>JBAMYA010000002.1:10565985-10591565 GCA_037176975.1 Arrhamphus sclerolepis
CACACACACACACACACACACACACACATATATATATATATATATATATATATATATATATATATATATATATATAAATAAATAATTAAATATTAATATATAATATTAATAATATTAATATTTTGATAAGGTAAATATGACTTAATCTGTATAGTTGTGATTTCAGTCAGTGTTCCCATTGTTCATGGTCCTTAATTATAATCAATTTCTAAACAAACCAAAAAATATTTCTTTAGCTGTTATTAAAGACGTAACATATCACGAAATAATTAAAATTAAATAAATATGATAATCTGACTTTGCACACATTATCCCGTTTAGAGAGGAAGAAGAATCAGAGCAAACAGGAAGTAGCTCTCAGCCAATCAGCTGTTGCAAAGCGTCCTAAGCTGACGTCAGCCCGGTACCGATGAACAGCCGGTAGCATTGAAGAAAGCAGTAAAGTTGGTCGCCTTTTGTACTTTTTTCCCCCCCGCTGAACCCCCGTCAAACGTGTAAACATCATGCCTTTCGATGTTAGGAGGTGAGTACGGGGTTACCGTTCATCTGGGTTCAGGTGTGGAGGCGTGGACGGCGGTGGTGTTTGCTGTCTGTGAGCTGTGGATGAATTAAGTGTCGGACACAACATCACAGCTTTTAAAAAGTCAGTCAGAGTTTCATACCCAGTCACCTTAGACTTCATTTGGCTGCAGGCACACTAGAGTTTCTGTTGTGGCAGTGGAGGGATGCTCAAGTGTGGCTGAAGGGCTTTTGTATGGGCTGCTGCTTGCGCATGTGCAACTTTCCTCATCTTCTACTTTTTGCAAGAGTAAAACCAGAGTGCAGTCATCTCAAGGGGCAGAAAGCATCACAGACAACACTTAAAAAAGACTAGAGCCTGGTTTAGTCTTATTTATTACTCAAAACTGCCTATACTTGATGCACATATCAGAACCATTAATACTCAAATAACCAGGTAAAAACAAGGAAAGTTATAAATGGACACAGCTGCTGGCATTCAGGTGACCTCCTGAAACTTTTGCAACAACTACTGTCAGTAAAACACACCCATGTCAAACTAAGAGGCAGGATCTTTGCACTCAGCATTGTCAGCATATGGGTGGTATTATGTCCAAATCTTGTGGCCAGTGCAATCTGAGCAGCAGCATGCAAGTCTGTTCAAGTCTCAACAACAGATGTGTAACTTGAGGCGGATATTTAATCACGTTCATGGTGTTTGTTCTCGTCATACTCATAGGTGCCGTTTTGGTTGTAACAGTGGAATGAATTTACCACATGTGTGTTGTAAGAGACTTGATGCTGCTACTGTAGGTAATAGTGTTATGAAGTGGTTGTGTTGTGATGCTGACTTGGGGGGGGAGGAGTCTTGCAAAACAAGAACTGCATTAACTGGAAATTACTTCATTGACCAGCTAGTCATTTCGAGCCAGCGCCAACTGGCTCGTCAGTCATGTTAGACATCACTGTGAGAGTTTGTAATACTTTTTACATTTTTTATTTTTTATTTTACTGCACATTAAGTGTTTTTTTCCCTTTTTAATGTTGCTATCCTAATTGCTTATTAAATGTAATTATTACCACATTTTTGGTGTTATGATAACATTGACTTTATTGATTAACACTTTATAAAGATAGCGTACACTTATTATTTCATGCAAAATGTAGAAAATAAAGTGTTACTTTTTTTCTTGTGAATAGTCAACAAGGCCCAGCAATCTGCATACCACGATGCTCTAGAGATGCCATTTGTCTGAGATGGACCCTACCTTTTGTGTCCTGAAAGAAAATGTTCCAGGTGCTCAGACATCAAACACCAAGTGTTCATTTTCAGATGGCTGGAACAACAAAACTATCTGAAGTCATTGTAGGGTTAAAAAAACCATGATTTGTTTATTCATTTAGTTTTCCTCTCAAACATTTGAAGGGATAAATTGAGAGTGACTCTCAATGGTGTAGATGGCCATGTTACCATTAGTTTGTTTCAAAAACTCTGTGTTAGAGAAAATTTCTGTACGTATGGCCATGTACGCTCAGTATGCACGCATGCACACGTTTGTGTCCATGCACGTTGGACTGCAACAGGGTGTGGAGCAGATCAAAATAATTTTACGTTTTTGAGTGCCAAACTCACTTGTCTACTGTGGATACCAGCTGTAATCACAAGAACAGTTTTACATTTTAGACCTTAAATCTACAAATGTGGATTTAACCCAAGTAGCCAATTTATTTATTTATTTTTCTTTTAACTTTTAATTTGGTACTTTCACTGCGATGGACTGGCGACCTGTCCAGGGTGGACCCCTGCCTTTCGCCTGAAGAGAGCTGGGATAGGCTCCAGCAGACCCCTGTGACCCTGCACTGGAAATAACGGGTATAGATAATGAATGAATGAATTTGATACTTGAAAAGCAAAATAATTTGAAATGACCTAACATTAATTTACTTCTAATATCAATAAAACAAATGGATTAGATGTGACATGATTTATTTATTTATTCATCTTTATAAACACTAGTATTGATCCATGTGGGGAAATTTCTTCTCTGCATTTAACCCATCTGGGCTAATAGACCCAGAGCAGTGGGCTGCCACGGGGGTTTCAGGTGCTTTGCTCAGGGGCACCTCATCCATGGATGTGGACGTGGGGAAGCACTTGTTTGGTTGCTTGCTCCCCCTGCCCACATCATTGGTACCGGCCAGAGATTGAACCAGCAACCCCCCAGTTGCCAGTCCAGGTCTCTAGCCGGTATGCCACTGAACCCCAACATATATCCAACAGACAGAAAAAAAGTGCTTCTCTAGCAGGATATGTTATATAAATACAGATGTCAGTATATTCAAAATTAGTAACAAAACAAAAAAACAGAGATAAAAATAAAACATTTAAAACTATGTTGCTGTTCGACTGCACAAAAGCCAATCCTTCCATGTCAGCTTTTAATGTAGAGGATGCTGGTCAGACTTTTGTCCTAAGACAAAAATCATATACTGTGTGTGAACAACCCCTACTTTACTATAAAGTACACTACTACATGTCGGCCACTATCTAGGGGAGTTCTTTGTAGGAGACTAAGTGAGGCAGCAGAAATGAACTTTTGGACACCACTGGCATTGCTTTTGTTGACACTTTTCATTTCATCTTTGTTGTCCCACAGTTCGAATGATCACCAAAAGCTAATGTCGCATTCAGTTGTATGCTGATCATTTAGTTTTGAAAGTGGCATTTTGAAATTCCATCCATCCATCCATTATCTGTATCCGCTATGTCCTGTTCAGGGTCACGGGGGTCTGCAGGAACCTATCCCAGCTCACTTCGGGCGAAAGGCAGGGGTACACCCTGGAATTTTGAAATTCTTTTTTTTAAAAATCATGAAATTTTAATCAATGAAGTCAATGTTATCATAACACCAAAAATGTGGTAATAATTACATTTAATAAGCATGAAATCATTTGAATCATGAAACAGTTTCTCGTCGTTACTTACGGGCTTCTAATTGCACCGTTAACCTTGTTCAAAATGCCTGAACTGTTTCTGTGCCAAAAGAATGAGTGGATAACAGGAAGGCAGGCCGTTAAATGATGTTTATTGACACAGGGAGGTTTGGTTAGAGCTAACCTGGTGATGTCCTGTGTTTATATGGTAATGATTACATCATGCTGGTTTTAGAGTTACAGTGAAGGTGGTCAATGTTTTGTCAGGAGACGTAATCATATCTGTTATCTCGACAGTGTTGTGTGATTGATGTCTGATAGTTGACGTGCACATCCAGCAGGTTACAGAAAACCTACGCAGAGAAAGGTGTAGGCACATGCTGCTCATATGTCATGAAGCAAGACCATTATCGGAGGAACACAACTGTCCATGATGTGGGTTTCATCAACAAGATGAACCACTGAGTAACCATGACTCATTCTCAAGATTCAGTTTATTTAGTAAGCCCTTTCCTTGAAGAGTGACCCTGTTCTTTCATTTCACTGCGCTGAGAGAGATGCTGGTACACCATGTCCTTTCCATTGACAAAACATGTTAACCAGTTTACAAAAGACTGAGCAGCGAGTTGTCACGAAGGAAGATGACTGTAATTCAGGAAGCACAAACGTCAGTGAGAGGTTAATATTCACAAAAACAGCATGTTCAGATTATTTTACTTTATCACTATTATTATTATTTTCATCCATTTTAGATATTCTTTATTGCTCTTTTAAAGACTGGACTATAAATAGGTTTAATGAGGAAGTGTAAATTTAAATGAAAGTACCTCATATACTGTAGTTTAAAAGACAGCTCTGCTTAGAAGATATTTTCACAACTGAGACTGAATTTTCTGCTAATTACATAAGAGTTCATGTTAAATGGAGGTTAAAGCATCAGTGTTTTGACTGCTCTTTTTTATTTAAATATTATCTATTACAACACAACTAGATGTTTCACAGAAACCCAGAACATGACCCCTGAGCAAATGGCAAGAAAAAAAACACCCTCATGGGAAGAAACCTTGAACAGGACCCGGCTCACTGGTCGGAGCCTCCTGCTGAAGGCCAGTCGGGTAGAGGAAGAAAAGAGGAGGCAGACGGGACAGAGCGAGCAGAGAGACATAAATATATAACGTGGTTGGACTGCAGGTCGGCCATGGTAGTTGGTGTTGTAGAGTGGCATCTAGTAGACAGGCAAAGGTAAACGCTGGGATGTTAAGAAGGAAGGATGGAGATAGACTACAGAAGATGGACAATGCTAATCTTATTAAATGATTCAGAACAATCTTAAAGTGAGATAAATGAGACAGAGAAGTGTACAATATGGCTCCTCCCAGCAGCCTAGACCTATAACAGCATAACTAGGAGGTGGTTTAAGAGACTACAGAGTTAAAGGCTTTATTTAAAAGGAAGGTCTTAAGATTAACTTTAAATGTATGAAGGGAGTCTACCACCTGTATTCAGGGAGCACAATGTTCTACTAGGACAGGATGAAACTATGAGATTTTTCAGATATATTGGAGCTTTATCACTCAAGGCTTTGTATGGAAGAAGTCATATTTTTAATTAAACTCTAGATTTAAAAGGAGTCCAAAGTAATGAAGTGGAAACTGGTGAGATGTGATCTCTGTTCCTAGTTCTGGTTAGTAGCTGTGCAGCAGCATTCTGGACCAGTTAAAGGCTTTTAACATGACTGTATGTACAACAAGAAAATAATGCATTACAGTAATCCAGCCTAGAGGTGACAAAGGCATTTATTTATTCCTCTGCATCCCCTTGAGTCGGGATCTTTCTAATTTTCATATTACACAAATGAAAGAAAGCTGACTTTGTGACCTGTTTCACATGAGTTAAAAGATGAGCTAAAGTGACACCAAGATCCCTAACAGTAGAGCTAGAGGCTAAGGAAATGTGATCTATACCATTTATTGCTCATTAAACCATTTAACAAGCTGCCGTGTCATAATCGAGAGTCACAGGTGTGCTTATTCACTGAGATGGGTGTGACAACACTAGATCACATTGTAGATGATCCAGTCCAACAAAATGTGGGTTTTTTATGACTGAATACTGCTTGAAGCAGTCCCTATAAAATATTTCAGGCAGTTTATATTTGTACTGATGTTTATATTCTAAAACCAGGAAAAGGCAGATATGGTATAAAAAACACACAACCTGGACAGTAGTACCCGTTAACGTTGTGAAAATTCCCTGTTGCGCAATGATAGCTCCACCAGTAGAGAACGTACCAAACCAAGCACAGCAGGGCGGAGGCAGGTTTAATGCGATGACTCAGACACAAGCATTCAAGAGCAACTATGCAAAGCAACCAACTTGAATGCTGCCGCATGCTTTATTTTTCTTATTGGTTATATGCCAATCCAACAATGTCGGGAGGTATTTTCTTATGGATCCATTGGTACTGTCCCCCAGAAATAAAATCTAGAAGAACTGGATGAATTCTCTGTACTGACAAAGAAAAGAATTGGGAAGGCTGGGTAGACTGGACAACACACTCAAAGAGGCAGCAATTCTGAATTGCAGACAGTATGAACCCAAAATATTCATGCTTTTTCATTTTATTTCAATTGGTAATATACATTAATTCCTGCTTTTCAGGCCACCTGCAGCCTTGGCTAGGTCTGTATAGATGAAGCCATTCTAATTGTATAATATTCTCTTTGAAGCGCTTCACTGGAATTTGGATCTTAGAGACTTTTGACGGATGGTGAACAAAAATTGTATATTGTGAGACAGAACCAAAACAGATGTGTCAGTGAGCTCTTGGCTATCTGATACCTATCACAGTCAGGTTGAAAACTGCTCAGCTTTGTCTCTGACTAATGCATTCTATATAAAAGCTTTGATAAGGGAGAGCTCATAGAGCAATAGTGAAAATGAAACAGTTCTCCCTCTCGGAAGCTCTTAAGAACTACAGTTCAAATCTTTGGCCCAGGCTTCCCTGAAAAAAATCTGAAGGGATCACTACAATAAATCATTTTTGATGTTATGTATCTGGAATCTGGGGAGAGTCAAAGGTTCCCCAAAACAGAGTGATTAGTTAAATTAGGCTCAAATTGTGGGCTTCACTCCCTAAAACAGTTTCTTAGTAGAAGGTAGTGAAATAAATGTGAGATCATACCTGGTGCTTAGCTGATTAAATGCTGCAAACTGACTGTCAGTAACTAGATCTGACAAAAATCTGATGCCTTTCTTCCTCCAGACCACGAACATATCATCATAGTATCCAGAAGGAATTTTATCTGAGTCTTTAAGGAGTTCATTAAGATGAAATGATTTAATTCCCAGTGGACCTAATTCAGAGAGCCCTTAGCCAAGTTCTCACTCACAAATCTTCCCTGATTCTCCAAGCAGAGCACCACTGATTACTGTCCACTGCAGGTAAGACACTAAGTATTTAACACAACCCTACTTCAAAAAAACAAAACAAAATCAAAAACAATTAAACTGAAATATCTCTTTACCATTTTTTTAAATGTAGGAATAGAACAAAAATAAAATGATTCATCACTTTGTGTTCTCAGTGCAGAACATGTTTTTAGTGTTATGCGATGTAGTGGCAACATTGATAAATGGTTCATTGTTCTAACTTTCTTTTGTGTGAGGCAGACCTGAAAAGTAGGAATGGGTATAGATTAACAAATTAAAATGAATGAGGAAAAATTAGGATATGTTGGGCTCAGATTATTGATATGGACCATCCTGTCTGTGTTGCTTGGGATAAAGACAACTTCTTATTTGTGTCCTACTGACATTTAGACATGTATTTGTGTGGTGTGACTTCAGGGTTGGGCTGGTGTGCAACTGCTCAAGTGGCTCAGGTCTCCTGGTTTAAACCGCATCACAGTGTACATAGTTACTACTACATAGTTACATGCCTATATTTTGCATTATATCAGCACATTTAGATTCCATCATGTCAAAGCAGAATCTTAGTGTGTTGGATGAACAAAGAGAGTGTGTTAGCATTAAAAATGTTTCGCATGGTGTGAACTTTAGGAGGTTAAATACTACGTAACTTTATTTGTGGTACGGTATTTCAGCAAATATTTTACTTAGAACTATGAGGATTACATCATCATACATATCATTCATGTTGTCCACATTACCACCTGTCGCCTTATAAGTGTAACTTCATCTTCGTACCATGTTTGTAACTATATCCAGAATGGCCACTCTTCATCTGTCTTAAGACTATTTACAGTTCGCATTAGACTCTGTCTCATGTCTCCAGGGAATAAATAAGTAGGATTTTGTTTCCTTGATCACGCTCCAATTTAGCACTGAGGAAACTGCCTGCTAAAAATATGCACATGTGCATCGGCTCCAACTCCAAAGATGAAGAGCCAACATTTTTTTATTTTCTCTCTCTCTCTCCGTTTCCCTCTCCCTCTCTCTCTGGACATAAACAGCTTGTTGCTGGGTTTGTTTTTTGAACTCACTGTAAGGCAGATGTGCTGTCCCACAGTAATATCAATTTCATAAAAAGGTCATGTAACGCAATTCTCTAAGCGTCATACCAGCGTTTCTAACCCTGTCCCAGTGAGTGTCCCTGAGTTCTCTGAGCAGCTGCCTAGCAAACGAAAGTTATTTCATTTAATTCAGACATACTTGAATAATCCCCAAAGGGAAATTAATTTCAACTAAAATGACAATGTTCAACAAGCAGGAAAAGGTCAGGAGAATCTAGCCATGCAGCTGTTTCATTTTAATATAATTAGAGGTTACCAAAAAATGTCTGGCTGCAAGATTTGCTTTGAGAAAATATTGACAGGTGTGGATTAAGAATGCTTTGGGCTTGTGCTGCAGCCGGTAGTAAAAGCAGTGGTTCACCGAGGTGCAAACTGAAAGTTTGAACGTCATACTCGCTGGATGGCATCTACCTGAAAGAAGAAGTGTATGGAAGCTGCGCTACCTAAAATCCTTCACTCCGCTTTGCCATACGTACCAACATGGGTGTTGGTACGGAACTGATCATGCAAGGAGGTCCCCAAAGTGCTGCTTTGCGCCATCTTTCTCTTATTTTGAAACTGATATTGATTGAGGTTAAAGTATTTTTGAGTTATAGTCACATGAAGTGTTGACCATGCTGTTGAGCACCACTGTATAGAATGTGTAATGTTTAAGTAACTTTATATGTTCTTTCATAAGAATAAACTTTATGAGCACAAGGTATCTCCTAGGACTGGGCAATTAATCTGTTTAATTAATCGCAAGATTTATTTGAATATAATACATTGAATATATACATCGCCCAGGCCTGGTATCTCCTGTAATAAAATGGACAACTGGTTACATCTCCCAGGCATCATTGCGAGATCTGAACGTCTTTGCCATTAACGTAAGCATGTTGACAAGTTTCCTCAACAAGGTAGGTAAAGGGTTTTCTCTTTCTTTTTTTTTTCCCCTTTTCATATAACCGTAACAGTATGTTCCACCTGCCTGGTGCTCTCAGGAGGTGATGTGAAGAAAGAGACCCGCTCTGCACGTAATGGCTCGTCGTTCAGGAAGTGTTTTCATCGAGCAGTTATTTTAATATTGACACAGAGCTCCCACCCAGCTCACCTCGACACTGTCTAACCTTTCACATCCTATTAGGACAGATATTAGCTTGCAGTGATCTAAAGGGGGGGGGGTGACCGAGGTCTAGGATCCACTGGTCCATATTTTGTAGATGAAAATGGGGGAGTAAAAGCAGAAGAATCAGCACATTGAGGGTTGAACAGGAAACCCTCCCTTCTACTTCCTCCTCCACCCTGCATTGCGTCAGCTGTGATTCTTTCTCTGGCAGCTCTTGGTCGACAGATGTGAGTGTTTTGGTATGAGATGAAGGAGAGAGAGCACGAGAGGGGAGGGTGTGAAGGTGGATGGAGTTTGTGAAGTCATTCAGTTCAGGGCTGAAAATGTTTCACTGCCCAAAAAGGACAAGAACTCCTGAATGTGGATAGTTTCTGGATTGAGTAATAATTTTTTTTTGTCTTGAGGCAACGACAATATTTCACAAGAGAATACATTTTTATTCACCTCCCCCCCTCTGTGTCTCTGATTCAGTGTTTACACACAGTAATGACAAAGCCACAGTCTTCTCTGCCAGATTTCATCCCTCACCTCTGTAGCAATTGTTCTGTAACTTCAGCTTAGATGAAACCATATCATTTTAAAGATGTCACCACTGAACTTCTGTTTACACACACTTATACTTGGGTGTTGTGTGTGTTTGTGTTGGCGTTCTGTCTTCCTTTGTATATGTGGAAAGTGGTTTTTGGGGGTCAGGTCATAATAATAGAGGATACATGTGAAGGAAGAGGTGTAAGTCTATATATGTGTGTGTGTGTGTGTGTGTGCGTGCACAGCTAACTGTCTGGGTCTGTTATGTGTGATGGCGGAGGTCCAGAGCTAACATTCCAGCTCTGTAATATTGCACAGCGTGATGGGTACAGAATGTGCTGCTTTTCTCAGCATGCAGTGTTTGCATTTGCTATTTTTTTTCTCACTCCCTTTTCCTTTTTTTGTTTCCTTTTTTTTTTTCTCCCCTGTCTCTTCTCAGATTTGATATCTACAGGAAGGTGCCAAAAGATCTAACCCAGCCAACATACACAGGAGCCTTCAGTGAGTAGTGGAACCATCCAGTCTTTTCCTTTATTATATGGCGATTTTGTCAAATGAAGTCTGAGTTGTCTATAAAAGTGCACCAAACTCAACAACTTAACGAGCCACCTGCTTGACGTTGCGTAAGCCCCCCCCTCAAGGCACCAAACAGTTCAACTCATTGATGCATGGGCTTTTGAAGGTGTCCTGTAGTCTGTGACACTAGGATGATGGCACCTGATCTTGTGGGTCCCTAGAGTTCCAGTGTGGGTTTAGACCTGTTAAATAGGATTAGGATCTGGGAGGTTGTTCAGCAGTCTCTGGTTTGATCTCTTTTTACGTGCTCTTAATGTTGTTCCTCAGCAGGTTTTGTGGTTTCTAGATTGCATCAGCCGGAGGGACACTTTGGTGTCATGTTGTATCAACTACTTGCCCTTCCTGCATGTTGCATGGCAACTACAAGGGTCCTTTGGTTGTTATATCAATGGCCAGATTACCAAAATGACAAAAAAGTAGAGCTGCAAAACCTTGAAACATTTAACAAGTGTTCCGTCTCTACTTAAATGTATAATTTACTCTGTGCACCACACAAAATCTCAAGGCTTTCATGTTTTGTATGAAACAGGATTCATTTACAAAGGAACTGGTCACAGAAACTATCAGATAAATGCAACAAGATTAAACATACAGTAAAAGTGGTAGCTTTTAAGTGAGAAGTGTCCAGGCTGGGAACTCTGTGTAAGTTAGCCTGAGCAGCCGCCCTAATCAGTCTGGGTCAGCTTGGATTTCAGGAACCAGTACCAACGAATGCAGAAGACACTGCCCCATGGACTCTACTGGACAGGCATTCAACTAGTCAGAGAACCGAAGAATAAGGCGTAGGTAGAGCGACAGAGACTTGTAAGGTGGTGCATGGTGGAGTTCAAGATGTTTTGTCAGTGGATACGGCCGACTGCATCCCAAATAGGCCTGTTCTTTTAACATGGTGAAAGCGAGGCTCTTCGCTTGTTGTAGACGGTTGTGTAAGTTCTTCACTGACAAATACAAAACAGCAGAACATTCCTCTTTCTGGTCTGCTTGAGCGCTGACAAACGCCTCTGTCATTGGTGAAATCAGTGTGTTTCACAAACATTGGGCGAGTGATAAATACTAGCTTTAATCTAATTTGGTTTAATGTGTTTACTTGGTTTTAATGTTGGAAATATTTAAAAAATATTGAACTGAAACTTTTAAAAGGTACACAATTAAAAACAAACTTTTGTGCAAATCCATTGATTGGCTTGAGCTAAGAACTATAAATACCACTCATACATATATACATTTATACATAAAATATTACATGAATAAGTTGCTAGCCTGGCTTTGGTCCAGAGCGAGAAAATCAGCCCACATGCAGAATTTAAACCACACCAAACTGGACATATTCTCCATTTTAGCCTTTTGTCTGATATGGATTGAACAAATACTATAGTACTTTATGATTATTACAAATTTGGTGGTCAGACTTTCGTCTTCTTTGTGCTAATGCTAAACAGTTTCTGTAGCGCTCAAACACAGTTGAGAACATGTTAGCAGCAGAGGGGCTACTAAATTATCCAGAGCTGGCCTGGTTGTTTCCCTCTGTTTTTGTTTAATTTTGCTAATTAGCGACTATCTTGAGTACCGTGTTCAACACGAGGCCCTGAAAGCAGAACTAGCCCTTGAGACAAGCTACCAGATGAAATCTTCAGTTAACACTGTTCAGGATTCATGACGTCATCTCAAAGGACTGTAAGAGAAGTGCTTTTTTGTTTTCTTTTAAATGACTGTATTACAGAGTAATGTGTTTTGTTTTTTTTCTTTGTTTTTTCAGCCATCAGTTGAGCAAATTCTTATTTTCATTGACCCTTTATTTGTTTAAAACATTTTCTTAACATAGTCTGTTTCATATATGTGTGTGTGCGTGTGTCCATCTATGTGTATGTATGTATTTCTACATTTATAATATAATCTTTTCATCAGAAAGATTGAGCTGTTGAGGAACCTTTTTTCGATGTAGGACAGATACCTGCCCTGGTGCTGACGTACGTCTTCTTGACACTCTAGGTGGAGCAGTACTTGTTTTACCGTAACTGGTATGGCAAGAATGCTGATGATCATGTAATTTAGCGCCCCGGGCACCTGAGAAATCATCAGTGGAAGGATTAATCCCCTTTTCTTTTTTTCTTTCCTTTTTCATGTCAGGTCATGTGTTTTCCTACTTGTCATCCTTAAGTCATTATTTGTGTATCATTGATTATTCACTTCTGGGGAGGTTACAACAGACCTGATGACACATTTTTGGCGCCGTTGATGTTTTCTTGAATCACTGGTCAGCTGATGAACACATACAGTAAAGATGCATCAAGCCTAAAAGTAAACTGATGTCACCGCAGAGTAAAGGAGCTTTTGTTCCAAACTGAGCAGTTTTATGGCTGATTGCAACACATTCCTGAATGATGGGGGTAAGGCACAGCTGACTACATTTATTCAGTGTTTCCGCCATAGAGGAAGTGGATGGAGAGCCTTCTGGTGAACAGCAGGCTTCCTTCCTGTGTCCATCCACCGTCTAGGTGTGAGAGCACTGGGTTGATAAAGATATAAGAAAACGGTTATTGCTTTATTCCCAGCAGGCCAGCTCACAGTCCAACTTATGTGGTTCAAAACCAACTGGAAGCAGACCTTCTAAGAAAAAGACAAATATTTGAGCCGTCTGCTTTTGTTGTTCTTTTTTTAGGGGAACATTCCACAAGGATCAGTTTTCATAGCATTTTTAACAATTGCTCCTTTTTTGCCACAGTTCCTCTGTTTTGTTTTCTTCCTTTAAAAAAAAAAAAAAAAATCTGTATACTGATTTAATTATTTTGTTCTTCTTAATTTTGTTCTGCCTGAGGTGATGTTAGGTGAGGAGGATAGGCTTTAGCCAAACCATACAAAATCAGCAGCACATCTGCTTACAGTAATGTGGACTAGTTTTGGATTTCATTTCTGAAAATGTATCAGCACTGTGAGTGAGCCAGATCTTTAATAAAAACAGCTCTGACCTTTATTAATCCCTATAAAACATTTCATCCCTTAAAGTCACTTCACTTCAGGTCTGAATTGTAACTTGTATGTAATAGCAGCATTTCCCTATTGTTTGTTGGTTAAACATTACGTTATAGAAAGTCTCAGTCACCCACAGGTTTGGCCGCAACGCCCAGCAAACCACAAGGTCACGTGATAGTGAGATCCTAGGAGACAGTTGCCACGTAAACATGCCTCACCTGTTGCGAGAGCGCTCTCAGACTGAGGTTCTCACCATACCGGACAGACCACAGTTGCTTAGACGCAGATCGGTTGCTTCCTTATTAATTTTAGAAAATGCATGACGACATTTCATTTGACCCTTTGGCTTATTTGATACATGAAACAAAACAAAACAAAACAAAAAAAAAAGACACGGCCTGCTTCTCCTTTTGAGCTCAGACTTTGTACCGGCCTGGTCTAGAAAATAGATTCATAGATTCATGATGATATTCCTATTTTGGTCTTTGTCTGGCTTTCTTGAAGAAGTCATTTTTGGCCTGGGCGGCAGTGTACGAATTTGTCTAAGGAAGCCTAAAATGACTTGTGAGAGTTATGAGATCATCTCACTTAAAGAAAAGATGGTGTCATGGTTGCCTGGTGTGTTGATGTTCAATAGTTAATTGGTATATGTTGGTCTTTAACCTGCTTTAATGACAGGCACTGACGCTGCCAGTAAAAATGCTATTTAGGGAAAATTTTTATAGCTCCGGCGACGTCATGTCAACAGCTGAGGTCAGCCATTCGTTCGGGGGGAAAAAGAAGGATTAAGCTGGTTCTTTTGGTTTGCATTGTTGAAAGGGTGATGTCATTTGAGAATAAGAAAAGAAGTGACAAACGTTAGGGTCAAATAAGTTTAAACAGCATATTCATTCTAACTTTCTGCCTCTTTCTGCCACCCACAGTATCCATTCTCTGCTGTGTCTTCATACTCTTCTTGTTCCTGTCCGAGCTGACGGGATTCATAGCCACTGAAATGTAGGTACCACTGTTCGCCTCGTAACATCATGCAGCTGAAACACAAGGGGACTCAGTAATGAATATCAATACCCTCATTATGACATGCTCTGCTCAACCGGTGTTATAACCAATGAATGGAATGAATTTTCTGACAGGAAATTGGCTCTCTGCACGCGTCAGCCTCTTGGCAGTGTGTAATAAGGGATGAAACGAGGAGGATGTGACAGGAAGGAAATTACACTGACAGAAAGGCACAAGTGCTTTCCTCTTTCAATTTGGCTGATGAGCAGTATTCGTATGTTAAGAAAGCATGAAAAGGACATGTAATGAGAGGAGAAAATTGTCTTTCCTTTTTTAGTTAATGAAAATGCAGTTGCTTCTCCCTCTCATGTGAAGTTTGTTTCTTGTGTATCCAACCATTTCTTTCTCCTTTTTTATTCATCTCTTACAGTGTAAATGAATTATATGTGGATGACCCTGATAAAGACAGTGGTGGGAAGATAGATGTGAGTTTAAACATCAGTTTGCCAAACTTACATTGTGATTGTGAGTATATACATACACACAACTCTCATTTTTCTACATCCTATTGTCTGTTAGTGTGCTTTCTCTTTCATTTTGTTAAACACCTCCGCTTTTTCAGCTTATTTCTGTTTATGAAACAGTATCATATTTACAATCCCCTACCATCTTACATGGCCTATTGACACACGAAAAATTATATTACAAAGAACCCCAAAATGGTTTGTTTGCCTATTTGAGTTGTGTGGTGTGCTCCTAGATGAAACCAGACCACTATGAGTTTAATCTCATCTTTCTGCAGCGCTCTGATCTGCGTTCATCCTGACTCTGCCTGCTCACCTGTTGTACTGTAAGAAGTGGGTGGGCAGGTTGAATAGTACCCGGGCACAGAGCTTTCGGTGGTAATTTGCCTGCTCATGACTCCCTAAAAAAATAAAATTCCCATCGACAATTCATACACAAACGCTGACATTACAGAGAGCTCGCACATCCATTCATCTAGTGATTTCCAAAAATGGCAAAGCTAGCGAATGCTTGTGTTAAAATTAAACCCAGGTTTCACCGATGCAGGCTCTGGGACCCACAGCTGTCGGCCATGTGTTCAGACGCTCTCACTCATGGCATGCCTAAACAAAGGCTGCCGTTTCTAATTAAAGCTCTTGAGGACTGCATGTACGGTGGTTTTGTTTATTTGCAGGATTTAAGCCGTTTTCTGAGACGCGGGGTTCTCTTAAATACCAGCTCAAATGTGTCGTTTTAACCACATGGCAGCTGCATGTAATGAGCAAAAATGCCCCCCAACCAAAAAAAATAACAAACAAACGTCTCTCTTTGAGTTAATATTGTATCCGTCTATTTTCCGGGCCTCCAAACAGGTTGTCATTCGTTACAAATTTACTTGGACACTATCTCATCATGGAAATCTCGGTTTTCCTTTTCTTTATTTATCAGTTCTCTTTTTCCAAAGTTAAACATCTTCTCCCTCTGCTGACCTTTACGGGTTGCTTGGCTTGTTTTGTGACTTCATGGAAAAACACAACTGCGTAAAATAACCTTATAACAACCACCAGCTAAACAACACCATATAAACTTTATGTCAGCCTACTTCCTGTTGTAAATGTCTATTAAATATTAAATTTTATATGTATATTGAGGTTGATATTTCTTTCTGGTTGGGGGGGTTAAGCTCTAATGTCAAGGTTCAGGGATCCAGTGTGTGGACGTTGCACAGATACAGCGCACATCCCTCTTTGCTGGCCGACGTACAGGACAGTGAGCTTCTGAAAATAGTCGGCTTCAAATGTGCCAGCACACTGGCCTACAGGAGACGGGGGCCACTGGAGTTCTTAGATGGAAAAGCACATACAGAGAAAGGAGGCATTTGGGATTTGTTGACTCTGTGAATCACTCTCTTCAGTGGTATTTAGAATTTCCTCAATAATCTCCTATGTTCTCATAAATAAAAATAGCTTTCTTGGTGATTCCATGCAAAATCATAGAACTGCAGAAAAGTATTATTCTCAGTATTGTGTATCACTTGTAATTTAGATCAAAAGTGTTTCATAAGGAGTCCAAAAGTAAAAACTTTGACTTGTCAAAATACAGTAAAAGGGGGCAAGAAATGTTCACTTCTTAAAGATGTCGGCTTTGACAATTAAGTCATTATTTTGTGATTACTTCAGTAAAGTTATGATTTGTTGGTTTTGTTGTTTTTTTCCATGTTCCCTAACAACCAAAACAAAAATGGAAATACAAAAGAGTGAAACAAAAATCTGAAGAGTTAATTTTTGTTTTTGATACTTCCAGAAGTGAGCTTCCTCTTTGAAGTGATTGAAGTGCAAGTGATTTGCAGACATTTTTTGTTGATTACCTGACGGATTGAAATATTTCACCGACCTTTCATGTCTCTGTTTTTGAAGTGGTGGGTTTGGACATCCAGGATGAGATGGGACGCCACGAAGTCGGTCACATAGACAACTCCATGAAGATTCCTCTCAATCACGGCGAGGGATGTCGCTTTGAGGGAGAGTTCACAATCAACAAAGTAAAGCCTCATCACACACAACCTTTGCATGCTGCATATATGTTTATATACAATATAAGCGCACCCTTGGAATCTTGAGCGCTCAGGAACAAACAGTCTAGGGCTTTACGCTGCATATTTGTGTTGGGTTTAACTCAAATGTAGATCTGATTCCCCCCCCCCCATTTCCTCCTTCAGTCTAAATTGAGTTATGCTAAATAGAAGTGCTCTTGGATTCAGTTACATCTGTGTGTAGTCTGGGTCCGGTGGAGCCCTGTTTGGCCCACGTCCACATGTTGTGCGTCAGTCTTTCCACTAGATTTAAAATGATTAACCCAGCAGCTGGACGTTTAACACTTGCCTGTGGAATACTTGGAAATATGCAAGACGTGAATGTAGCAGGCAAGGAGCACTTCTTTCCTGCCTAGTGTCTACATGCAGCCTGTCCATTATTGTTATCATCATCATTATTATTATTATTATTATTGTTATTGTCATTATTATTATTATTATTGTTATTGTCATTATTATTATTAGTAGTAGTAGTAGTATCATTGTTGTTATAATTTTTTCATTTTTGATTTTTCTTAAATGTGTTGCAAGTTTGACACATTTCAGAGCTGGTAAGTTGTTTTCATGTTTGCACTTTTAGGTACCAGGAAACTTCCATGTGTCAACACACAGTGCAACAGCGCAGCCTCAAAGCCCTGACATGACCCACACCATCCACAAGCTGGCCTTTGGAGAAAAGCTGCAGGTCAGGACAGTCTACAGAAGAAAAAAAACCCAAAACAATTACATATAAATTGATTATCTGCATTATGGAAGCTCAACATGGATCTCTTTTCTCCTTATTGTAATGCAGGTACAGAAAGTTCAAGGAGCTTTTAATGCTTTAGGAGGGGCAGACAAGCTCTCCTCTAATCGTATGTATCCACAACGCACATGCACTCAGTGTAAACACTATGTAACAGTTTTGTAAGCTCGCTTGATGGCATGAGATCATGCATGAAAACGAGATGACTAGTGTACGTATTTCAATCCAAAATGCTTGCACTCAACTTCAAATGAAAAAAATGTCACATCAATGATAAAAACTGCATCAGGTTGAATGCTGACGACGGTTTCTCCTGCAGCTCTGGCCTCGCACGACTACATACTGAAGATTGTGCCAACTGTGTACGAAGACCTGTCTGGCAAGCAGAGGTTCTCCTACCAGTACACAGTCGCTAACAAGGTACGGTATCCACAAGCACTCATGTGATTATACCTTTGTGCGTCTTTTTTTTTTCCTCCCCGCTCATCACACAGGCTGGTTGACTCTCACAACATATGGCCAAAGTGCGTATTGTTGTTTTAACTTGCACACTCGACCAGAAATGAATGCTCACCTCTATTTACTGGAAACGCTTCCAAGATGTCAACAAACGCACACATTAAATACACTTCCTAGAACTGCTTCAGCTGACAACCCAGAGTGGAGTGTGGAATAACAACAATGCAGGTCAGCTGTGAAGCAAGGAGATGAGAGCCGGTGGAAAGTCTCCTTTAACGTCTTTCAAATACCAACTTGAACTGTCACTGTTATGTCATGACAAATGTGTGATCAAAATGATTGTTTGTGGTGAGTTGGCAGTGATTTATTTATTTAACTGTTTGGGAAGACAATGGATTTGTTTCAAATGCATAATATCGCCAAGTCACAGGATAATACAGCCTTGTCATGCTCCCTTCATCAAAGTCTCACCTCTGATGAGTCATTTATGACTAAGTGACTGTATTTAAAACTAATTTTGCTGTGAGTCAAAAGCTGCTGCCATCACCACAGATAAGAATAAACTGATTCCAAATCTCAATATTAAATATATAACATGTAAATGACTTTCTCCCATCTGCGTAACATATTAACCATCATTTGTAATGATCTCTTTTTTCCCTCCCCCCACACAGGAATATGTTGCTTATAGCCACACAGGCAGAATTATTCCAGCAATCTGGTTCAGATACGACCTCAGTCCGATCACAGTCAAGTACACAGAGAGGAGACAGCCGTTTTACCGCTTCATCACAACTGTGAGTGAATTCACACAAAATAACTTCATAAAATGTCATTTATATTAGAAAAAAAAACCCCAAAGTTTGAGAAAATGATGTCAACTTCACTAGCCACATCAGACCATCTGTGGCTGTTCAGGACCTGAGCAGTCAGGGAACAGAAGGCTTTTAAAGGCTGCTGAGGCTTAACGTTCATAGAGGCAGGAGCAAAGATGACTTACTTCAGACAGAGAGGATGACCCGAGAGGTTGCACATGGTCAGTTAAAGCTAACCAGACGGTTCTGTGTACTTTGACTCTTTCATAGCTGATCTGTTGAAGTTGCAGAGTTAAAGCTCTTGATCAGGACATGAAGATGATCGTTCTACTAATGAAACAAGCTTTTCCAGTCAGTGGAAATATTTATATAATTGCTTTTAACTCAGCCTGGAAGTATTTCTCCATCACCATGAAACTGGTAGAGAAATTGAAAGAATGAATGGATGAAACATGGGAACTTATAAGCATAAGCTGTCTGCAGATGGAACTCGTTAGTTTCTGATTATGACAGAAAATCTTCTTTGTGACTCATGAAGTCTTAGCTTCCGCTTATAGAGTTGTAAATGTCACAAACGGCAGCCATTTATTTGTACTCTTCTCATAAATAAAAACCCATTTCTAAGTACCATCACACACTCTGCTTCTTTCTTTCTCTTTTTTTAAAATTTATTTATTTGTTGTTGTTTTTTTTGGAGGGGGGGGGTCAAATAAAATGTAACACCACTTTCCAGCACCAAATGGCACAGCTGCTGCAACTGTTTACTGCTTAAGCAACAGGCCTTTTTATCAAGAACTGCAAATAAACGTATGCTTATCTTTTGTCCGTCAGGTACGCAGAAATACAACTACAAATAAATCCTGGAAGAATGAAAAGGCAAATCTTTTACTAGTGTGTCAGCCACAGCGACATTTTACTTTGTTTTCCAATATGCTCAGCTGTTTACAAAAAAAAAAAAAAAAGTTTTGAATGTAAAGCTAAGCTCTAAAGTCAAATGTTACTTTATTTTATTGCCTGCTGTTTCTGGCTCTTGTGCTAAACAAAGCTAAGGAGCTGCTAACAGCATCCATGTGAAAATGATCTTTTTGCTTGGCATTAGTCTTCCTCGCCTCCAGCTCCACTGCAACATGTGCTCGGGACTAAATTGGCTGTCATGCCGATGTGCAGCACCATCATTTTCCTATTGTGTTTTTTAGGTTCATCATCACTTAAGGCATGTTTAAGGGATGAGTGTGTGTTATAGTGTCGTTAGTCATGGTAGGTCAGAGGCATTTAGCTGGTTTCCAGCTCATACTTGGCTGTGACTGTAACACATCGCTCTGTGATCCTAAGATTGAAACTCTTATTTTTATTTTCATTTTCAGATTTGTGCCATCATTGGAGGGACGTTCACAGTCGCTGGAATCATCGACTCCTGTATATTTACTGCCTCAGAGGCCTGGAAGAAGATCCAGATAGGAAAAATGTCATGACCTCTTCTCATTCCTCTTCATCTCCTACTATTTATAAGTGCAAAGTCGCTAGTCTGTTAGCTACATCCAGGCCTGATTTCTAAACAAGTTCCTTATGGAAATTGTATCCTCGTGACCAATGAGGAGTATCTAGCACACGATATAGCTACCAGACTATCCGTCTGTCTCTCTTTTACTGAAGATCCTCTCAGGCTCCGTTGGCTCTGCTGACGTGTGGATGCTGACTATCACATGTCTGCTTCCTCCGTCATCGGTGTCAGGAGCAGAGAGGAGAGGGAATCTCTTGTTACTGCGTGGAGTCGTTTTAAAGAGCCGTGTGTGAGGAACGTGCCAGTGTATGTCTTTGAAGGCTGCAGCTTATATTGATAAAGAAGTAAAAAGGCTTAAGATGGCTCTGTTTGTGCTAATAATGTCATCCTGGAACTGTGGTTTTCATACAGAAATTCCACTGCTGTCTGATAACAGGAACATTTGTAATTCACAGATTTTGACCAGTTTGTCCAAAAAAAAAAAAAGTGTTTTTTTGGGGGGGGGCTAATAAACCAAATTCTGAAGTATTTCTGTTCCTTAGTGTCAGTAAAAGTGCATTTTGGACCACGCTGCAGTTTTTCCAGTCACCATCTCATTAGATTTCCAGTGTTTAAACTGCCTTTTACGTTTACTGTTTTACCACATACGTTTATCATCATCTCTCATTTCTGTCTCTTCCAATAATACTAGAACTGTTTATTTTCTCTCTGTGTCATAGTATCTGTGTAGACTCATCTTTAGATTTCCTTCCAGTACCCTACTCTTTACTTTGGTCATACCAAATATTCCATCAGTTCATTTTTTTTCTTCGTGTTGAAATTCAATGATGCAACAAACGTCTAATGAATGTCTGTTACTTCTGGTTTGATTTACTTTAGTGGTACATGGTTGTTTTGTCTCCATGAAGTTGTACTGTATTTAATGAAGGTTTGCTTTTGTGTCCTTTTTTGTTTTATCCTTTTATACGATTATGACATTTCCATTTAAGAATCGTGAGAACCAACAGCTCCTCACATCCTGTTTTTCTAGTTTAAAAACCAGCATTTATTTTCCATCTCAAATTACTCTGTAATGTTACATCCTGAAGTAAAGGAACCATTCATATTAGTGTCGTATGCTCTGTCATTTGGTTTGTAAAAGTTTCCTGTGGTGAGTTTGAATAAGTTTTGTCTACTCCCTGCATCTAAATTTAAGGAAGAAAATTACCTGCAAAACAGGACTTTATATTTATTTGCATTTATAAATTGGTGGTGTTAAACTGAGAGTTGAACTTATAATATTAAGACAGCTATGCCCCTGTCGCTGTGACAACATGCATGTGTAAGTGAGAGGTGGGCGACGTGACGCTGCTCATTTCCCTCAGCTGGCATCTTGAGCCAACACCCTGCAGGTTTCATTTGTGATGTGAGCCTATAAGACGGCATTAAGCTGTCACAGCTGCTATCATGATTATGTCCACCTCTGACAAGTGGCGCTTAGTGTGACTCACTCCTCCAGTTGGCCTACATCCCTCTGTTTACCTTCGTCACTTATTACATATTAACAGCGGCGTGCATCCAAGCGTTTCTGCCTTCATTAAGTGACACAGCTCTAAAATTACATTGATTGCACATAGAGGTGGGATAAATTTCTTTATTTCTTCCTATATGCATCATAATTTGTACAAATAAAGGAAGAGTATTCTGTATATAAAAGATAAAAAATATAAATGTATGGCTAGAAAATACTTCTGGATCGTTTTGTAAATAATGCTGCCACCCAGTGGCTGGTGAGAGGAACTTCAGGCGCACGTTGCTGAGTCTATTTGTTGAGGCAGCAGCCCATGAGGAACACAGGAGTGAAAGCCAGCTCTGGTCAGATGGAACTATAACTTGATCTTCATACATGTCAAAAGTGGATCGCTGCTGTCATCTGCACCCCTCCTTAAAACGTTCCTCTCTTTGGTCTGCATCTTTTCGAAGATTACACATTCGACGAGGCTAGGCATTGGGTGTCTTTTGGGGAGTAGAAGTCACAGAAGCCCTCCTCGGACAGGTGTCCGTACTCGTTGTTGTAGAAGGTCTGTCCAGACAGCTGAGAGAAGAAGTTGGGACGATTCCTAGAGCAGCCAGTGCTCTGGCCCAAAGAGCTGCTGGAGGCTGTCAGAGGCTCTGTGCTGCTGGTGCTGCTCATGCGACTAAAGACAGACAAGAAGGTACTTTTTTTTTAGCATCAGTTACAACTATATGTTAAAAATATCATCTGATGCTATTGTGATTTTTTTTTCTTCTTCATTGACAGTAAAACAGATTTCTCATCCTTGAGTGCCATTATTGCACGGATCTAAAATGATTTGCTTTAACCTGAGAGCCATTGTGTTGTTTCAGTGAATACTATGTGCGCATCAGCCAAAGGTCAAATACTGCTACTAAAAAAAAAACAACAACCTGGCTGCATATCTCCTTTGTGTTACTTTCCTTTCTGAATCTGTAATGTGGATCTCAGCTTTTGTATGACAAACCTTTTTAAGACTGCACCCCTGTGGTTGTGCTCTATTCTCTCAAATTCTTCAGAGGCCAAAACCATTCCACTGTCAGTCTGGTTTTCCTGGTAGGAGACACAGTTTGACATCACATGAATTAAGTGCCTTTAATAAACCCCAGTGTCACGCCCGGCTCCACCAGCAACAGCTATTTTTGGTAATTATCTGAGGAGACCATCCCAGAGTTCAGGGATATTTAAAATTAAATGTCACGAACTGTTTCACATTTTCAATAAGTGGCAAGAGGATTAAAAAAAGAAAAAAAAACAGCTTACTTGAGGGGTTTTCTGTGGATGCATCTCCAGGGGGTGTTCTTCAAATGTCTTCACTCTGGGCTGGCATATTTTAGAAGGTCCCACAAACACACAGCCAGCAAAGGGCACACAGTTATAATACCTGTGCAAGAGTTACGGAAAAAGGTTGACGGATCGATGTACAATAGAACTGCAACAAAGAAAACTTTCCTGACTAAACTCTTAACTTTTACAAAAGACATTGGATTCGTTGAGTAAAGGTGATGTAGATTTTAAAATAAAAGGAAGAAATGGGTGTAGTGAGTGAATGTCTTTTGGCCTTTTTCAAAACTAATTTTTGTATTTATCAAGAAGATTTTGCTATTTTGGATCGATCTCTGAAAACATAAAACCAGATGATGTAGATGATTGAAGCAGGAAAGCAAAAACAAAAAAAAAAGATGAAAACTGTTGCGGTTGTTGCTGTGAAGCGCAAAATCCTTGTAATAGTTTTTATTTCCAAACATGCAAATGCAATGGGAACATTCTATTCTAAGTCAAAACCTGAAGGAACATTTGATCGTTACTTTAAAGAAAGTGCAGAAATGTGATAAGTCAGACACCAAAGCACGAGAAGCATTCCTGGTTTCCCACTCTTCCCATGAAATTATTTTCCAGGACATTTTCAGCCGCTACAGAGACCAGTTGTCACATCATCCACCAACACATCTGCCTGCCCCCCTCATTCTCTGGAAGTGCTCTTTTCCACAGTAAACCTGCATTTACCTGGAATGTTTCTATGTTTATTACTCAGCTGATGTGCATGTGCAGTTTATGGCTATAACTGATCTATGAAAAATAATGACGGTGTATCATAGGATAATGCACACACACCCACAGATTACAATTTAGCACTTCACTAGCATGACACACTGGAATAACAATGTTTAACTGGGGAATTCCCAACTCAGCTTTCTCTTCCCTTACTTTTCTATGCTTTACTGCCCATTTTTGTTGTTTAATGAACCAGTCAAGGTCTTTCAATTACATTTGATTGAGTTAAAAGTTACAAAATAAAGTCAAACTGACTGATAACTGTAATGCTAATTTAGCCATGTTATATCACATTCATTTATGCTAACAACAGTGGAAATCAGAAATGCCAGCAGTCCAAATGAACATGTAATAGTTAAAGTTTTCTCATTTTAAGGATGGTCCTCTTCCCTGTGGTCTCTGTGAGCATCTCACTCTGTTGACATCTACTTTCACTGGAAATTAACGAGCTTAAGTCTGCATGAAAAGTTGTTCATCTCTGTAATTTCTTCTCTCCATCCATCTGTGCACTTGCACAGCATTTTAATACAACAGAATTCCCAAAGTTGTTTTCATTCACTTATTTTCCTTAACAGGGTCTGAAAAGTCACTAAGTCTCGTGACAAAGTCAAGTAGAAGTGCTAGGTTGGAGAACTGCTCTAAGTGGACATGCAAATTTGATTGGCTGGTAGCGTCACATGGGGTGCTGCGCCGACTACAATCAGAGAAGCGCTGTGCCGTCATGTTAATTAATGCTGCCCAGAAGATAAGGTGAAAACAGAAATCATTTTCCAGGACAACTTAACAGTTTCCAGGATATTTGACCCATTTTCCATATGTTTTACATGACTGGAATATTGGTCATCATTTTCCAGGTTTTCCAAGATGCGTGGGCAGCCTGGCATCCCCATATCATGATGCGTGCACCACCATGTTTCACCATCTTCAGTGTACTATGCCTTGAATTCATTATAAGTTCTTTATTTCTTTATACGTTTTCTTCTCACCAATCAGCTTTTTAATCAAAGTAGGCTGTTCCTTCTGAGCAATATCTAGAACATCCCATTTTACTCAGATTTTCAGAGAAATGCATTATAATTAGCATGCACATTTGCATCATTCGTCCTTAAATAAGAGTCATCTGTTTGAAACCGTTTTTTTTTTGTTTTTTATTCTTTTTCCTCATGGACTTGATGACCTCACTAACTGAACTCCACGCTGCTATTTCTTTTGAATAGTCCAATATTCCTGTAATCTTGCTTTCTGTAAAGTGAATGGTAACAAAAAAATGTTTCCTCACATGTTGACTTGTTCCCACTATATTTCTGTTTGTAATAAAAGTTATTCTAAGGATTTTTTTTTTTTTTTAAACACTGCATTTATTTTGAACACAGCTGTATGTGTGAAATAAGAGACAGATTCTAATTATTTGAAACTAAAGAATGAGCACAGATAACTGATGGACCAGTTTAATTGTTCTGTCTCAAACTGAACAACAATTCACTAAATGAACCGGAGTGTTAAATAACGTAAGAACAAGTGACATCATGTCACATAGTGCCAGTGAGTGTTTAACTGGTATTGTGCTGGGAGAACCACATTAACTGCGGACCTTATCCTTCCAGTTCATTTGATTTTTTTTTTTTTTTTTTTTTTTTTTTCCTGCCTTGGACAACAACAAGAATGCCCTGGCACCTTTTAGACAGTGTTTTACAACCCAGTCTCCCTTCTTCCCCAGAGGGAGGGGG
>JBAMYA010000002.1:10591665-10641024 GCA_037176975.1 Arrhamphus sclerolepis
AATCATTTCACATCGTGCCAGGGAGTGTTTAACTGGTATTGTGCTGGGAGAAACACCTTAACTGCGGACCTTATCCTTCCAGTTTATTTGGTTTTTTTTTTTTTTTTTTTTTTTTTTTTAATATATTGGACAATAAACAGGATGCACTGGTACCTTGTAGGCAGTGTGTTGCAAACCAGTCTCAATTCTTCCTCAGATGGAGGGCGCGATGAAGCCTGCGAGAAGCCGTCATCTTCTGAGCTATGTGAATGGTTCAGAGGATTGAAATCCTTTCCATCCTGACAGGAACAAAGACAACAATCAGAAAATTGCCTGATCAAGAAAAAGAAAATCAAGTTTTTTTTTTTGTTTGTTTTTTTTTGGGCGAGGGGGGGTGTGAACGTACAGGTAGTCCATTGTCCTGCAGCAAGTCTCCCAGGATCTGAACCAGAGCTGGAAACGTCGGCCTCTCTTTGGGCTCGCCCTGCCAGCAGGCCAGCATGATGCCATAACTGCCAGCAGAGAGCAGCAGAGTCACAATAATAATTAAAAAAAAAAAAAAGTCACATCATTTGATCCTGTGTCATTTCTTTAATGTGGGTGTCAGCTAAGCACCCATTTATGAGAAAATTCACTCTTGGAACTGGCTTTATTAATTAAAAAGGTTTACAGTTACAAATCCTATTTGAGATCCTATGTGATGTGGGGCAGAAAGAAAGAACAAATACATTTCGGGAGAGGCGGTCTCTGGTGATCTCATCCTGACGCCGTCTTTCAACTGTTTGCAAAAGTCTTCATCAATCTGCACCCCTGGGTACGGAGATGCACCTGTGAGTACACAAAGAAAAGGTGATGTGTTACTAGATAAGGTGTGCGAAAGCAAGCTGTTGAGCGCTTGGAGAAAAGTGGTGGAGATCTGCAGGCCACATATAAAGCTAACAAAGAAAAAATAAAAGCTCATGGCTTTTGGCAGGAGCATAGATTTATGGACATTTGTCACTCTCATACACAGCTACTCAGTACTCCTTATACTGAAGCAGTTCCTTTGACAGCAGTAGTAATAAGTGTGCACTGATTTTGTATTTACCGAGTGAAAAGATTTCCCAGAGGAGGACCCCAAAAGACCACACATCACTCTGGCTGGTGTACACTTTGTCAAAGATACTCTCCGGAGCCATCCACTTTAAAGGCAGGCGAGCCTGAAAGCACATCACAACACCAGACAGAGCACTATAAGCAAAATGACACCTGCCATTAAATGTAATCATTATATGGGTGGCTTGAAAAGCAAAACAAGCATTTTAGTGTCCCCCTGAAGTAGGCAGCTTATAAACCAGGGGGTTGAGCTGCTGCAGTGAGAGCAAGGGCAACATACGTTGCCTTTCCTGACGTAGTCGGGGTCTTTGTATATGTCTCTGGCCAAGCCGAAGTCACATATCTTCACAATGTTGTTTTCTGACAGGAGAATGTTGCGGGCTGCCAGGTCTCTGTGGATACACTGTGGATACACACGCACATACACACACATCAGCGCCCTGCAGACAAGTGCTCAAGTGTTCAAGTCAAGTGCAGGTGTGTGGAAGCCAATTGCAAACATAATTTGAAGTGAGAAAACAGCAGCTTTGATATTTTAGGAAGTGTTGGCTCAGAATGTGACAGTGTGTTTGTGTCTGCATGTTAGTGTGTGTCTCTCTGTGCCGTAATCGTCGCTGGGACTGGACCATGTCACAACCAGCATGAACTCAGAGGAGTTTCTGCAGACGATCCAAACTCGCTCATCAGTTGCTATCAGAATGTGCTTCGGTGGATCCGTTGTGCCGTTTTGGACATTTTAAATCAAGTCTCTCTCTTCAATATTATCATTAGCAGTTAAACATACTATCAGCTTTAATATTTATACATTTCAGACGGTCTTAACAAGGCAATAAATGTTTCTGCATGAATGTTATACTTTTTTCCCCAACAATGATGACATTTCAGTTGTACGTCCTGCCATTTATACTTTAGATGGAAATGCATTCATTCAGGATTAAGCTAATCATTTTTACATCAAACATTTAGTTTGAAAAATGCAAAAGCTGGTAAGAGATATTGTTGTAGTTAAGGATCATCTAAAATTCAGAATGCCTTTAAAATGGCCAAAAAAATTCAATTTAAATAAGTCATCTAAATGACCAAGATATTCATCATTTGAGCTTACGCTTAGGAATGATATCATTGTGGTCCGATAGTCTCATTGGAACAGTTGAATCACTGAATAATTATCAAGCTCAGAGGACTAAAAAGCTGAACATTAAATGGACTGTTCTTGCAGTGGAACTACCAGAGGATAATGGATGACCTTATCAAACACTGACTCACAGCTGACTCCAACTCCCTGCTAACCTCAGGTCACCACAGCTTATTCGCTTGCATTCAACATAGTGGTGCTGACAATTAACCTTTCTGGAGGCCAGGAACTCCATCCCACGAGCCACCTGGAAGCTGTAGCAAATTAAATCTTCAATCGTCAGTGGGGTTTTCCACAAATCCTCCACTGCAGAGGGAAAGAGAGAGGAGGAGGGTAGTCATGGAAATAAAAACAACACAAAGCTGAATTCCACTACAGCATCATAAGCAAAATAATTCATGATCATGATGTAAAAATGACTCACTTTTCTCCACCGCATGCTGCTGATTGGATGACTTGGACGAAGCATTCTGAGAGCTGCTGAGCAGAGAGGAGGTTGCAGGAGGCTGCTGATGAGCTCTTCGGTCCATCTGACCCGCTTCAATCATCCGCCTCACCTGGCTCTGAGTTTTCGGAGACCGATCCTGAATTAGAAATAGTTTTATGCATCATCTTCAAAATCAATACAAAAAAAAGAGTTACAAAAGAGTTTGTGGGCAGATATTACATAAAGGAAACAATGAAAAGGTAGAAACCCATTCATCTATTTTCTATATTCACTTAATCCTGCTCAGAGCGACTCACCCTCATAGGTGGTTCAGAATCACCAGTAAACCTAACATGTATATTTTTAGACTGTGGGAGGAAGCCGGAGAACACAGAGAAACCCACGCAGACACAGAAAGACCCCCAGCTAAAATTTCAACCTGGAATTTCTTCCTGCAATGCAACAGATCTATCTACTGTGCTGCCTCAAAAGCAGAAACATTCAAATGCTAAAAGTTGCAAGCTGCCTCAGTTTTGTGTTTTGATACCCTGTAGGGAAGGAAGAACTCTCTCTTCGCTCGCAGGAAGTTGGACAGATTTCCATACTTGCAGTATTCCACGATCACCATCAGAGGACCTGGCAGTACAGACATTTCAAATAGTTAGCTCTTCTCTCTCTCTTTTTCTTTCTCTTTTTTTTTTAATCAAATATAAAAAGGCCACACTTGTTTTAGTCTATCAGATGTTGCTTTGAAACCTGATAAAGAGCCCAAAAAGATTTCAGATCAGTTGTTTATGAGCTGATTGATTCCTTACACCACATCTGTATTGCATCAGGCTACTTTTGTCCACGATAAACATTTTCAAATATACGACCATGAAAAATATGCTCAATGAGTGAAATCAATGTATGCATGGAGGTACAGTCCATGAATAGTTTGGTTTGTTGTCATGATGTAGATGAGAGCAGGGGGTGGAAAAAATGAGATACATGGCATCCAAACAACACCATCTTCAAAACATGGCTTGTGATTGAGAATTAATGTCAGGTTTCATTCACGTTATTTTATATACATGAAATGCACTGAAACCGTCAGAATAGCTTTGTTTTTGCCCTCACTAGAAACTGCAGGATGAAGGTATTGTTTACATTCACATTACAGTGGAATCCATGTAGACCTGTGGACTCACCGTTTGGCTTGGTGCACGCTCCTAACAGGTTGACAACATTCAGATGGTTGCCAATGTGAATCAGTATCTTTAACTCTGACATCAGGGCTTTGTGCTCACTGGCTGTGGCTCCCTCTGTAATGCACACCCACATGGAAGCAAGAAACATTATACAGTTACAACAAAAAAGGTTTATGAACCCTTCAGGAATCACAGACTTTCAGCAATGACAACGCATAAAATAAAATATGGCAGCTGGAGGAAAAATATGGATTGTTATACACAAGGTTCAAATTAACCAATATTCCTTCAGAAAAGCTGACTTTATGATTAATCAGCCTCAGAACCAAACCATGTCTGAAACGCATGCAATTAGCTCCACGTAGCTTTTGGTCAGGTTGTTAGCAGTGAGGGGTGTGGCTGAGGGTGAGGGTGTCACATCTTAACTGGACTACATAAGAATACTGCAGTTGTGTTCAGTGTAGACTTGAAGGAATCATTTATCAAGAGGAATTGACGAGACAACTCTGGTAATTCAATGGCTCCGTTCAGACCTTGCATTAAAATGCATCCCAGGAAATCAGATCACATTTGGCAAATGCTACTTCAAGGTCCTAACACAATACAAGTTAGATTCAGATCACTCAGGATTAGAAGGTGGTCTGGGGCAGCATATTTATTTGCATGTAGAGGAAGAAAATCTAATCCAGTCTCTCAAAACACAATTGGGTCCACATTTTAATGCCAAGTGACCCCTAGTTGCCCCCTTGCAAACTGATATTTTGGGATGCATGTTAATGCCAGGACCAAACAGGACCTAAGAGACTGTTCAGACATGAACAGGTATTATCATGCATCCTGGATGATCCATCCACAAGTCTGCAGCTCTAAGAATGTTTTAGCGGCGGCTGTGGCCCTGGAAGTAGTTCAGTAGTCTGGATTCCTGGCCTTGCAGTCCATATGTCAGAGTAAGAGACTGAACCTCACATTGCCACCAATGTACACATAGGTGTGTGACTGTGAGTATGAATGTGAAAAAGTCCTGTCTAGACTTAAATATGTCTACTTAGACCTCTCTATACCAAGAGGGTCCTGTATGGATATGTGTGTGGGTGGATGAATGTGGCTTGTAGTGTGAAACACCGAGTTGTCAACAAGACTAGAAAGTGATGTATAAATGCAGTTCATGTACCATATAACTATGTTTCAATTGCATGAGGGACATTTATTGCTGACTACTCCAAGAAGCTCACTTATGTAAATTACAAAATATTAGAGGATTAAAAAGAGCAGAAAATTATGGATTTCTGAAAATGCAGAGTGCATCTCTGCTGACTAAAGACTCACAAACGAATGCTTTTAAACTACAGTTTTCATTCAAAGCAGTCCCTGATTGTACAGCTGCATCTACTGATAATAAATGAGGATTTTATCAGTGTGATATGGAGCAGCAACATGTATGACTAAGTTTTAAAAATTCAGGGTAAGACTCGATGCAAGATGGGTCCCTCTGCAGAGCATCAGAGCTGTTTCAGTCTTTGTCCCTGGAGAAATGAATGGAAAAGATGAACATGAGGTTTTCTGTAAATGATACATCATGTCAATTTAAAATGCCGACATTTCTTCACTGCCCGAATGTCGAAAACAAAATCTGGCTTATTGAGTTTCTGTCATTTTGACAATCTAACGGTTGTTCTACACCAATCAAAGTGCTGTCTATTTGGCCCAAGTGTCATATATGAACATGGACTTAATTCTTCTGCCTGAAAAGTGTTTAATGCTGTTTCAATTAGATTCATCAGTAAAGCTTCTTCTTAAGAAGAACTGCTCAGTACAAGTTCAAGCTTATTTTACCATGTTGACCCAGCCAGGTTAAAGTCAGACGGTAATGTCAGCTTGGCTCTGATTATTCATGGAGAGGCGTCTAAAAAAGGTGACTCCCAACACTGACACGCTGAATCTGGAGATTTAGTGCTGCCCTCACAGCTGCTTTGCTCTCCTTCACTGCAGAAATTAACATAAAAGACAAGCAGCAGCTGTTCTGTAATTGATACATATTGTGAGTTTGGATGCTGCGTTTGAAAAGTGTATTTTTGTCCATCAACTTGGGGAAAACATCCTAGTAGAAACACCATCAGGTCAGGTGAGTGGGTGGCCCTATAATGCAGTGGTCCTTTGTCTTCCAGCTGTTATATGAATGTGACCAGGTGTCCCAGACCCCCTCTGAGTGTGGATATGAATGTGTTCATATTTCACCTGTGATCAGATCACCCGGGAAGCATGTTAGCACCAGACCCGAATAGACAAATAATTCACAAACATGCTTACGTGAACAAACACACATCTTGTGCATTTTTACACTTTTTAGGTGCATTCTTTATACCTCATATGCAGTTGCAGAGCCACTTAGCCAACTCTGAGTTTACAGTTATTTCAGGTCTGTGCAGTAGTACTTTCTTAGAGGAAAATATCCATAAAAAGCATAAAACTGAATCTCACCCTTTAGCATCTTGACTGCCACTGTGTCCAAACTGTTGCCCTTATTGATCCCGTAAATTGATGCTTCAATTACTTTTCCAAAGGCACCATGTCCTAAAACCTTTCCTGTGTCAAGAGAAAACACCAGAAAAGAAGTAAATATCCAGGTGTAGCACATATGTGCAACATGCAAATGCATGTATGAACTGCACACAGACAAAGAGGAGAAATTGGTTATTAGAAGTATCAGTCAGCATTTGGAAACCAACATAAGCTGCAGCGTAAAACAGATGCTTTTCCGCTGGGTGTTTTTAAATAGTCTTTCTGGGAATGAGGACATATTTAACATTAGCACTGTACTCGGCAGATGTCTGCACCGCTGGCTGCCGTCCACACTCATGCCAGTACAGAAACTGAAAAATGTAGGAATTGAAAAATAATTCATTTTCATCCATCTCCCTCATTCTCACTCTCTAGTTGCTCACCGAGTCTGAGTTTGTCTCTGGAGACCTCCCATTGTGACGAGTCATAGGGCAGGTATTCACACTGCTCATCCAGAGGCACCTCCCCAGGGTCCATTATGATTGACAAATAGCCTGTCTTTATGTCAGCTGGGTTAACCTGCCATTCAGAGAAAGATAGCTAATTTAAGGTCAGGCAATCAGATACCAGGGTGGGTTCAATGACAGCAAATTAGGTGATAGCAGGAAGAAAAGAAGAGTTCAGAGGGTAAAAAGTGCAAAAGTTGGAGGATCTGAAATCACCTGTAGTTTGATTTTACATATATCTCGTTGTGTTGTGTAAATGCACTCTTAATATTCTTTTTAAATAAAGGAGTGAAAAATGTTTGGCAGAAGTGGCAGGTTTGTGTTTGACAACAGCAGGCATTCTTAAAGTTCCAGCGGGGGAACAAGAGACAAATGAAGCGTGCTCAACTGTAGCTTACAAGCTGTTGAAGGACAGGCGGCGTGCTGTTAGCAGTGGTTTTAAAGAGATGACTTCACTAGTGTATCTGAAGGGACCAAAGAAACATTTGCACATATGTTTGGAGCAGCAATTCAGTTATTAGCCTTCTGTCCTGGAGAGGAACTTCAGAAGCATTGAGTGTTTTTGGTGACTTGCAGCACAAAAGCACAAAACAGTTGAAATCAGAACTTTACATACACAAAAAAACACACACAAAAAAAGAGACAACTTTTTTTTTTCTTCACTGTCTTACATTTAATTAGATTAAACGTTTCCTGTTGAAGCTCAGTTTTGGGTCGGCAAAATTATTACTATTTTATAAATGCGTGAATAATGAGAGAGAAGTTTTTATCACTTCAAGTGTTTGGCCATAATGACCATTGTTACATTTGGAGAAAAAAGGTTGAAGATTGCAGGCCTGAGAGCACCATCCCAACTGTGAAGTACGGGGGTGGCAGAATCATGTTGTGGAGGTGTTGTGCTGCAGGAGGGACTGGTGAACTTCACAAAATAGATGGTATCATGATGAAGACACATTATGTAGCAATATTGAGGTAACATCTCAAGACATCAGCTAGGAAGCTACAGCTCGGGTAGCTAAATGGGTCCTCCAAATGGACAAGGACACTGAACATACCACCAAATTAGTTACTTAGGGACAACAAAGTGAATTTCTTGGAGTTGTCATCACAAAGCCCTGATCTCAGTCCCATAGAAGATTTGTTTGCAAAGCTGAAAAGCAATGTGTGAGCATTCTGGCCTACAAACCTGACTCAGTTCCACCAGTTCTGTCAGGAGGAATGGAATAAAAACTTCTGGAAAACTGTGGTGAGAAGCTTGTGGAAGGAAACCCAAAGTGTTTGACCCAAGTCATACAGGTTAAAGACCATGAAAGTAAATATTATAAGGAAGTGTATGTAAACCTCTGACTTTGATGCATTACTATAAAATTCTCTCTCTTGTTATTCTGGCATTTAGCAAATAGAAATATGTTTGGTTATCCTAACCAACCTAAAACAGTTTAATCTTTCATGTCAGACAGTGAGAAAAAAAAAGGTTATGTATCATTTTATATAGTTCATGTAAACGTCTGGTTTCAACTGTAATACAAAGAAGCAGTGTCCATGAGTGTCGACACTAATGTTCCTAATAGTGATGAGTTAAAAACCCAAACCCTGCAGTCCCGTGTGCAAAATAGAAGAAAATGGACTGAAAACATACACTCACTGTTACATATTTACCATAAAAGAAATCTTCACAGAAAAGGTTAATGTAGGTTTTTAAAAGTGCTATCCAGTTATCAGTCAGTGAGATAGTTTATAGACCAGCTGTGAATTATAGCTCTATTAATTGTCATAGCTTCATAAAGTTTATAGTTTAACTAATTTTAATGTCTGACAAAGAGACCTAGTACTATTCTGTCTTTTGAATGCAAAAAATATATAAATGACTTTGTAACTGCTAGGTGATGTGGCTGAAGAAAAAATAAATCAAGTAATGTTGTGTACTTTAACTTGTAATTTTAGTCATACTTTTTAAATCTTTTAAAGTCCTATAAATGAGATGGAGAAATTGGAATAAACCATGAAGATGGGGGAGAGGGAGAATAAAACACAGCTCCGAGGAGTTGCCTCATTTCTAGGTATTTTCTATACCGCGACCTACCCTCTGCGTTGTTCAGGAACATCTCAGCTGAAAACAGCATCAGCTGTATTAAAACAGTTAGTTACAACCAACCTGACAAATCTGCTGTTATAGAAGCTGCGTACAGACATGAGTATACAAAGAGGCAGAAAATAAAAAAAAGTCTTGAGATAGCGCAAATGAGAAGACTACAACAAACCATCCCTTATCATTTGTTAATGACAATATTACCATGAAGCTGTTTGGAATGATGAAATATAAAAAGCATTTTGGAGCCTCATTATGAACGTGCTTGTCTGCAGGTCTAGAGATCATTAACTCTCAGCATGCAAGTTGCAGATTTGCTGCAAATTATAGTTTGGCCTTAAAATTCAGCAGGGAGGCTGAGAGTTGGAGGTCAGAGTGAGTCAGCTGGCTTCGCTCACAAAAACACGCTAAGGTGAGAAGTGGCATCCTCTCACCCGTTTCACATTGCAGAAGATGAGAATGAGCAAGGCCCAGAAGAAGACAGCGATGACACCAGTCCCAATGAGAATGACAATCTCCACGTTGGCTTTGTCACTTGAGCCTTAAATCACAGAAGAAAAGCAAAGAAAGAAAATCACTTTCTTTGAAGGCTTTGAACAACCATACGTCTGTCACGTCTGTCACAGGTCTGCAGGTGGTGCTGTGTTACAGAGTACTTGCCCCAGCTGCATTAACACGAAATGTTGAGTGCGCTTACGAGACATTTAATCCTTTCAGTCATTCATCACAAACTCACTTCCAGCAATACCATTAAATTATTCATTTTGGATTCAAATCATCCTAGCAGCCAAAGACTTTGATTAGATTGTGGAGAGCTTTACACAACAATAGGCATGAAGAGTCAAGATGCAGTGCAAATTGAAAGGAATTTGAGGCATGCACTTTTTGTGTACATGAGCTTGAGGGGAAGATTTCAAGCCTGAATGCACTTGAGAGTTATCTCTATGATTGTCTGTGTGTGTGTGTGTGTGTGGGGCTGTCTCACCAATGACCCTAACAGCGGCTGAGGACTGGACACAGCCTCGCTGGTTGCAGGCGGTGCAGGTGTAAAGCCCAGCATCTTCCTCTCTGACCCGCTGGATACTCAGCGTGCGGTTTGAATCCTGCAGCTGGATCCCTGCCGGGGCAAAAGCACAGGATCATTAGTGACACACGCACACTCTCCTACACTGTGAAACAATGTGCTGTGACTTGACATAGCTCCTTCACCTCTCATATCACAATTCCAGCTACTGTTTCCACAACATTTTTTTGGATTCTCATCACACCTCCAGACTTCAATCTGTACCGTTCATTTATTATTCCATCATCCTTGGCCACATGTCCCAGGAGCATCAGCGTAACTCCGACCTGTACTGACCCCCCCCACCCACCATCTCCTTCTTCTGTTCAGAAAAGATGCCCACTGAGAAAGGTAATGAGTCGTGTCTGTTGGCCGGCGGGACTTTATGTGTATTTCAAGGGTGAATAGCAAAATTTGTTCAGCTATTTTTGTCACTATAGCTCTCTGTGAAACATTTGTTCAGTTCGTGTGTGGATGGCTGACATTTATAATGACATGTGCCAAAACCAGCTTGAATTGAAGTAAAAGTTAACAAAATATACATTTATTTCTGTTTCCCCTAATGTTTATCTAATGTTCATTTACGTAATGAAGCATATAAGCTCAAGGGAAGACAAGAGTCCTGCTTAATTAAGTTCCACAAGGACAAACTTTCAGACTTCTTGCTGGTGTGTGAGAGCTCGAGTGTGCGTGTGCTGAGTTAGCAGGTGGGCGCCAGCGCTGTTGTGTAAACGTGCGCGTCACCTGCGTGGGCGTGTTTCTGCACCTGACATTTGGTGGAGAGGCTGGTTGTCTTTGAACCAGGAGAGACGGGGCAGAGGTCTGCCCTCCACGTCACACTCCATCCGCAGAGACTCGGTCACATTCACCGTCTGGTTGGTGAGGCTACGCTTGTACCGAGGCGCCTCCAGGGCTGCAGCAGGAAACAGAGATCAGGAGGGAGAAGGTACATGAAAAACTATGACATGTCTGCATTCATGTAAACTGTGGAAATGTAGTATATGTAGCAAATGGTTTTAATGTGACTGAAGAGGCAGTAAGTCAAAAGGAGAAAAAAAAAATCCCATTAAAGTGTACATGTGTCCGCCAGGCACTGATGCAATGTTATCCAGCACACAGCATGAATGATGTATTAAATGGTTTGTGCATTCTTGCCTTGGAGTGTATCACCTCTGTTTTCTGTCACTACACATCTATATCCAAGTACTCCCTCCATTGTGTGTGACTGTGAATGCTGGACTGCGTGGGCACCTCTTTGTGAGAGTGTGTAATTGTAATGCAAGCCTCCAGCATCCCAGCGCCAGCGCCACTGCTGTGGCCCGTGTGTATTTACTGCTTAAAGTTTGACTTTTCTTTGTAATTAGCTGATGTAAGAGTGACTATTTTCCATGTGGGGTGTCGTGTCTTTTTTCCTCACCTTTAACAGAGATGTATCTGAACAGGCACTGTTTCTCCCTGCTGCGCCTGCTCTGAGCCTTGCACACGTAATATCCCTCATCCTGCAGCCGCGTGGACTCGATGGTGAAGTCCAAGACCCAGCTGTTGGAGTGCTCCTGGAAGGAAGGCTGGCCCTGAAGCAGTGTGGCATAGTTGTGCACGTTCCTGCAGTCCAGCTCCTGGGGCTTACCCTGCTGGTCCTGCAGAGCCTGAGGGTTAAGGCGGTACCACTCTAGCTGATCGTAGGTGTAGTTGTCAGCACTGCAGCAGAGAGACACTTTCTCTTGCTCCAGGGGATTCTCAGATGGATAAACATCCACACTGAAGCCTTCAGGGATGGCTTTGAGGATGAGCAACAAGTAGTATGGCGGTAAGATAAAGTCTTGCATTGTTCACTGATGACATGCATTCCTTAAAAGATAAACACCCCCACATTGCAACCTTAACAAAAGTATAAACAGAAGATTCCCACTCAAATCCACTGGCATCTAGCTATCACATGTTGTCTTTGTTGTCAATCTCTCTATAACATACTCAAGTAAAATGTTATTTGTGGTGCTCATAGTAGATAACTCACTAGCAAATCTGCCTCTGAGAAGTTTCAGTTGAACTTTATGTCATTAGGGTATTTGTGACACGGTGGCTTGTTGGAAACAGCACTAACGAGGGACAAAGGGACACACCTGTGCTATATCATTAATCTTTGTCCCTCTATTTTATGCAGTAGCACGCTGGCTCCAAGAAGCTGTGAGGGGCCAACCACAACCACATCCAGGCCTACTGGAGATTCTATCGAACTAAAAACCCAGACAATTGCAAATCCCGTGTGTGCTGTGCCTGCTGACTGAGACCTGTAGAAGTTGCTACAGTATTATCAACAACTTTTATTTTATTGCACGCAGTACATTTAGATGGCATTATAAACCAGACTGAGCTCCAGCCATTTGTGCTTTGAATAGGTTTTCTTGATGTTTGGCACACTAAAGGGGACATTCTATGAAAATAATCTTTTTTTTCCCCTGTGTCTGAGATAATTTATTTTGGTGTTTTAAGTCACTACCAACTCAAATAAATAAATAATATAAGACAAATATGTTGCTTAATCTGGGGCAGGAAAGATCTGAAAATGTCTCGTTTAGTGAACCATTCAAATTTGCTTTATCTCAACCCAACTTCACATCATGACGCATTTGCTGTAATTCAGAACCAGTTTTCGGAAAGCTTTCATGTTGATTTTAAAAGTGGTTTACCCCACAGAAGAGGGAGTGGAGGTGACTGACTGAATGTCAGAGGGGCAAAGACATGATTGATTCTATGCTGTTGTTGTGTTTTTGTTTTGTTTTTAACCAAAGCTTGTCACAGAAATTTAAGAAAAATAAGAAAGCCACTTTTAAACTGAAGTGGTGCTCGTTTATGAAAAGTGTCTAGAAATCCATTCAAACATACAATATATCATCCAAATATTAAAAATGCATTCAATAGCCAGATAACAAAGGGCTTCTATGTAAATGTGTTTGTCAGCTAAAGTATTGGGCATGTTTTGATTTCAAAAAGGCCATATTGACTTCACCAATCTATACTGAGTCCTGTGACTTTTCAAACTAAACAGCTCTTTCTACGGTCCGATGACTTGACAGGTCCTGGGGTCTTGTGTCAGGGAAAGTAGTTATATATTGAATTCACAATCTACTTCAGTTTACTTTTTCTCCCCCGTCGCTTCACGTACCACTAATCGAGTTGCCATTAGGCCACTTTTTAAAATATTATTTTCCACTGCAGTGAGCACCACAAATTACATATACATCTGCTGCAACAACGTAAAGGCAGAAGTTTCAGTAGGTATCTGACAACCTACTTTGGACAAATCAGTCCCAAATTATCTGACCAGTAGAGGGAAAAAAAAGAAGAAAAACAGCCTATCCTGTGTTTTACTTGTGTGAAATCTAGCCGGACATACTCACTGGTCACATAGAAGTAGATTAGTCGCTCATCTTTGCCCACTTTGTTTTCAGCAGAACACTTGTACATGACGGACACGTTGGCGTTGCGAATCTGAAGTCTACTCACTATCTGTTAGGAGAGAGAAAGAGGATGAGGTTCAAATTCATCAGCAGAAAGAGCAAAAATATCAAAAGGAAGTACAATCTGCTGCCATGTTAGTTCTTTTTGAGCTGACACAAACCGGATTTACTGCTGACACACCAGCAAGTGATGAACCATCTCAGGTGTAGAAAAAGAAAAGGGATGTTTGCTTGTGCAAGCACGTGTACGTGTGACTGCAATGATTTCCTCTGATGTTAGACATTTATAAATGTACAGGCGTGTGCATACGCCCCTTGTGTGTGCCTGGATATGTTTATAAGCGGTCCTTACAGGAAGTCTGTAGAGGAAGACTGTTCTAAATATTTCTACAGTGGAAATGGCTCTTGATTGACAAATTCTGTTATGGAGCAAAGAACTAGGACACTTTCAAAAAAAACAAAACAACTGGGTTCAAGCATAGGTCCACTCACATAAAAGCCTTCTTTTCTTGGTCACGTCCCAACAATATTCTATTACATTAACATAACCATATCATCATTTTAAAAACAGGTCTACTCATACAAATACAGTAAATACCAACTGTTATGAACCTTTTGTCGGTTATCCACCACTTCAACGGACGTCTCGATAGACTCAATTTCATTCATGTCGTTTTCTAAGTTCAGGTCCTGCCAGTTCTGACAGTCTGCAATCCTGTCACTCCGGCCCTTCCTGTCTCGTCGAACCCTGAAGAGAAGCAGAGACGCATTCATAACATCTTCCCTCATTGATATGTAGAACAGAAAGTGGACAGTGGATAAGAATTCTGAAACAAATCAAACCATATTGTTGGGTGTTCACAGACCTTTTGATTCCCAGCACGTTGTACGCTTTCAGCTGGCATCAAAAAGCCAAGGCTACTACCAAGTGACCTCGCAACTGATGGAACAATATCCATTTTCTATTATGAATAACAGTGCGAACATCATAGCAAAGCTAATGGAACATGATATGGAAATGTATTTAGCCACATTCACCTAAAGGCAACTCTTCTGCATAATAAAAAAAAAAGTAATAAAGGTCAGTTTTGTTGTATTTTCTACAGGGTGGTGCTAGCTTATGGGGCTGTGCAGTGACATGGTAGAATTTTCCACTTTTGACATCTCTTATAATGTAATTTTTAGATGTAGTTGTTCAGTCCAAACAAAACCCACAGAGTAAAAAGACACCACTGCACCAGACTGTTTCTTGCTCAGTACTGGAGTGTGTTAAAGTTGTAACCTTTCTTGACATAATGACTCCTGGAAGTTGGCAATCCCAGACAAGAAATTGCTTTTCACACCCCTTAAAAATCAGAGCTTGAGGTTGTAAACAGATTACACTGAACTTTTGGGCACAGCCAGGCAGATGTTTGACTTTATGCCATGTATATAGCTTTATTTAGATCTGAATTCAGTATTTATCTACCTAAAACCTTATATACCTCCTATTAGTCACCAAAAAGGGCCAAAAATGTTGACAACTTATTATAACAGCTGATTTATTACCCCTCAACAAAAAGACAAATGGTTCCTACCAAACTGCTTGAAAAGCCTGATAACTGCACCTCATCATACTCATTCACATTTATAATGACTCGCAGAAGAAACCTAGATGATGACAGTTACTACAATGATGAATTTCACTTTGAGGGTTAATAAATTATTGAATTGAATATTGCTTCAGGGATCCAAGACAAGTCTATATGTTTGAATTCAATCTTGATACACAAGAAAAGGTGAAAATAGCTACATATTATTCAATGTCCATGAAATGTCACATTTAATGTGGTGTGAAGGAGGATGAACACAATCGGGCATTTTGAGCTTAAGTTCAGCTTAACCTGCTGCTGTTGTTTCAGAGTCTGCTGACTACAAGAGGAGGTCAGGCGCAGTGTGTCTGAGCTCATGCTGCATCCACATGAAAAGGTCAGATCAGCAAAAACTTCAAAAGTTAAGCCTAGAAGGAAGATCACGGAGCCTACTATCCCCTCCCCTACTATCATCTTTATGTCTGATCTTTTCATGCACCTCATTCACTCTAACCTTTGACTCTTCCAGTTTCCTTGCAGTGTTGACCAAAATATCAGTAGTTTAAAAGTATTTGGGACGAAAGCATTTCTTACAGGCGACTTTGAGTGCTGTTGAGGATACAGGGGCCCCATGCTCTCCACTGCCAGGTGATGTTTGGAGCTGGGAGGCCATATGCAGTACATGTTAGCGTCTGGCTGCTTCCACTGGGGTAAGGACTGGACGGATCTGCTGCTTCTTTCTCATGGATCTGTGGGGGAACTGAGGAACAGGGGAACCAATCAATTATTCATCCAACCAGCTATAATATTTAGGGTACCAAGTCTAATCCTGGCTATTATATGTTTACAGAGAAGAAGGAAGAAATATCTTCTTCAAAGACTGCCAGGCCTAATAGGGTAAAAAAAATACCAACTTACTTGTCTTGGTTATGAAAAAGTAACTAGATTTAGTTCACGTTTGTTTGAATGGTGGGGTGGGGGTGGGGGTGGGGGGGGGGCTGTGGGAAGAAAGTAACAAGAACAAATTTATCTCTTCCCTCTGATAAGTTTGTTCTTGTTGCATTCTTCTCACAGTCCCACATGCAAATGTACTCCTGTCATCTCAGTCTCAGATCCCATCAAAAACAAAACAACACATTTACTCTGAATCTTAATATTGAGCATAAAATGAAAGTGACATTGTATTCTAATGAGGGAACAAAAGGAAAAATATCTCGTAACCCATCTATTATTGAATACATGATATGTGTTATAATGAAGTTCCTTTCCATTTATAAAAGCTTTGAGCAGCGTGTTTTGATTAGTTTTTCCATTGTAATTTGTATTAATTTATTGTGCAAAGAAGCTGACGTTACATCTTCCATTGAAGTCAGAAGACTATGCTATCTTGATTTTTCTTTTTTAATGAATAACTAGTAATGATTCATAATTGATTTTTCCATTCAGGATTTTTAGGGTGGTTCTGAAATTAGGATTCAATAATGCAGTAGGGTAGACAACCCTGCCCTGAATACAGTTAAGTTAAAACATATATTTCACCTACTATAATGCTTTAGAAGAACTGAAATATAAAAAAGACAAAATTCAATACAAGAAATGTTGGAGGAGCTACACACCAGCTCTGAGAATCAGATTTAATCTCATTGGTTTAAAGAGCCAACTTAATGGTCTAACTCTGTGGTTCTCACTGGACTGGATGTGCACACAGTTAGGGGACTAACTGACTGTGAATTATGACAATATATATTGCAAATGATAGACCTAATCAAAGTTTCCTTGGTAACGTTCCTCAATCCACACGGTTGCTATGTAAATCCACAAAGACGTAAACAAAACAAAGTAGACGGTGGTGAACTGGCATTGCAGCTGTCATGAATGGTTGTGTAGAGCTGTGATGTAAATGATGAGAAAATGCCAGAAGGTTGTAGCTTCTCCATTGGTTTGTCTTTAAAGTGAGCTTGTTGTTAACTAACAGGCAGCTACAGCTGGCTAATGGTGGAATTCCCCTTTACTTCCATAACTCTGATACATGATCTTTGTTTCTGTCATTGCAAATTACACACATTTCATGAGGTCTCATTCACTTTTCCCTCTAATGAGCTCACTGTACCGACAGCTCAGCACCAAAGATGGCAGGAGACAACCTGGACGTGACACACACAGCTGCTACACCATGTAGACAACCACAAATGTAACTTGCACATGTCAATTCTGTTAACTTTGTCAACAGTTGAGAGGTAACCAAAATATTTAATATATGCACTGTGTGCTTGCAATTTCATGTCTAAGCAGTTTGTTTCAGTTAAAACAAACTCTGCTTTGTTTGTCCTGCTAGTGTGGTTCGTTTGAGTTGGTCTGAGATCTGACAGCCTGTGAGAGCAGAGAACGCTGCTCATTTTCTTTAGTTATTGAAACCTGGTTTTATACGCTTGGCCATTGTTTTAATCAGGAAAGTTCAGCTGAGTGGTTAATAATACTTTTTTTTTAAAATAAACAATAGAGCTGCAAAGCACTTTCCTGCAGGTTCTAAATATGTTTTTACAAGCTGGTAAAGAACTTTCCAATCAGGACACAATGTCATACATGGTTTGACACACTGAACAAAAGTTACTGATTAAATCTTTGGAAATAACAGTTCTTTGCTTTTAGCACCTTTAATGATGTTAAACCCAAATGTATGTCCTAATGAATTAGCAGGAATAACAGGCCAATAGTACACTTTTAAGTCACTTATCTGATGTACTTTCCATTGAGGATGCAGAGACCAAAATGCACATACCATTGACAACAAGTGTGATGTTGAGCCTCCTCTCCAGCGCAGCAGCAGTGTTTTTCAGCACCACCGTGAAAAGCCCAGAATCCTCCTGACAAACCTCTTTAATCTCCAAAGCATGGTTAGAGTGCGTTCTCATCCTTTTCATCTTGAACTCTGGACGCTGGTTTATCAGCACTCCATCTTTATACCTGGACATGACACAAGCAGCTGCTACAGCACAATGTCTGCTGTTCCTCAGTTGCTCAGCCCCTAAATTAATCTCTAAATTGCTGCTATGTCAGACCTAAATATGCTTTGGGAAATTACCCATTACATTTAATGAAAACAACAGAGAGTCTTAGCTTACCATTGTGTTTCAGGAGTAGGGAAAGCAGACACATTTGTCTGTAATTTGAAGGACTTCTGGCCAGCAGTTACCTCCACCACAGGTGCATCCTGGTAGTCAAGATTGATAAATGGCTTTTCTGGAATTAAGAGGCATTCAGTTGATTAAATAAAGCTTTTATTGCTTCAAAAGCTTAAAACCTGTAAATCCAACACACTCTTAGTGAGTTTCTGTGAATATTTCAAATGTGCATCTGTAGTTTTAAGTGCCATGCTTCAACAGCTCTTAGGATAGACTGAAGCGTTAGAGCTAAACACTAGATGTCTAAATGCAAGCTCATAAAACTAAAGTGGAAGATAAACATTTGGCTGTTTCACCAATGAGCAATGTCAAAGACTAAAGTTTGATTCTTAGCAAATGCTCTGTATAATACATTAGAAAGTCTACTGATGCAGGGATACAGTTTAGCACCTCAATATACTGCGAGTTAACACTTGAGGGTTGATTCAGAGAAGTTTATTTTTCTAAAGTAGGTTGACAAACAGGGTCGCAGAGGGCAGCTGGGATAAAGGGATAGCTTCTAATCGGAAGAATGTGACTCAGGGTAATTCCAAAGTTATACATTCAGAAGTCACCTACTCTACATCTGGATTGTCACACTTCACAAGAAATATACCAGTTAGCTTCCAGGAGAGGCTGTAATGACAAAGAATACTTATTTTATGTATTTCTTTTTTCTGGTTGAGTGAGTGTTCTACTAAGCACTCTAAAATAGAGAGATTCTTTGCTGACATGCAGGCTTTTCTCTTTCAAGTGGAGACAAAAATAAGCAATAAATTAATGATTTAATACTCATAATTAACAACTTTTATTTACCAGCTTGGCATTAGCTTTTGTCTAATGAGTGCGCCATGATTACAGTAAGTTTACAACTGGGGCACTAAATCAGGGAGCATCCCTTGTTCTGGCTCTCATGGTTAGACCACAAATGTGACTTTTCCATGTCTGCATGGGCTGCAAAACACTACGAGCAAGTGTGTAGAACTCAGCTTAGTGGATTTGCTCCATTGATTCAATGTAGTTATGTTTCACAGATTCTCACAGTTAATGTGAAATATGAATATATATATACATATATATATATGTATAATAGTGCTGCTGCTCACCATGAACACGGACTTGAGTCTGAACAGTTTGTGTTCTTTCCATGCTGGTGACGTTGCAGATATAGAGCCCACTGTCTGTGACGTTGACACTGGGAATGGTCAGGATGCTAACAGCCTCTGTGGCATGAGTGAGAGATTCTCGATGCTGCTTAATCTGGACCCAACTGTTTGTCTGGTGAAAAGAAACACACCGTGATTATCGGTAAATGGCATCTAAAGTCTTTTGTTTCTTGAGTCATCATCTGCTAAGCAGTACCTCTTTTCCAGGATAGGACCACTGAATGTCCACCCCAGTGTTGAACTCTACCATCGCTGTGCAGTTCAGGGTGAGGGCCTCCCCCACCATCAGCTCTACCGGGTCCTCAGGAAACAGCTTGACATCGTAAACCTGACTTCCTGTCCAGGAAAATGAAAAAAGGGGGGGGGGAGACAGCGATAGAGGTCATGGTGACATCGTCAGCAGTTTTTCCTTCCTTCAGGATGAGAGGAAATGACTTCCCTTTGGATCAGAGAAGACGCCTCACTGTAAAGAAGCTGTCAGTCACAGCATCATACCAGTTATCTTCATCACTGACGGAACTTACAGTGGAACATAGTGAACCCTCATTTAAAGAGAAGAATTAAAGAGAAAAGACGAGAAAAGACAAGAAAAGCTCGGCGACTGGCCAGCATATCTGAAAATCAACCCATCTCTCTTTGCTGTCACTGGAAATTAAAAAAAAAAAAAAACTACGATGGCGACATCTGTGCAGCAGAGTGTGATTGGCTGATTGTTTAAACACACCATTAGTGTTCAGAAAGAGCACTCAGTTTCTTCTCTGACTGACATAGCTATTACTATTGGCCAGCAGCGATGGGTATAAGTTCCTCCTTGCTGTTCAAGGAGAGAGGCCAATGATCTCACAGCGCAAAGAGCCTCTGGGTCCTTTGAAGTTCACTCAAAAGAAGTGGGAACTTCAGCAAAAAGTTCATTAAGTTAGACCCTGATGTGTAATCTCAGGCTCCCATAATTCTCTTTTGTAACTTGTGAGCTGGCTGGCATAAAGGCTCATGCCCACTCACACCCCACTTAGGGGAGCTGCTTTTGAGGAAATTACATAATTAAATAAAAGCCTTGAAATTTTCTGCATTACAGCATAACTGCCTGGATCCATGCTGAGCAGAATTATGGTGACGTGGCAGTGAGTGTAGCACCACCTCTGATTTACCAGCTAACTTCTCTCAACTCCAATTCAGTCATACATCCAAAGGTCGGCTTTTCTTACTCAGAATAGGAAGGTTTACATAATTGTTTGCATTTTCTATAAGATTTTAAGCTGGAGCTGATAAGTTTTCACCTGTAGAGTGGATCAGATAGTTGTTAGATTGGTAATCTTTGTCTCCCAGAGTGGCCATGCATGAAACAAGGGCCAATGGCACATTGTCAACAACATGTCTGGGAATGGACCAGCCTTGCTTGTTGTTCCACGTAACCTCACTCATCTCCAGAGGTGTGTAATACTGTGGGAAAAAAGCACATAATAATTCCTCAAATACAACAATCTACCACATCATTGGTGGTCTTTAACAGGTAGAGAAGAAGATGAGTCCAAACCGAGGTGAGAGTGACGTTCAAATCAGGAACTGTGACCAGACATGGGACTATGACGTGTGTGGAGAAGCGTGTGATGAAAATGGTCTCCAGGCTAGGCGTGCTGCCTCTATTGAGGAAGGGCTGTGCAGGGTCTGGATGTAGACACAAAAAGCAGAGCTGTTAGAAGGTAGTCTAGATTCCAGCTGGACTAATGGCAGCTATTACTGAGGGAACTTTCTGAATGGACAGACAAATCCCTGATAATGACCCCCGTGTACATGCTATGTGTGGAGTTTATCATGATTACCAACAGCTCAGTTTGCTCCCGCCTTCCAAATAGCGTTAAGAACCTCTATTATGTGCCAGCTGAAAGATAGATATCCAAGGGATTTAATCCTCCTGTTACAGTTTTACCGCAAGATGTCTGTCGGAGGAAAATAGCTCTGCCATGTTTCCTTTTTATTGTTTGACTCAAAGCCACAGCAGATTGGGTTTTGAAAGACATCATAGTGATCCTGTCACTAATTTACATTGCAACTGAAACCATTACAAAACCTCATATTCCCATGGCTTGAGAACACAATCTTATAAAAACTCTTATCTCTCTTGCTTTCAAGTCAATACCAATAATTCTGCACACCATTCAAAGGCATTGTATGATTATAACCAGCTTGGATTTTTTTTTCTCCCCCATTTTCTTTTTTTTCCATGGTGAACCTTCTATTATTGTACCTTTTTCTGCAGCGCTGAAAGATATCTCTTCAAGCTGTTGCAAGGCCAAACAAAGGACCCTGTTGAGAAGCTTACATTTCTGCCCCGCGGTGGTCTAAATACACAGAAGTAACAAGAATAACACACAGCTCCTTGCTGTTTAAGCTTTGCTTAACAAATCACCTCGGCCATTATACTAGATCTGTTTTGGCATAAAGGCAGAAATCTCTGACCCAAATCTCTGACCCAAGGCAAGAGGAGTTTTAAAAGCATCAGGGATATGTTATACGTTATTTGTTTATGGAAAATGTATATGCAAGACTATAGCTACTGTATAAAATACACATGCAAGTGATTACAGCTTTTCACAATATCAGTTCAATGTCAAGACATTCAAAATCAATAACTGCGTCACTTTTAAGACGAGAAGAGAAGAATTCCATCTCAAAGTCCCACTTAAGAAGTTATTAAACCTCTAAAAACCAATTTGCACTTAATCTGCTTCTTTATTAAACATCTTTGTGGGAGGCATGTAGGTTAAGATGTTTATTGATTTTTTTGTTGTAGTTTTGGATGGGTGTGGGTTTGCCTTTTACTATCAGAGCTTTTAAAATGAATATGTCAAAATACACCATGTAGCTTCTCGCCCTTGCTTCTATTATCTTTTCTAACTGGTGCAAACGTCTCCTTGTAGCTTTGAGTTAGCGTCTCACTCAAATGGTGTCATATAGTTCATAGAAATTAGTTGCAAGTCAGTCCTGTCAAGTAGACAGAACTGGTTCATCTTATCATCTATGTTGAGCGTACAGGCAGTCTGACCTTGACTTTCTAAAACTGTAGGTGGTGCACTGCATATGTAAAGCAGCAATAGCAATGATGGTTGGAATATTTCTCAAATAACTTGTTGATGCTGGGTTTCCAAGTTTTCAAAGGTACCCTGCATATAATCCCTCTCACTATAGTTGTTTGAACAGTAGATTCCAGCAGGCGGATATTGTCCCCTCAAATCTATGTCTGTCTTTTTCCAGTGGCCCATTTCTCATTGGTGTGTCCTGGTTCCCCAAAAGCTGATGTGGGCCGAGCTGGCAAGACCTCATTTCTACAATTTACCCAAGGAGTGTGTTGTGTGTGTGGAGATTTACAGGAGCTAAAAACAAACAAACAAACAAAAAAAAAACTCATTGTGCAACATCTCAGAGGCCAAAAAGGGCAATTCATGATCAGTGGCCCACAAGGTATCAGTGAAAGGACAGCCGCCACAGTAATCAGGAGGTATAGAAAAAGGTATAGTATCACTGGGACAGCTCAAATAGTGTTAAGGTTGGGCTATATGGACAGGAGCCAAGAAGATCAATTTATTTGGTCAGGATGGGATCCAACCTGTTTTTCATGAGCCTGGCCAGAACTGCAAAAGCCTTTGTGAAGAAAGAATATAATTTGAGCGTGATGATGTGGAGCCGCATGGGTTAAATGGTGCTGGGACACTGCTTATACGAATGGCACCAAGAAGTCCTATGGATGTACCAAAATACTGGCTGACGAGATGTCTCCCAGTCTCCAGAGGCTTGGCACAAAAAGAATATATTACCATAACATTTCAAAGAACAAAGTTAAATCACATAAGAGTTTCTAAATACAAAGTGAAAACTAGGACCTGGCCAAGTATGGGGGCTGTGTGTAATCCAATTAAACATCTTTGAAATATTTAAAGGCTCAAGCTGTCTCAGCAGAATTATAAAAAGGTATATATTATGTTATTGTTATATATAAAGATATACAACATTAGTATCCTCCTTACAGTGCCAGGTCCTTCAAAAATAAAAAAAAACAGTACTAAGAATACTTTTTAGTTACTAAAGAACTTTTTTTTTAAGCATCAAGTGTCCTCTGTTGATCCAGTATTTTACTGTAGTAAATCCAATCTATAACATTTCTAGTTTTATGTAAAAGTAAACATTCTCCAGATCATTCTCGACTCCTGTCGTGGTCTGTATGGTTTGTGGTGCAGTCAAGCATTCAGGTCTTATGTATGCTGGAGTTTAGTGGACAGCATGCAGCACCGACAGGATAAATGTTCGACATCTGCCTGTCTAATTGAATCCACATGTGTCCTTTCTCATCCTACCACACACTGGGCCTAATTCATGGCTGTGATTTCATCTGCTTTTGATCAGCATGCTGGTTATATCTGTAGAAACTGTTTTGGCACCTTGTCAGTGGGGATAAACAGGCGTCTCACATGAGTTGTCTGGTCAGCAGGACTCTCCCTACATTCATCATCTGTTTCTATATCTACTTTTCCTCACAGATCTCTCGCACAGACCATACAGCAAGGAAAGAAATAAATAAAAAGAGGAAAACCTGAAGGCGCATGCCACTAAAGGCCATTAGTTGCTTGTCTATAGAACACATTATAATAATAACAGAGAGAGGCTGTAATAGAGGAAATAAAATTCATGGAGCTCTTATCAGTCTTGAAAGCCTCATGAAGAGCTGAATTAAATATCTTTCATTATTTGCAAATTTGTTTGATATCCTGTCTCCTAGCAAGAAAAATGAATGAGCTGGTCATTCACATCTTTATCAAAAGCTTTGCATCTCTAATTTCCAAAATGTTAAAGCTGCCAGCTCTGCAGGGTGTTGCAGCGGCTAATTCAACAACAGCCGCTCTAATAATCCAGCGGCAGCTTTGATATTGAAGTAAGACAGAGGATCAGTTTCAGTAAGATGGATTTCCTGTGAACCTCCCAAGGATAACAGAAATGAAGAGTGAAGGTTTTACAGAGCCAAAGACTAGGTCAGAGCATGAAAAAAACTCTCTTAAAAAAAAAAAGATCTCTTTTAATTTTACAGCTTGATGTCAGGACTATGAAGGTCGTACGTGTGGGATGAAGGAGAATGACTCACCTCTGACAAAAACATAAGTGCTGACGGCAGTGGTGCCGTCAATGATGGCCTTGACATCCTTATAATAGCAGCGGTAGTAGCCTGTATCTGTGCCCTGTGCCCAATTCAGGACCAGCCTCTTGCAGTACGGCCTCCCAGGCTGCCCGGGGCACTCACTGATGAAGACCGCCCTCTGTTGGGGGGCTCTGGTGGTTGGTAGTTGGGCCTGCCGGTCAGTGAGCTCCTGTCCAACCAGCGCCTTGTCAGGCCAGGCCCAGGCCAGGATGCGTTGTCCCCTGAAGGGACACCAATCAAAGGATACATCAGTATCAGTTTTTATATAGCACATAACAACAAAACAGGACAATTCTAAATAATATTATCATAGAAAAACAATTAACTTCTTTTTTTTCGGTTTACAAAGTAGCGTTCTGTCAGTCAGTGTCACATAATAACCATAAGGACTGAGAGGTGCTTGTGTCTACTGAGTGGACTGTGTTTGTGTGTCTGTATGTGTTTGCTTTTGAATTCTCTATGCTCTGTCACATAAATTCAGTTAACTTAACCTGGAGGCATTTTGAGCCAGACTGTGGAATCATAATGGTGCTCTGAAAACTGATAGCTATGCTTTCACCACCTGCCTCCATCAAACACAAATGGGCAAAATTTGCAGGGAATTCCAAAATGTGATGACTGGATATCACATAAAAATGACAGAGCTCAGTGAAAACACCCTGCGGGTGATTTTCCAGACCCCCTGAATTACGTCTATCTATCTAAAGCCTAGAAAACTGCACACGGTTAAGTCTAAATTGCCTCAAATGTAACCGATAGCCTGCCTCAGGAGCTCCTTGGTGGTGCCTCCATGTAAGCTTTACATGCAAACAACTATTTAAGACCTGAATTGAGAACGGTCCAAAAGTATCATCAATTTTCCAAAGAGAGCTCTTTTGTTTTCCTCCGAAGAAAAACAAAATGGTTCCTGGATTATGCTCGCTTAGAGCTAAGATTTTATGATGATAAAGGATCACTTCAGTCAGCTAAAGAACAAAAAATAGCAACACTGCATATGTTTTTCTGTTTGTATAGTTTAGAAAATGTGCCTTTTCTCCTGTTTTAGTGTTTGGAGATTTTCCTCATATCTTTGTGTCCGATGTGAAAACGCTGTGATTTGGGATTTATAAATATCAGAGAGATCAGAAATAAATCAGAGATAAATATGCATTACTTAAATCAGGACAAAGGGACTTCTGTAATTTACAGTTCTCTCTGTGCGGAGGTTAAGTCGCTTTTACGGTACTGTCCAAATTTACTCTTGTTTGGTCTCTTTGCTTGGTTAGTCTCTCATTTTCTCTTCTGTCACTGCTTTTTTGAGTCTCTTAGTCGCCTCTGCAGCTCTGTGAGCTACTTTCATCTCTGTTGATTTGTGATGTTGTGCTGCAAAGTGATATTCAGATGTGGGACGAAAGTATGGATGGGAGATGGCGAGAGGGAATGTAGAGTCTTTAGCTTGACCCCTCAATTGAAACTGATATTTTAACATGAGAGAATGTTTTTTTAATATGTTGCTTTAATGATAAATAGTAATGTATTAATGACCTTTGTGGTTCTTATTGGATGAAATATAACAGTGATTAAACACCATCTGTAATTGACATGGTTCATTCTAAATTGAAGCTTATTTTCTGATATTTATTTTAGTCACTTTTCATCAGAGTAAATGTGTTTGGAAACTAACCTCCATGAAAACATTGTTTTGTTTTGAAATAAACACTAGCCTAAATTAACATCAGTCAAAAAAAGACACACTTTTCTGTTGAAAGAGATTAGATGTGAATTTCATACATTCATACATGCACCAGCAAATATTACCATCAATTACAGGAGAAGAAGAAGAAGAAGAATCTGCACTTAAGACATAAATCATTAGCTGATATTAACATCAGCAGTAAGATCCTATTGAACACATTTGTTATTAATTATTAGTGAAAATGTTTTAAACATTAATTAAGGGTTTGTATGCTATTTAGGGTAGTAACTAGAATTACTTAATTCTTGATACATTTCTGAATCATATGATAGATGAGTTTAAGGAAAGATGAGTTTAGACTGATGCTTGGGCAAGTATTTCCATCTAATAATGGCGTCCTACAAGCCCCATGGATGTGATTTTATATTTGGGCAGGTAATGTAATAGCCTGCAGCTGCAGTGGGATAAAATGCATACAATTTCATTCTTGTAGTGGATTTAAAAGTACATTGTGGCAAGTGAATTAAGATGCATTACAAGTTTCTCAAAGTTTTAGCTAAACTTAATACATTCTTTGAATGTACACATTTTACATACATTTTTTGCTTCTTTAAAAAAAAAATCAAAACTGTTCTGTTTTTGATTGTTTTTCCACCAACAGTAAGTAATTTAAAAGTAACAATATACACAGTCCCATACTGGAGCAGCCCACATTCACATACCTGCATGTAATGGAGAGTGTTTTGTCGACTGGAATCACTAGATCGTCTCTGGAGCCGTCGAGGATGGGTGGAGTCATAGAAAAGCCTATCACCAGACCTGAGGGAGCGAACACAACAGCTGCGTTAGATTCATGTTACACAGGTCGGTTCGGACCAAGTGGTTCTGACAGAGCTGCTGGTAGGCTGTCAAGTCCCCGAAACACATCAGACACACCGGTTTTCCACATTTACAAGCTGTAAGGTAATCTGTGGCTAAAGGACTTGGTCCCTCGTGCTGAATAACAACCAGGCAGAGAGATCGAGGCCCACACACTCATGTTGAGGCAATGCTGCTCTGAGCTCCTGCACTCCCCCCATTATGAAGCAGCCGTGAAAACCATTTGCCCTGGATTCATTACCAGCACATTCACTTTGTGGCTTGTGCTCTGTTAATATGGCCTGTCTGGGATGTTACTGTCCCAGAGTCCCCTCAGGGTGCTATTAGTGCTCAGTCAGACTCTACATCTACAGTATATCATATATAAAAGCGTCACCCCGATCCACCTGGATATCATTATAGAAGAAAAACACACAGAGGGGGATGACAGAGACTGAGAGAAAGTATAGCAGTGAAAAGGACTTTTGTACACTGAATGATGACCCTTCTCTCATATGTGTTCAAAAATTAATGAACTATATACATTGACATTTTCTCAGCTCTTTCAATGTGTAAAGGACAATTAGATTATATTCATATATATAATTATATTTCAAAGAAGGGACGAGCAGTAAGTTCAGAATTAGCACATTTTTCCCACAGATGAGCCAGCAGCAAAAAGTGGCATAAATGCTTTCATAACAGTCAGTCGTGAGGACGTTGCCAATCAAAACTCCGAGATCTGGACAGCTGAGAATCTTGTACACAAACCCACAATCCTCCAACACATCCTGCTGGCCAGGGAGCACAATGGAGCAAAGGTAATCATATGTAAATATTTTGGTAACCATGTTTATAGTAGGCCTGATTCCAGTGCTAGAAGACTGATAGTACTGCAGTCCTTCCAAAACTGCAAACACTTAAAATAGCCCTTAACTTTGAGAGGTCAGTATTGAACACAATACATTCAAAGATACCTTTGTAATTTGGAGCTTTTTAATCACACCTTGGAAACTAACGTACAGTCCAAAAGTCAGGCTTCTACCTCTTCATGTAAGGAACAAAAGACTCCATGTTGTGAGGGCCATAGCATCACTTCCTGGGCTCCTTGTTCCTTTGTACGCTAAAGACAGCTCCTAATGATGTCGGCCGTGTTTTCGGGATCATTTTTATGCTGCAGAATCTATTTGGGGCTGATGAGACACCTACCTGAAGGTATTGCATGATGTATTTAAGTATCTGCCTGTATTTCTCGGCATTGAGGACAACATTAATATTCAGACCAAATCCCCAACTGCATTTGCAGAAATGCAGGCCCAGCCTCTCAAGGAACCTCCACCATGCTTCATTGCCTCCAGACACTCATTACTGTTTGCTCCCCCACGCTACTGTGGACAAACTGCCTTCTACCACAGCCAAATATTTTAAAGTTTGACTCATACTGAGAACCTGCTACCATTTTTCTGCAACCCAGTTCCTTTGCTTTTGTGTATAGCTGACTCGCTTAGTCCCGTGTCCATGTCATAGGAATGGCTCTTTTGGGATGACTTTTTTTTTTCTCTTCATCTACTGTCCTCAACATTGCTTGTTTACAAAGTTTGGCAGTTCTTCACCCACTTTAAAGGCTCCAACATGCACGTTTCTGTTTTAATTAATGATTATGTTTCAAATTACATATAAAGCCATACACTTGAATACGATACAAGATTCCTGACTTTGTCACAAACCAACAACATGCACAAGCAAAACTGTTTCCAGGTGTGTCCATCACTCTTTAAGTCTCCATGGAAACTTTTGCTTTCAGACTTATTTCCATTTGTCTGTGTTGTGCTCTCTGTATTTGAGGTGAGCTTTAGAAGTGGTGGATCACCTTTGGACTGAAACAAGTGGCCTGTTAAATAAGCTAAGATAGCGAGGCAATCTGGCAGCAGCTTTATATTTTCTCCACAAAGTAGTTCATTTTTCTTTTGTAAAGAAAGTATATTTTCCTGAAATGGCTAGTATATGTTTCATTGTTGCTGGAATTGACCTTCTGACTTTCTTGTCAATGATAAAGATGAATAATAATCAATGTTGATTCACTCTTTTTGGCAGTAGAGAAAAGTTGGGAGAGCAAGTTTCTATTTAAACTAGTAAGATTGAATTATTGATGAAGCCAAAGGAGAGACCACGTGAATGAATGTAAAATAGAAAACAAATGTTGTTCACGCTGACATAAAATAAATAAAGTTGAAGGCTGACATGGGAAGTGGTGCCAGTCCATGAAAAAGTTCCCAGCGTGGTACACAGCAGGGTATTCCTTCCTCATTTGTTCAGAGATCTTTAATCTTTCTCAGAGGAGAAACAGTTTCCCCAAACATATTGTCTCAGCTCGGATGTGTTCCTTCCACCCGCTTCAGTCCCATCTCCACCCCTCCGCCACACAGCACAGCTTTGTCTACTCTTCCTCACACCTTGAAATGCTTTAAAAGCAAACACGAGCTTGTGCCAAAGTCACAAGCCCCCCCCCATCCAAAAAAAAAAAAGAAAGAAAAGAAAAAGAAAAAAGATCTACCGACAAGTGAAAAGTAAGAAGAGGAAATTCCTGTTAGGATACCGCTTCGATATTTTAAGAGGAGCAAATTTCCTTCACATACACTAAGTGAGGTCTGGGACTGGGACGTCTTCAAGAATAACATATCGATGAGCTCTGGACCTCCCACATCTTCGCATTATGATTTCAGGTCCTTCAGTGAACACATTAGACAGCAATCCTGGATTCAGAAACATTACTTATGCAAAACCCTCACAAAGTGAAACAAACGCTTATTCTCCAGTTCCTATTCAGTTAGTAAAGATTTTTAGGGTTTTAACTCTTATCTCTGGATTTCTTCTTGTAAGCATTGATTTGGCTCATTCTGCCTTCTAACCTAACCCATATGGAGGGTTGGCCTGAATCCCTTTAGTGTTATTTTTTAACATGCATGGTAGTCCAATAAACCTCAACTGGAGCCTGTCAACGTCAGACACATGAAATGTAAACCAAAGATGAATGCCCACTGGTGATGTCACTCTTGCAGGATGTGCCACCATGGCTATGGAAAAAGATGAGAAGCTTTTTGCAGAAGGAAACACATGCCAACTAACATGAACATGGACTTGACTGTGTTATTTTGCATATGTTTAGTCAAACAATGATCCTCGTTTTAATCAGCTAGTTTTGATACCTAAACAAACGGCAACTGAGAAGGAAAGATGTAAAATGGCAATAAAATGTAAAAGAAAATCTGGCTCTCTAGTATTGAAGAGGAGCAATGTGTTCAAATGTGACATTAGTGGCTCCAGATCAAGCGATACTATCTGAAATGACAGTCAAATAAATGCATGTGACATCCAGAAAGAAGCCAGCTGCCTGCAAATTGTAATCTGTGAAAGGCAACAACAAACTACATCATCTGTTACATTGGCAAGATAACCTGTTGATTTAAAGCTTCATGGAGCCCCATTAGTGATAAAAATCAAAGATAGCAAACCCACAGTCACCTCCACAGATCTAATTTAATACATTCTGATTTTGCTTCATTTGGATTTTACAAAAAAAAACTTATATAATGGCATGATAGCTATGTAATATGATCTTTGGAATACAGTCTAAGGATAAAGGAGCTCATAAGAAAACAGAAGGCTGATGCGCAGTGACATGATTTTTGCTCTCAGCTGGATGCACAGGCTGAGCGATGAGCTGTGAGCTAAATACCTATTGTAGCAGAGTGTCAGTGACGGATGCCTCCCTCACAGTCTGTTGGGAGATCACACACTGACAGACAGGATGCAAAATGTAAATCTTTTGAAATGTCAGGACTGACTCGAAAGCCCTGAGAGATAAAACATCAAGATGTCAAAGCTACGTGTGTGTGTGTGTGTGCGCGTGTGTAAAGGGGGCGACTCGAAAGGAAACATTTGCAACAAATGAGAAACCTCAGTTTTTCTGTTTCAAATGGTCTGACATACAATAGATGTGTCTATCACATAACAGTGTGAGTAGAGGAACGTCTCACACAGGAGGGACTAAAGGAGTATTACACCCACATGGAGTCAAGCTAAAGGCTCTTGTAAAGTTAAGTAAAACATTTCACAGATCATGCCCATTGATGGATCAGAGGACAAATGTAATGGAGCTCTGGACTTCTGATATAGTGCATTTCCAGGGAGAGGATGAGGATGAGATAGGCCACAGCACTTGTCGTGTATCACTTGCTGTCCCAAATGGCTCTCTCTTAACTGGTGAAAGAAGCACAATAAAGCTGTAAGTTGTTCTGTGCTGCACAACTGCAGGCTTTAAACAGCTGACAGCCTCACTGTTGTTTGGACATTTCAGATTGATGAAAGAAGGAGGAAGGGGGGAGGGAGATATATTTCTGTGCCTTAAAGGTGACCCTTATGCATGGTTCCCCAGGACTTGTGAGTTTTTTCACTTTGTGCTTCATAGTGATGGAAATCTTATGTGCCAGATGTCAATATCTTCCATATGGATGAGCTGAGCAGTGTATACACTACATTTCCAAACTGTGAGACACCAGATACTGGGGCCTGTCAGTCTGTCAGCTCCGTAAATGGTCTGAGAAAATATATAATCCCATTAGAAATTGTTTGCATTCTGTCAAATACACTTAAAAGCGCACATTGCTTCAATGCACAGTCATGCGAGGCGAATGCCAAAGAAAAGCAAACACATCAATTCACAGAGGTTCCCGGCTGATAACGTATCTTGTCATGATAATAAACACATTTCTCTGCCTTGACCTTTCATGCTGCTTCCCATGACGGATGGTTATGACTGTTATCACTCAGTTAGCTCATTTATCTTAATATATTTTAAACTCTAGAGTACAAAAAAGGTTACAGACACCATGTATTTTCAGGGCTTTGTTCCTGAACAACAGTTTCAGCTGGAGGACGCTCAGAACAAACATGCTATTACTGTGTCTAACAAAGAGAATAAAAGATGGCTCAAATGCCAACAATATTAAAGCTGATGTATTTCCAGGAAGACTTAATAACAATAATAATAATAATATTATTATTATTATCATTGTCAGGGTGATGCAGGTACTATAGTAGACTGGGAGGCAGGTGTAGAAAACCAAAGTCTTATTTAAACCATATGTGCTGGCACTGCAGGATATCCAGGGAACCAAAACTCAAACAAAGGCAAGAGGCATGTTGAGGCACAACAGGGAGCACAACAGGATGGCAAACAGAATGACACCGGACTAGCAGTGGAAGGAGGAAACACGGGACTATAAAAGGTCACAAGAGCAGGTGAGATGACCAGGGAGGACAAGATACAGGTGACAATTGTCAGGGACTACCCAGGTGCAAGGGGCACGGAGGCAAGTAATTAAAAACTGAACAAGAAAAACCAAAAACCTACAGAAATACAGAAAAATAAGTAAATAAATAGACGACTAACAATCTATACACGAACCAACCTATAGAGGTCTTCATTGCTTATGTCACTAGCTGGAGGCAAAACAAGGGGAAGCTGGAGGCAAGCACTGTACACACTGTACGAAGAATGTCGTCCTGCTGTGTTTTTGAGTGCCAATACCAAAAAACTAAAAAGACAAACTAAAAATTTTACCGAATACCAGCCGCTGCAACTCCAAAAAAAAAAAAAGAGACAGCTATGGTTGAACGCGATTAAACAAAATGATTGAACCGAAAATATCATCAAAAACGCCCGTGTTTGCAGCACATACTTCATATCAGGTAAGGTGTTTAATATGCAATATATTATCAGTTTTAGCCTGAATAACGTCATTGACTAGACTAAATTGTGACTGAAATAACGCTTAGTTAATCATTATTTAGTGAATTATCCTGTAAATCTTGAACTTGTCCATTCAAGACGTAGTTATAGGTGTCTAACGATTTGTAGGCCTTCAGTTTTTCTTTTGTGTAGATGATTGGTCTCTCGATGAGGTACGTGTAAATATCTGGCCACTGCACGGGGGGTAATCCTGTCAAATCGTCCATCCAATTACTGATAATGTAGAGGTCGGGGAATTTCGTCCCTTCACCGAGAGTTAATATTTTTTAAAGAAAAGAAGAGTGAGTGTAATCACATATCCACTGAAATTGTTGTTTTTCTTGTCTATTTTAGCATAAACACTGTTAAAACAGGATCCGTTAAATCAGGCTAAATCGACGTTGACTGGGTTGATGCACGAGCGAGATGTTTTGCCTCCAGCTAAGCCCCGCCCCCCCAAATATGTCACACTGTTCAAAAACTGTGAGGGGGTCTATAAAGGCTATAAACCAACAGGAAGCATAGAAAATTTAAAAACTGAACTGGCCAGGTGGACCTAACAACTGGACCAAACAAGAATATAGAGACGAGCAAAAGAGTTCTTGGGGTGGCCAGAAGGCCAAGCAGATGGTTGATACAGTTAGTAGATACATTGCCAGGTGGGTACCCTGTGCACCGAGCAAGCTGGAAAGCCCATTCTGGGGGGCTGAGTCTGAGGTCTTCAAGTGAGTCTGCGACTGAACCTGAGGTTGAGACTGAAGCTCGAGCTATAGCTGAGTCTACAACAGTGAGTGCAGCTGGACTGCAGTGGCTGCTGGGGTAGGACATGAGTCTGGATCAGCCAGTAAGGTGGGACATGGGCCAGACACATGGACTGGAGCTGGGTCAGTCAGAGAGTGGACGTTGATCAGGAATTGGAGCTGATAGGGGTGAGACTAGGTCTGGGAGTGAGGTTAGGGCAGGAACAGAATCTGGTCCAGGAACTGGAGCTAGAACAGACTTTGGACCAGGATCAGGAGCTGCAGCTGAGTCTGGGTCTTGCACAGGAATGAAATCTTGGGTGAGAACTGCTGCTGAGCCAGGCAGAGGGCCAGGGAGTCTGGGTAAGGAACAAGAGGAGGAGCTGCAGCTGGGTGGAGAGCAACAACAGAAACCCCAGATCAGAATATTACTATGTGTTAAGCTGTTAAAATAACAATAAAGAAATAAAAATAAAACCCTGATGAAGGTTTTAGCAGACTGCATGGTCAGGTTTTTTTTTTTTTCTTTTTTCTAACTGGGCATCGATTTTAGGTCACTGTCATCCTAACTCCAGTGACATTATGTACTACTATTAATATGCACAAAATGAGGAGGAAAGTACAAGGCCACTGCTTCCTTTGAATTGTCATACTGATCCAGTTCCAGGGAAGTAGTGGCCATGAACTCTCCTCCTCATTTTGGATCTGTTGATAGCCGTGCATCTGACATTCTGTGGTCAGTTGGTTTGGAGTGAAGAGAGCAGCAAAGCTAACGGAAGGACATTCTTTTTCAAATAGTCCTTTTTTAATACACCTTTTGTACACTCACAGTTAAAATGACCTTGACTTGTCTGTAGGGACCCTATTCACATCATCATTTAAGGGGAATGACACTTCTTACCCTCGTCAGAGGCTTGAAATAGCACTTTATTCTGACACTGCTTAACACCATCTGGGCTAATATTAAATCCATGATGCTGCAAACCTATATTACAATCTAAAACAGAACCGATTCAAGTGATGTTGTCTGGCTCCCTGACAAAAGTTTCCACTCATTGCCATCTAGTTGATTTAACTCCAGTATGTTCCTTTAACTACAGCCTACATCAAGTGCACATCACTGATGGCCTTTTTAAATGGAAGCTTTGTCATGGTTTAGATTTTAGTTCTGAGTTTTGTTCAGTGTTGGTGTTTTGGATCCTTGTTTTCTTGTCCCTGACCTTTGCTGTTTCTGTTAGCTTCCCTTCTGTTATATTTTGAAGTCATGTCTGTGTCTAGTTATATTCAGTTTGAATTTCCTGATTCTCGTTTCTCTGATGTGTTTCACCTGTGTCTTGTCAGCTCCTTCCCCTATATATTTTCTTGTCCGTCTTTCCCTCCTTGCTGGTCCGTACTGTTTGTTTCTTGTGTTCATGCCACAGTTTTTGCCATGTCATCGTTAATAAAAACCACGTTCTGGATTACTTCTGCCTCCGGTCTCCTGCATCTGGGTGCTGACAACCTCACATCTGACAAGCTTTACATTTTAGTTCAGTAAACAATGGAATCTTGCATGTTCAACACAATAAACACAAACAAATTATTGTTTTCCCAAAAGTCATTACCTGGCAATATAGTGCAAATTAAAACACACTAAATACAGATATGAAGATCACATCAGGAAATCAATGGGTAGAAGTTGAAAGAACAATTGATTTATGAATGTAAAACCCTTTTTTTATTTATTTATTTTTTAAACTAAAAATCTCTTGTGGATGATTTAACATCTATCAATTCTAACTGATTCCTTGGCTTATAAAACTCATAAGGATGGTGACTGGCTCGATGACAACCACCTTACAAATGTGCAGGCGGGCGGTGAGCCAAAAGCATATTTGAGCTTGGTTCCTTCTTTTCCCATGCATTCCAGCTGGTGGTGGCCAGATAAGGAGCACCTCTGGGAGATCAGTCTCAACTAACAAAAAGCAGCATCACACTTTAACCCACAAAGAAATAAGACAACATAATTCCACATTGATTTACACCTACTGATACCGTATCGTTACACAGGATATGAAAACAAACGTTTGGATGCATATAGCATTCAAAATATAAAAGCTGTATTACATCACTGGCAACAAATTCTGGAGCATTTGCTCATTTTCTACAATTAAAGCTCTTCAAATGACAGTGACTAATTGAGTTATAAACCTGTGCCTCAGCTCATTACCTTTTCAGTATCTGACACGTTGATCAGCAGGGATTGTCAAAAATAATTAAATTCTGTCTTCAACAAACAGAGGGAAGGACCACTTCATTGGCAGTCATTTGACATCTCTCTCTCACATCAGAGTGATGGCTCACTGAACATGTCCTTGTAAAAATTTAACATTGCTCTTGAGAAATGTGATTTCTCTTTGTTGTTGTGAAAAGCTCCACTCACTGTGGGAGTAGTAATGTGCGTACCCTCTGCCATGTCCGGCTTTCTCTGCCAGTCGGGCATGAAGAATTAAAAACATTTACCTAAAACACAACTGAGAGGAAATGATATGTGGTCGGATGGGCAAAAATCTGTTCTGATAATAGTGAGGCAGCACAAACACGCTTTCCAGCTCTTGTTCTCAAACATGCCAACCACATGACAGAAATCATATAGAGATGATTTCATTAGACACGCTCTTTGCTGGGCTGCATGCCTCTGCGGCTATGGAAGGGCCAAATGTGAGAGCCAAAATAATTCAAGGAAAATGGTGCCTGTTCATTCAGCATGTGTCAGACTTTGCTTTAATGTGTCAAACTCACATACCTGGCTGACAGAGAGGGAAGATGTGCAACTGCTTACTGGTCCACTGAAAAGTGTAAACAACATACCAGAGACACATCCTCAGTAGTTATTTATTTGGGTTTGATGGGTCACTACTTAGAGATGCAAAAATACTGCAGCATCCAAGTGTTTTGCAAGATTTATATTCCATAAAATATAACTAACATGGAATATTAATAATTCAGAAAAATGTAAACACAACATATTTTGGACAAGAGTGTATGCAGGCTGACTGTGCTTTCTCCATCATGATTATGCGTTTCTACAGCAACTGAAGAATCATGCAGCATTCCAGGGTGCATACCAGTATCAAAATTCAGCCTTTGTTGCATGACATCCTATCTTTCTCTGCCCTCACATTTCCTGCTGGCTTCCTGCTGTATGGTTTCAAATACACAAACCTCTTCCAAAGTAATAACAAGGGAAACTTCACGATCTTCTGCAGCCCACTGTTTCTAAGCCACTGTAGGAATCCACAAATCTAACAAATGCTAGTTTCTATCATTTGTTGCTGCAGACCCTGTTGGTGAAAAGTGTGCACCACATCAGCGTGGTTTTATCTGACACTGTAAACAAATCTCACAAAGTAGGAAAAAAAATCTAACAAAGTATCTCTGCAGAGTTATAAAGGGTTCAGACACTCGCATTAATATTTTAAGCAACAGTGATACATTGTTTCAGTGTTGCACAAATGTTGAGAGGAAAACAAAAATTACAGAAGTTTGAGCAGAAATTTTCAGCCTCACAAAACTTTCAGTTTCAAATTTAAATCAGCCTTTTAAGGCTGTGGCTTGTTAAAGACTGAGACAAATTCCAGGCGAGGGAAATTTTTGAGTTGAGTTGAGCCTCAAAAACTTGTCGTATAAATCAACAGCTATCTGATCCTGTAAGCAGCTGCCAAGCACTCCGAAACCTAAGATAGCTGATGCCCACAAAGTGACAGGGTCAGAAGAACCATCCATCCATCCATCCATCTTTCTATGCATCCATGTATGTATGCATTCATGCATCCATTCAACCTCCGCCCCTTATCAAGTAGTATGGGCAACATTCAGAGCAGAGAATCCCAGACTTCCCTCTCCCCCGAGACAGCTCCTCTCTTCTATGTGGAAGCGGAGGCATTCCTCCCAAGCCAGCTGAGAGATCTAATCTCCCCAGCAGGTCTATCCTGGGGCCTCTTCTCTGCAGGACCATAACACCTACCCAGAGAATGTCCAGAAGGCATCCTGACCAGATCACACACCTCCTCAACTTATTTTTATTGTGGGGGAACAGTGACTGCTCCATACACCTCTTAGATGACTGAACTCCTTGCCTTTGTTGCAATATCACTTTTTTTTTTAAAGTTGCCGTTTATTTTATAGTTGAAACTTTCAGAAGGAGGTGATTGCATGTCCCTCAAAGTGTTTAATTGAAAAAAAACGAGAAAAAAAAAACCTAATCAAAATGTGGAGCCACAGATGCACAAATATAATCTTCATGAAGGAGTCATTAGACCTTTCCTGTATATTTGGCACCAATCCTGGAGCCAAGATTGGTGCTAAATACAAGCCTGCAGGCCTGATGCTTTTTGAAAACGAGGCCTGTTGTATGATTGGATTAAAATAGGCCCTTTTGACTAAAATGGAAAGAAAAAGAAAAAAGGTGCGCATAATTTCTAGAAAAGTGCTCCTCTCCAACTGTCAAGCATGAATCAATGATAGTTTGGACATTTGTTGTGAACAGTGGCAAGATAGAATGATTTAGGATAGAATGGATTCATTTAAAAGACAGCAAACTGTGGAAGCAGCCATTTTATTTTATTTATTTTTTAAATAGAAGATGGTTTCTACAACAGGATAACAATACTAAAACCTCAAAACCCTGATGAACTACCTCAATAAGTGTACAGAAGAATGCCAAAGAAAAATCAGAGGAGTACCAATCTATCATAAAATATTAAAGAAAACTGTCATCTTGAATTTTATCTCTTGAATATCAGCTCATTATCCTTCTGTGAGCTCTTGTCACCGCTCATACTGATGAGACTCAGCACTGAAATGAGACTTCCAAGCTTATGAACACCTGTTGACAAGATGAATCACAGAAAAGAGAGACCGCCTTGACAGTTAAACATGCACATAATTTCTTTCAAACACACAGTTGCAAGAAAAGAGAGCTGATCTTTTCTCGGGTACAACGTAGGGCACATGAATCCCTGTGTGAAAGGCAAAGAAGTGTTTTTCATTGCAAGCAAATTTCCTGTTTTGTTCATCGTGTTCATGCTTCCCCTTTTCATGGACAGTGAGGAAGATTTGCCAGTATGAGTATTTTTAATGCTCTTCTGTTGTTTTGTCTGTTTGATCAGTCACATGACAGGAACAGGGACCGAGGGGTATTGTAAAAGTAACTAAGGCTTTTCTCAGAGTCTCAGTTTGGTAGAAAATGATATGCAAATAAAGACACTGGGTGTTACAAATAAAGTAAATATGACAGGTATCACTTGAATATTGTATACGCATGAATTTCTTTCAACTTACAGTTTAAACAAAATAAAGCATTAAACAGACTTGAATAACAAAGGAAATGTAGTAAGTGACCCCTGGAGAGCACAGATAAAACAACTCTGTGACAGTGACAGCACAACTAAGCAGTTTCTTCAGTCATAGTGTAACTTTCAGGGCCAAGGCTGCAGATTTCTGAAATAGCACTGCATATCTGCTGAGAGCTGGGAGGCCACGCAGGCCATGTAGCAGACCTGCACTTTTGATCTTGAGTCAGCGAGCCTTCGACACTAAAATACTCTCTCTTGCACTAAAAGAGAAAAAAAGCTTTTATTTTAAAAAAAGAAAAGAAAAAAGTCAACTTCCTCTGTCATGTGGACACAAGGCCAGGCCAACACCAGGCGACGGACTGACTGGCAGCCCGGCTTTGATTTCATTGTTAATATGGAGGAGGATGACATCTACCACGTCCCTGTCCTCTCCACTTCTGGAGGGGACAGGCCTCTTCGACATCCTGCCAGAGGAGGGGTGCAAAATGAAGGATGCAGCAACAAGCCATCTGGGCCAGTTTCCTATGTTTAAAACCTCTGTCCCTGACTAAACCTTCCTGTACCTGCCTCAAAGGCACACCGGACAGCTTAGGCTCTTCCTCTGTAACACTCTTTTTTTTTTTTTTTGTGCCTGTCATCATTTTCATAACTAAGAAACTGCTTCCCTGCTGAGAAGAAAACTTGGAACATTCCGGTAAATACTGAGACCTGGCTACTGAAAGATATTTCATCCAAAATATTATTTTACAAAAAAAAAAGACAAGAAAAGAAAAGAAAAAAACACTTGCCCCATCCTTGCCTTCTTTGAAAGCTTGTACACTCCTAAATAGCATGTTGGGGCTGTTTGGAGGCCAAACCACAGAAAGCTTCACTGCTGTGCTTCTTACTTAATTCCTGGAGATTCAGGCCATAAACAAGTCTCTACTGCCGTGTCAGATCTCCCAGTGAACTAAATCACAGCGGCAGCTTAAGTTGCCGTAGAAAACAAGGGCAAAGTAGGGAGTGCCGGGTCAACTATTATAGTGCTGAATGCCTAAAGGGAGGAAAGCTGGCAATTTCCTCAGGATTTGCCAATGGACCCTTTCCCATGAACCTAAAGTGACCTCTGTAGTACAGCAATAGGTATGACTGACCAGTGAGATGCTGCCCTAACATCCAAGTCACAAACCTATACACACAAATTCCTAACTCTGAGCAGCAGTTTGAAAGTAATCATGATGGTCGCTGCAATCAAACTGCCAACTTCTCTATATGATGTCTGTTTCTAAGCAACAAAAGTACTTTGGGGTGTTGTAATAAATGTGTTGTGGCCAGTGTGTCCCAGGATTCACTTAAAGCTTATGAGCAGAGAGATCAGGCAATAGTCCCACAAGGTAACTTCCTTCCGGTCTGACATCACTTGCAATAAATGTCTTTTCTTAGCTCACATTGGTGCATCAGCTCATTTAATTAGAGAATCAGTGATGCCAACATGTTTGCAAAGTACAAAAACAATGCCTAATTTGTCGATCAGCCTGCCTGCTTGACAAATGAGAGCCAAATTAAGACTAGTTTATTACACCTCCCCTGCAAAGGCACTTACAAGAACAACTGTGTATACTCTTACCCCCTCGTGAGGGTTTATGCACTCAGAGAGCCATAGCTCAGGTGCTCAGCAAGCAAAGCATCACTAAAGCACTGTCTCTGTGCTGACTACTAAATGAAATTCTGAGCTGATTGAAGGGAGAAAGAGAGCAGGAGTTAGGAGAAAGAAAAAAAGAAAATCGATAGGGGAAACCTCTCCTGCATGGTAATTATTCAAACTGTGGGAGAAGTGTCTTAAGATCATAGAGCACATAAAGCAAAGCAGGGACTCAGTAGGACTAACTTTTCATTTGCACAGTGGGGACACTGACAATGGAGGCACGCATCTGAATGGACTTTAAATCAGCCTGTGTAAATTTTAACTTAACTGGAGGGTCAGGCATTGACTGTGAAAGAAAAACTGTGAAATTATGCGCTATGTACTGTTTTTTTTATTTTGCAGCAGGGGATCAAGAATTGGTGAATGGTCCACACTTTTGAAGTGCCTTTTTAAACCTTGCATAGGTTCAACAAAGTGCTTTACAATTTCATATTTCTCATTTACTTTTTCTCCCAGACACTTCTTTGTCCACATTTTATGTTACAGCCCAATTCCAAAATGGATGAAATTCCTTTTTAAAAAGAAAAAGAAAAAAAAAGGGAGCGAAAACTCAACACACAATACCTCATAATGACAATGTGAAAAAGGTTTGAGATTTTTGCAAATTTATTAAAGATAAAAAACTAAGCACTCACATGCACATAAGTTTTCACAGCCTTTGCACAATACTTGGCAGTAATTACAGCCTCAAGTCTTCTTGAATATGATGCCACCAGCTTGGCACACCTATCTTTGGGCAGTTTTGCCCATTCCTCTTTGCAGAACCTCTCAAGCTCCATCAAGTTGGATGGTAAGCACCGGTGCACAGCCATTTTCAGATCTCTCCAGAGATGTTCAATCAGATTCAAGTCTGGGCCACTCAAGAACATTCACAGGGTTGTCCTGAAGCCAGTCCTTTGATATTTTGGCTGTATGCTTGGGGTCATTGTCCTGCTTAAAGATGAGCTGTTACTCCGGTCTGAGGTCAAGAGAACTCTGGTGCAGGTTTTCATCCAGGATGTCTCTGTACAGTACTGCATTCATGTTTCCCTCTATCCTAACTAGTCTCCCAGTTCTTGCCCAGTTTCCCACAGCATGATGCTGCCACCACCATGCTTCACTATAGGGATGGTATTAGCCATGCGTTGAGTGGTGCCTGGTTCCTTCCAAACATGACTCCTGGCATTCATGCCAAAGAGTTCAATCTTTGTCTCATCAGACCAAGGAATTTTATTTCTCATGGTCTGAGAGTCCTTTGGGTGCCTTTTGGCAAACTTCAGTCATGCTGCCATGTGCCTCTCACTAAGAAGTGGCTTTTGTCTGGCCACTCTACTATACAGGCCTGATTGGTGGATTGTTGCAGAGATGGTTGTCCTTCTGGATGGTTATCCTCTCTCCACACAGGAACACTGGAGCTCTGACAGAGTGACCATAGGGTTCTTGATCACCTCCCTGACTAAGGCCCTTCGCCCCTGATCACTCAGTTTAGATGGCCGGGCAGCTCTAGGGAAAGTTCTGATGGTTCCAAACTTTTTCTATGTATATATGGTGGAGGCCGCTGTGTTCACTGGGACCTTCAAAGCAGCAGAAATTTTTTTGTACCCTTCCCCAGATGTGTGCCTTGAAACAATCCTGTTTCGGACGTTCACAGACAGTTCCTTTGACTTCATGCTTGGTTGTGCTCTGACATGCACTGTCAGCTGTGGGACCTTACATAAACAGGTGCGTCCCTTTCCAAATCATGTTTAATCACCTGAATTTACCACAGGTGGACTCCAATTAAGCGGTAGAAATATCTGAAGGATGATCAGTGGAAACAGGATGCACCTTAGCTCAATTGTCAACTTCATGGCGAAGGCTGTGAATAGTGATGCATATGTGATTTCTTGGTTTAACAAAACAAAAAAAACAAAAAAATCACATTGTCACTATGGGATATAGTATGTACAGGGAAAAAAAATTATTTAATCCATTTTCAAAAAAGGTTGTAATAAAACAAAATGTGGACAAAGTGAAACACATCCCAGATGCATTGTATTTACACTCTAAAGTAGGCAGCATTTTTGTATCAACACAATCACACATCAGTGAATGCACTGGAAGTAATTTGTGGGTTCAGTGTTACTCAACTTTTTTTAATTGTAAATGATCACTAACCTGCCAAAGTAACGGGAACCATCATTTTCACAATTGTAAGACTAAAGCAGTAACTATACATGAGATAATTTAACATCATAGAAATTGGGATAAAGGTTAAATTAGATGACCAAACTTTCAAACCCAAATGAGAAGGCTCTGAGCTTTTTATTTTTTTCACCTTTTCTATGAACAACTAAATGTAACATCATTTATACAATATTCATATTTAACTCTCCAACTTTTCTTCGATGGCTGGTGGAGTTCTGACTTTCAACATGATCAAGCAAAACAGGTTGCAAAAACCAATTCTGAGAAGTCTGAGTGCTATTTAATTGACTGCCAGTTCTCTACGTGCATTTGAGTATATTGGAACATCATGTGTGACTGAGTCCCTGTAGCTCATAGTAACTTTCACATTGTTCCCTCTGCAGCTCAGCGCCCTCTGAATGGAGAGAGGTTTGTCTACAAAGTTCCACAACATAGTTTCTTTAACATTAGAGTTGCACATGCACACGTGGAAGCCTGGAAAAAATGAATTTGACTATGATTTCAGGATACAAGTGAGCATATCTTCTAAGGGTTTTCATGTTCTCTTAAGATAACTGCTAACTAGATGTATTTTAGTTCAACTAAAATCTGCCAACTTCTATCATATGACACCAAACTACAAGAAATAAGAAATTTGCCTTGAATCGAAGTGTTAATTCTATATATCTAACTTTTGGATAAGCTGCTGTAGTCCGTCTGTACAATCTTCAGGCAGAAGCATGTCCTGTAAGAGGCCTGTTTGATATTCTTCTGGAGTTTAAGTAGAGAGATAGGTGCTTTATTAATCCCAAGAGAGAAACAGTTTGATGGGATTTTTCAGGAGTACGACTATGAGAGTCAGGCCAGTTGACAGTCTTTTCTGGGCCCAGGACCATAATGTTAGATGCCCCTATTTTCCGGGAGGTTTTATTTAACCTCGCGGACATCTGAATGACTTGGATGTCTGCTAATGGACGTTAACATTAGAGCTGGCCAGTTAGGTTATGCTAGGCTGATAAACGTCGGCTGCGCTGTTGCTTACGTTTCTCTACATTCGTTCCAGCTTCACCATCACCACCTTTTAGAAAATAAGGCCTCTATTTTCTTCTTCTTTTCTCTTCTTCTCTTTTCTTTACTTTTCTGAGCACCGGACTTGTGCTGACCGAACATTTTGAGTGTACTGAACTTCAAATCAAATAACAACGTCAAGATTTAATCAGTGGCCGAACCATCTTTGTGTTTGGGGTAGGGGTGTTCTTGACCGCTACTTGAGGACAATTAGGAATAAAGCAAATAAAAAACTTTAATGTAACTCAAACATTAGGTCGTTTTGTTTGTTTGTTTTTTTTGTTTGTTTGTTTTTTCCACAAATACGCCTATTTTGAAAAATTCCATAATTTAATGAGGGCCCAGTTCTGGGCATGGGGCAACCCCCACCCCCCATCGATGTGCCTCATGAGAGTATCCGATGAGTCTATATGAATTTTTGTTACTAATTGGTCTTGGCTGAAAGTGCAGCCACTTGGAGTCAGTACAGTTGAAATCAGAGGTTTACATACACTGTTTAAAATTAACTATTTTTTTTCCTTTCATGTTTAACATTACATCAGACTAAACCTTTCCTGTTTTTGATCTGTTAGAACTAACAAAATTGTTTCTCTTAGCTAAATGCTAGAATAATATGAGGGATATTTTTTGACACTTTAGTTTACATAAACTGAGGTTGCTATGCCTTTAAACAACTTGGAAAATTCCAGATGATGATGTTATTATGATGGCATGACTTTAAGAGTTTCTGATAGGTGCATTTGAGTTAATTGGAGGAACACCTGTGGATGTATTTAAAGCCGCACATCAAAAACACTGCTTCCCTGTGTGACATCCTTGGAAAATCAAAAGAAATCGGCCAAGATATCAGGAAGACAATTGTGGACTTCCAGCAGTTTGATTCATTTTTCAGTGCCATTTCCAGATGCCTGAAGGTGCCACATTCATCTGTTCAAACAATTATAGAAACACCATGGAAATGCCCAACCATTATACCACTCAGCAAAGAAACAGGTTCTGTGTCTGAGATATGAATCTACTTTGGTGCAAAATGTGCAAATGAACCCTGGAACAAAAATCAGAGGCTGGCTGAAGCTGGTAAGAGAGTGTCATTATCCAAGCAAGGCATGTTTATTTGAATAGCAACAAGGCAACTCAAAGCGCTTTAAATCATCAGAGAGAATACAACTAAGACATATAGTAAATGCAAAGAAAATAGAAAAACAGGGAAAATGGAAAACAACACAATAAAAGCCAGATTACAGTTTGTAAATGCATACAGGGACAAAGACTTTGATTCTAGAGACATGATCTGTGGTCTGATGAAACTAAAATTGAACTGTTTAGCCATAATGACCATTGTTACATTCGGAGAAAATAGGGGAAGCTTGCAAACCTGAGATCACCATAACCTTGAAGTACGGGGGTGGCAACATCATGTTGTAGGGGTGTTTTGCTGCAGGAGGTGCTGGTGCACTTCACAAACATGATGGCACCATGAGGAAAGAATATTATGCAAAAATATTAAAGCTCAAATGGTTCTTATAAATAGACAATGACCCTTAGCATACCACCAAAGTAGGAACAACGTGTTTGAAGGAGAACAAAGTCAATGTTTTGGTCCTGATCTATAGAAGATTTGTAGGCAGAAGTGAAAAGGTTGTGCAAGCAACTCAGTTCCACCAGTTCTGTCAGGAGGAATGGACCAAAATCCCTGAAGACTACTGAGAAAAGCTTAGAAATGGATACTCAAAACATTTGACTCAAGTCATACAGGTTAAAGGCAATGATTCCATATTCTAAGGAAACGTGTAAACTTATGACCTAGAAGAAAGTAATATGAAATTTTCTTTAAAAAAATCAATTTAATTATTCTTGCATTCAGCAAATAGAAAACAAATTGTATTACCAGTTGACCTTAAACTGGAAAAGTTTAGTCTGATTTAATGTCAGACAGTGAGGGAATAAAAAAAAGGTTGTGTGTATTTTTATACAGTGTATGTAAACCTCTAGTTTCAACTGTAGCTATTGTGATATTACCCACATCCTCTCACATGGTTTACAGCAAACCAGACCTCCACATGTCCTCTAGACTGTAACACTATTGGAAGTAAGAGTGGAGGATTCTTCACATTTAAGATGATTTTGGTCACATGGAGGTTAACTATCTCTGTGTAAGCAAAAGAGGCAGAATCAGTGGTTGAACTTTTAGATTGAAACCACTTAATATTGTCCAGTGATGATTTAGCTTCTCCCTCCATTCTTGGCCATTTCCTCAAGTGCTCAGAGAAAAGCTCATGGTTTCTAGATTGGTGTAGCACAGTCCAACATTTCTTAATCCACTCAAGCAAAGCAAAAGCTTGTGACATCATTAGAACATATGTCACTTAAAGAAGAAAACATTATGAAGGTTCTTATTTGAGCTGTCAGGGTCAAGTCAGTGTGAAAGAGAACAGATTACATAGCTTTGTGTGCTGGTATCAACTTCTAATCATGCGATCACATGAATTCAGCTAAATCTGTTATGGATATTCACTCCACACGCAAAATATCATCAAATAATCTTTGGTCAGGTTGCCCACTGAAAAAAAACCTTTGACATGCTGTATGTGCTTAATGGCGCTTTCCTGCGCTTTCCTGCTGATATGTATCACTGTTACCAGTGATACATATCAGCTTCCCAAAAGAACAGCCCACAGTCATTCTTGCAGGATTATGAGGCTTAAGGTTGAGTTGTGGTTTCACATTTGTATCAGTTTGCGTTGATCTCACCCTCTGCACAGCAAGGGATTACTGGAATATAACCAGTACTCCTGATATGGGCTTGAGTGCTGTCCATCGAAAGCCAACATCTTTTCATACAACAGCAATAACACCATGTGCAGGTAAGATGCTGACGGATTTGCAGCTAGATTCAACAAGAAGTAGAGTTCTCATAAATATGAAGAAGCAAGAAAAACAATGAAGAATGAAGAAACACTTGTTGGGAATACAAGGTCATAGAAAATGAGTCATATAAACAACACAGCTGTATTCTATTGTCAGTGACTTGAAATGCAGGAGGCAGGACCAGACGCAATGTACTTCATTAAAGCATCACAAAGGAACTAGCAAATTCTGATTTAATGCATTTATTCTTTTTAATGAGTTGCTTACATGGATTTTCACTTGTTACAAGAACAATAAACAAAACACAAGGTAGATGGATTGAGCTAACGACCTTCATGGGGAAATTTGGATCTTTATTTCTCCACATGCGCGAAGCTTGAAACCGATCTGAGACCATACAAATGCATGTGCCCTCGAGCAGTTTCATGTTGATGTGTGTTATTGTGCCATAAAGCAAAGACATAGTTGTCGCAAGACACGACCAGGACAGAAGTCCAGGTTCACTTGTAACTGGATAGCAGAGACAACAGAGTGAAAAGAGCGAGATGACACTGTATATTCCTTTGTATGAAACTGAAGCTCATACTTTAATGTGAAATTTTAACATGCCTGTTTTGTGCTGCTTTAAATGAAATTGCAGGATAGCCAACAAATAAACAAATCAGAGGTGAAGAAAGCAGGCAGAACACGAGTGAGCAACATGGAAACTCACTTGATTCTATTTTTATGGTCATGGAAAGCACAACTGTTGAGCACAAAAGAGAAGTTTGACAAAAGCGCAAGAGACCAGCAGGGGAAGGTGGCGCACACACTCAAGGGCCCACGAGAAACAGATGGGACAATTAGGAAAGAACAAGCCAGATACACATGAGGGAAATACATTTCCAAAATAAAACTAAGCCAAAGAAAGAAAGACTTCGGAAGGAAATCACCAGAAACATCAAGACTAACCAAGCAAAGTTAAAAATCCATGCACCATAAGTAGCACTCAGCTGGAGTCCATTAAGCATGTCCAAGTCCACTATATATCCATATTTTCTATGGTGGGGCAAAGCTAAACAACCAGCAAAGGTACAAACACCACCATGATATGATACATTTTTATTCATTTAATTAATTTGGATGGATGGATGGAGCTCCACAGTTAATTATGAAACATGACTTGAATTATTTCTATGAAGGATGACATTGATTCAGTTGTGGAATTATTTTCAAAGTGATTACCAGCACACCAATCAGAAGGATTAAACCTAGTTAATGTCTTTAATCAGAGTCTTCTTCAGATAAACCCCAACACCGATGCTACAGGAGATCCTTCCTACTAGAACCATCTATGACTATGAAGAAACTTAAATAATAACAGTTCCTGCAGCATATCACTGAATTGAACTGAACTGAATTGAATTGAATTGAATTGAATTGAATTGAATTGAATTGAATTGAATTGAATTGAATTGAATTGTGCGACATGATAGGTTGTAGGGTTAATATTGCATGCTTTTAATTGGTCCTGCAAACTCTCTATAATTGCAGTTATATTCTGAATTGTTCTGTACAGTATGTGAACAGTAAATAGTATTAAAAAATGATCTGTCAGAGGTGGAATCTATCTAATCAATGTGCTTATCGTCTCTTGATATTTAGCATTTTACTGCATGGTTTTGTCATCACTAGATTTCCTCAGTGTCCTCATAATTTAAATTCAGTTCATTTTCTGTAATTGTGATAATGGGTCATTGGATTTGATTTCGTCATTTAAAAAAAAAAAAATTTAATCATTATTATTTTATGTGTGATTTGATACAAGGAGTATCAGACATTAACAAAAAAAAAAAAAAAGTAAGTAAGTTTAGGGTGTATATTCTCTGATGGTAAAAATATAGCATTTGTACCTTCATTTCCTGATTTATACTTTGTTATTTCCTCTGGATAGTTGTTCTGCATAATAACTCATGAATATATTCATTTTCATGACAGATATCAAAATGAATTTGTCCAGTGTGAAGTAATTGTGGCTGTTTTATTTAGGGGATTTTCCTTTTTGATAAGAGATGTCACCTTTGTGCAAAAAGCAAACAAAACAAAGGAGTAAAAGTGAAAATATTGTAAAGTGAGGTTATACTGAAAAGGAAATGTGGAAAATCTGCATGGAGGTGTCAGCTTATGTGAAAACATGTTAGACTATCAAAACCGCAGAAGTCAAATTTTCAGTTTGCCAGTTTTGTCCTGTTCAAAACAGTTAAAGTAATACTTACCCAACTAGTACTCCCATCAAATGTCCTGTCTCTTTCTCTGATTACATGAGCTGCACAGACTTTAGGTGATGAAACTTCAGGAGTAAAGCTAAGATGTATTGATGCTGAGGTTAGAAACTCATTATGGAATGTGATCATTTTAACTTTGAGTATACACTGACCACCACTTTGTCTGCAGTAAATCCCTTTTGTCCAAAGTAAGCAGGTTCCAGCTATCGAAGGCAAAGTAAAACATTCTTCATCATCAGTAAAAAGCTCGTCAATAAAACCTCTGTTTATAGTTTATTTAAAAAGACATTTTGAATCTTTAAAAGCTTTGTCTGGTGAGTAATTCACTGACTAAAGAATGGGCTCGTCGCCTAATGGAAAAAAAAGTTTTAAGTAGCATTTCTACTTTAAAACTGGTTTACACTGG
>JBAMYA010000002.1:10643132-10653539 GCA_037176975.1 Arrhamphus sclerolepis
CACATATATATTTGTAAGAACCTAAAAATATCATGGTCAGGTGAAGCACTGCAACACATCATCCAGTATATGACCACTGAGAGTCATCATTTTACTGTAAATGATTCCCCTTTTTATTTGTTCCTGTGTGTCCCAGCCAGAACAGCAGCTCAGGGTCCAGACTTATGATCTGGGCAGCCATATGGTGACTGACCCCTTGCAGAACTGTTTGCTGCTCTTTATGAACAGCTGCTCAGCAACAGTCATTGATGAACAATTCAAACATACACATTCAACAAGACCGCCAGCAGCCTCAGCCATGATATCAGGCAGAAAAATTAGTCAGGGGGGCATGTTTCAAGTACATAAAGCAAAGACAAACAAAGTCCTCTCAGAAGTCTAAGATATAAACAGATCTAGACTCACACACAAACACACACACACACACACACACACATGGATGTCCAGGCCAGTGGGCGCCCTTCTCCCTGGCTCCAAAACGTGACCTACATGCATAACAGATGTAAAGTCACTTGGACTCAATGGCAGAAGGTGCTTCTTCACTTTCTCCTGACTTCACAGCATCATCAATTAACAGCTGCATATTTATCAAAACACAACAACAGCATGCCTCCCCCTAGTGCCTATCTGAATTAATCTATTAATTCAGTTGCCAGTGATAAGTGAAGAGGAACTTTCAGCTTTAGTAGATGAGTTTTATTACTGACTCAATTCTAAAAAAAAAAAAGTGGTTGGGGAGACCCTTTAATATGCACTGTTGAAAACAGAATGCAGTTAAATAAGGTAATAGGTTTTGAGTTTTGAAAAGAATGGTATCTGAAATTATGAATGTTACAGTCTGGTAGCAAATACATATTCTCTTAAAAAACAAAACTATTTGGAGGGTGTCTAGTAGCCTTAACAATAAAGCTCAGTCAACCCCAGATCTATGCAGCTACGCTTGTCCTGACACACACACACACACACACACACACACACACACAAGTTGCGCTCCAAACTTTGAGGCTCACTGAAGAAGTTTTCCTCACCTGAGGCGTATGCTATTCCAATCCAAGTCCGACAGAAAAGCGTAAAGTATGTCTTCATCTCCAGATCTCCGGTCCAGAAGTGCGCAAGCTTTGAGCGGTGTTGGTGTAAATGCTGGTGGTAGATAGTGTGAGAAGGTGGTTTGAATGGAGATCCGTGGAAAAGAGAAGAGGAGGGGAGATGAGTAAAGGGAAGTAGGGGGGACTCAGGTGAACTTCGGTCAGTGGACGCGTGGATGTGAGCCTCTCTTCGCAGAGAGCGGGACTGCTGAGGAAGAGGGGAAAAAACAAAAAAAAAAACCTCCCCCGTCCTATCTTGTCAAAAGGATGCATAAGGGACTGAATGGGATTTACAATGGTTTCCCTTTCCTTTGCTCGTGACCGGAGCGCATGCACGCCCACCCACCCAGTTCATAAAACAAGCTGAACTGGGAGAGTGTGGGAGGGCGTTGGTGGGTGTGGGATGTGTGCGCGCACCCTAACATCCATGACAAATTTCCTTCCTGCAAGATCCCATCCGTCCCATCACACTCTGTGTGAAAGACCTGCAGCTGAAACACAACGTGGAGGATAAAGGTCCAGAGCTGTGGATTTCCATTTAGTTATTTTCATTTCATTACTTTAGGGGAAGAAAAAAAAAAGAAGAAAAAAACACATGTGAAGGCCTCCTGACAAGTAAATAGCCCAGCAGGTAATCCAAAATGCCATCAGAAATTCTGACAAAGCCACCACAGGAGTGTCACAGCAGGAATTGCCAACAAATGCCATAGCAAGACACATAATGGAAAAACTCCCCACTTCTGTCAGAGAATTGCATAAATTATCTATTCTAAATGAACAAATGTTCTAAAATAGCATCTTGACATATGCACTTTAAAATAGTAATTTTTCTAATTATTATTTTGGTCTGTAATCTCAGTTATTACTCCAAATCTTTATCAAATAAACTTTGTACTTGCTAAGATATACCCATTTAAATTTAGGGAATACAGCAATTGTAGTTAAGAAGGGGTAAGGGTTATCTTTAATACTGAAAACAATATGTCAATAACGTCAGAGCAGTCATAAAATAGCTGCTATTAATTTGATGTTAAGATGATATGTCCTCTGCATATATGAACAAAAATTCCTCCTGTGTCTTTCTAATAAAAGCTTGCAATTATTCATTCAGAAGATGAAATATAAAAGATGCCTCCAATGAAACCAAGCAGCAAAGAGATCTCAGAGGCCTGTCCAAATCCTGTTAACCTCCTTCACCCACACATTCATCCTTGTTGGGAAGTCTTAAGTGTGAATGAAAATCTTGCACTAAAAGCACAACAGGCCCCATGGCGAGTGGCAGTCAGCCCTGTTTTATTTTAATGTGAGGGATTTTGAAAATTGAAAACCTGTGTGCACTCAGAGATAAAAAGGTAAAGGGGGCACAGAGGTTGTGCACTTTGGAGACTTAAGTGCATGCAAAGAGATGGTGTGTTGGGCTCAGCTGTGCATCTGTGAACTGTCAGATGTTGCAGAAGCTTCAGGGGGACAGTCGAACAAACCTGTTATGGAGGAAGAACAAGCATGTCAATTCAAACCAGGGCAATCAAGCGCATAAAGTTTTACTTACTGGCCCCAAGACTGTTCTTCAAATCAATAGTGCACTGCGTCTCAACTTGGAAATCCATTATAACAATAATTCTGCAATAGCTAACTCCAAATGCTTTTCTAACTGTGCCTTTAGAAGTAATGAACACCATAAGTATCCCCAAACAGCAGCTGTTGATAAGATGAATGAGAACAAATATTTTTCATCGATTTAAACATGTCATTCTCAGTTACTTCTGAGAAAGACAGAGAATGGGTAGGGAGTAGAATAACAGGGAGTCAGAGGATCGTTGCATGTTATTGTGGGCATGCGTTTCCACCCAGATCCCTTACGGCAATCCACCTCTCTGACCTTAAAACACAATGTTGTGATTGAATGGTTGTAATTAAAATGTTCTCCTGGTTTCAGCCCTGCAGCGCCGTTGGACTCCGAGGAAAATAAACACACTAAATCAGCTGATACTCTGGCAAAATTTTGGCCGGGAAGTCACCAAATCTCATTAAAAATATAAAACTGATCATGTTGCGGATACATGAAAACACTTGAATGAAGCCTCTCAAGACAGCGATAACAATGGGGGACGGTGGGATCGCCTCTGCTGCGTCAGATGAAACGGTTGGAGTCAAATAATCCTGCTGGCTCCTGAGAGACAACAGAGGACTCAAGGACCCGTCCTTGAAATGCCAACATTCCATCCGGCCCATCCTCGGGTCAGGAAACAGACTACAGTTACTATCATAGGAAGGATGTGGAGCGAGCCGCACTCTCTCTCTCACTGAAGTTCATGTCCATGGGCCTGTGCGCCACACAGCACTTTGCCAAAATCACTTTGAAGTTGCATTCACCACTCAGCGGAGCGTGTTTCTTTTGTTTTGATTCAAGTGGCCAAAATTTCTCATCAGCTGTTAGTCATGTCCTCATGTTCTATGCACTGAGCGTATTCCTCTGTGGTGCTGACCTCTTGCAGCTTAAAGTAAACAGTACTTGAAGTCAGAGTCTTTTCAAGAACTTTTCACATCCTTAAATTTACTTGGGCTAGTCTGAACTGCATTTTTGGCTGTAAATGTTCACTTTACACTGACCCTCAACTTGTTGACACTTGTGAAGCATGTGTGACACAAAGACGCAATATTTGAAAGTGTTCTGATACACTATTTTATAACGTTTGGTGTCCTCTTTTGGAGTTACGCTTTGGAGATTTAGTCGTGAGCTGATGACTTTGGTTCCTTTGAAAAACTCACATCCAGTTCTGCTTCAACTAAAAGGAAAAAACCTGCAAAAGTACCCTAAACATTAACATTTCTGCCATTTTGCAGGCGGTATGAGGTTAGCTGTTTTTGTTCTGCAGTAGACCAGGAAAGAGCCTGGCCTTTGCTGGCATGGGTGTCAGTAAGCGGCACCCACGTTATGGTGTTTTAGATGACAGCGAATTACTTTTCCTGGCATGCTTTTATGCAGGTCAAATTTGTGAGATCCCTTCCTGATCGCAGACCTAGCACCAACATTGTAGCACAGATTCTGTAATGAAATGCTGGTGTTTTGCAGACTTTTTGCATCAGATGCTCTTTGACGGCTGGATAAACTGATTTAAAAATAAATATCATCTGGACATCATTTGTCATAAAGTAAAATTATTTAATTCAAAACAACTTCGATAACTTGGAAGTCCAGACTGAGTTGATGATTGATTAAATCAGTGTAATCAACTCTCTGGATGGGAGGGAGGGTTTGGATTCATAATTTCTGAATAAGTTACCGCTTTCCTTTGAGAAGTTTCATTGTAACATTTTTAATCAGCATGGCTTTTAAACTCAATTTGATTTCAAGAGAATAAATGAGTGAAGCTGCTGCACAGGAAAAGCATCAGTGCCCCTCTAGCGTGGGGCATTGTGCCCCTTGTCCAATCAGAAGAGCAGACAGCGGCATCCTGCTTTAGCATGCCCCAGAGGCCGGAGACAACAGCGCTGTCACTCTGTTTTTGTGACCTCTCACCTGGCGGGAGGAAACAGGACATCGGTGCTCTTGTGTGTTTGTGAAGATAACCATTGGCCCGCCTATTCTTGCTGCTCAAGTGTCAAGAGATGGCTCGTGCATTCAGAAAGTTTGGATCCAGGTGCATCGGAGTCCAAAAACCCTGCCCCCAGTCTCTTATGTTCTGCAGTTTTTGGCTTTCCACCAACCACAGTTTATACAGTTGTACATTCTGCTTTGATGATGCTTAATGACATCCTTGATTAGTTCAAGTAGGGTCAACTTTAAACTTCCACAGGTCGTAAATGTGTGCAGTGTCATAACTGCAGAAAAGAATCAGAGAGCATCAGTTTAATAAAATCACTTGGTTATTTTATTTGCATCGGTGCCTATTACAGTAATTTGATTTTTAAACAGGAAATGATTATCTATTTATGTATATAGCTAAAACATGCGACAACAAATAAAATCATACAGACAGAAGACAATATGTACAGTATGTATTGAAAACTTGGCACGTTAAGAGTAAGATAAATCAATTTAACGTCTCTTCATCAGAAATCACATCCAGCAGAGATTAATAGCCTAAACCGTCTTGTGTGAGACTCGTCTATAAAACATTTCATCAACCATAAACTTTCAAAGCAAAGCACATGCTTTACTCATGCTGCTTAACCTGAATGTGATAGGAAAATGTTTCTACAAGTGAGGCTAAAGATGGCCTGCCCTGATGAGAGATAATTACACAGATATTATCTGAAACATGAAATGTACCTTGTTGCTATCCATACTTGAATAAAATGTTTCATAATGCACTTGATCTCTTTGGTCCTGCAAACGTAATGATCCTTGAAGACTGATTTGAGACACAAAAATGTAAAAAAAAACTAAATTAAACTAATCATGTAAAACAATGGTGCATATACAAATCCAGCACTGCCTTCTAAAAGCTAAATGACAAGTCTTTTGTCAACATGTGAATGGAGAGCTCTTCCACGCAGAACAGCACAGATTGCAAACAGTCAGCCAGAGAGAGCCATGGGAGGGTAATGCAGGAGCCTTATGGGCTGAGATTTGCGTCTGCTGTCACTAATGCATGGGCTGAAGAAGGGGAACACTTTGCCTCTCGACCCGTTGCTGAATGTGTACAGCAGGGTCATATCATCTGCGTCGTAGAAGGACACCTTCCTCTCGTCGCAGTCTAAGTAAATCCCAATCCTCTGTGGGGAAGAGCTGAGCTGCAGCCTCGTCCACGGCTGCGTTCCTGCTGAGTACTCGCTCCCATTTCGCAGCCGCAGGGTCCAGAAGCCACTTTCAGGGCTCAGCCGGATCCGCGTGTGCCTGTCTACCGCCTCTGATGCCACGCCCAGGTCCCACTTGGGACTGGAGCCCACCTCTACTTCCCAATAGTGCCGGCCTGACTGGAAGCTCTGTGTCGCCAGGATATTGACGCACTGGACGAAGCGCTTGTTGTGGCTCGTATACTGGGTCATGATGTCACACTCAACGGCCACAGTTCTGTCTCTGGAGATGTGAATACTCGGGTGTGCCGTGTCAATATCAAATATTAATGGAGACGGACCTTCAAGGGGAGGAAATTAATGCAATGACAGCAGTGATAATCTGTTCTTAATAAAATTCAACATTTCAAATTCAATCTTTACAGTGATTATTGTCATCCCCTTCAACGGATCCATATATTACTCATCATTATTTTCATCGTAATTACTCTACGTTTTGTGACAGAATTCGAGGGCAGAGAGGACTTACTTGGGTTCACAGACTTGAACATCTTTCTCCATGTGATGTACTGTAATGGAGCCGAGTATTTGTTGCTGAAACCATTTATATCAAAATCAAGGGCAACATCCACCGGAACAAATGGTCTGTTGATTAAAAAAAACAAAACAACATACATTTCATTAGGGATGCTCAATCATAAAACAAATGAAGTGGAAGTCAACTATGTATATGAGAGAGTCTGAGGGAATTCAGGTGCAGTAATTCTAAAATGAATCTTTACCTTAGTTGTGGGAGCTGTCAGGAAGGAAGTCAAAGAACAGAAATACATTATTTAAAGTTCAGATGCACTAAAGACATTATCAATTAAGGCAGATGGAAATAATTTGATTTCATGCAAATCCTTGCTGATAAGCACTCACCTCAGTTTGCATGACGTCCATGGATGTGCTAAACTGCTGCAGCACTCGCATGTTAGCCTCCAGCTCGCTAACAGCCAGCTCTGAGGCCTCCAGGTGGCGCTGCAACTTGTCCAGCTCCTCCTCCTGCTCTCTCCTCAACTGCTCCAACATACATGTTTCCTCATCCTGCAGGATTTGATGGAGAGCTCTGAATTCGCCTTTGACACGGGCCTGCAGATCAGCTCCAACTCTCTGAGATGCAGAGAAACACAACATATATCTTGAGAGGTACAAGCCAGCATTGATAAAACCACAATTAGATTCAAAAGATATATGTGTTTGAACAGGGTACTAATTCTTTTTCTATCCTCTCAAGCCCTGTGTTTATACTTAAACTGTTATCTCCCATTTGTCTCTCACACTTCAGATATGTTTTTGTTTCCGTTGCCTCTGCCTGTGCAGTTTGTAGTCTGATGTGTTCGGTCTTTCAGCTGAGGCAAACATTGCAAAACAGTTGTAAGAAAAGAAAAGATTGTATGGGAGCAAGCATACAATTAAGTCAGGAAGTGAAATATATTTATCCCAGTGAGTGTACACCCGTTATGTTTTAAATATCAAAGGGCAATCTGTCACCACAACTACACGTGGCCCTAAATATACACAGCGGCACACTGTAAATACCCATTAGGGAGGAGCAAGTGCCTTTTCTCATCTACTAAGTGCTGCTGTTCCTTTGGATCCATAGACAACTGTACCTTTATGACATTCATCTTGTCTTTGTCTTTGCGAATACTGTTGATCAAGTCCTCCTTCCTCAGATGGTGGCTCTCCAAAGTCTCTCTCAGCTTCTTCTGTGAAGCAGTATGCAAATGAAGTCAGCACACGGACAGAAACAGCAGAGCAAAATGCATTATTGTCAAACATGAGTCCAATATTTTTTCCATTTAATTATTCACTTACAGTGCATGTAGAAAGACGACACGTGTTTGTGAAATTGCGGGCTTTTGAAATATAAAGACGAAATAACATCAGAAATGTCAGACTTGTTACATATTTAATGGAATATTCCAACAAACAGAGATCCAGAGGAAAAATAAGTAAAATAAATAATAAAATAAGTTTGACCAGCCCTTCCTCCTAATACTTTGGCAAGGCAGCTCTTGCTTTGATTTTAGACTCAAGCCTCTGTTCGCTTCATAGACTGAAATTTTATCTCAATCTTCTTTGTACAAAAAAAAAGAAAAAAAGAAAGAAAAAAGGCGATATCCTCTGAATGGCTCTGTTTAGATAATTCTAGAGTTTTCTGATGTGACGGGGGTGTGGGCTCTGACAGGGCTGCTCCAAGACTTTGATTTTCCTTTTCAAAAACAATGTCTTGGTTAATTTTGGGTCATTATCGTGCTGGAATGTGAAATTCTTCTTCCATTTTCAGCTTTATGACAGAAGACAGAAGGTTCATGGTATTTAGAGTTCTTCAATTTCCCTTATGTCTTCACAAGTGTCCTCGACCAAGCTGAAGAGGAACAACTCTAAGCATAATGCCTCACCATGCTTGACTGTCAGTACAGTGTTCTTTGAATGATGCTCTGTATTGGCTTTATACCAAACTTTTGTTGAATGAAGACCAAAAAGTTCAACCTTTATCTCATTAGACTATAACACATTTTCCCCACATGATTTGGGATGGCTTTATTCATCTTGTGGTCTTAATTCAGTTGTACATGCATATTACTTTTTGTAAGAAACAGCTGCCACCTTACCCCACAGCTCAGGGTTGTGCAGAATATGGGAGTTGGGATTTACATCCACACACGAGGACTGGCCAGTGCCTGGCTTAAATTCTTGTAGGTCCTTCAGTGTTACTGTTGGACTCTTGGTAGGCTCTCTTACAAACATACTCCTTATCAACTTTTGGAGGGGGTATCATCCACATATTCTCCACTTTTTGCTGATGGCTTTGACAGTGCTCCGTGTTACATTCAGTGCCTTTGATATTCTCTTATATGCCTCTCCTGGGTCCTACCTTTCAACAATTAAAGTCATTTTTACATTGGCCCTATTTAGGTCAGCCCAAAAGCGTTTTGGCCATGACTATCGTTCACTTGGGTCAGTGTGAACTCAACACACCAAAATGGCCATAACAAGAGCACTCTGAAGAGGTGGTCTCAGTACAGGTATTAGCAAACTCTGGTGTGGTTGGTTTGTGGTGTGAAAGCTACAGGACCTGAGGCCCATCCAACTACAGGTTGTACAACACAAGTTTGAGCTAAAAAGGCTTCCGTAGTCCACTGGACAGACGTGGACAAACGACTTACAGTCAATTTCTTTACAAGCTGTTTAGCTTGTCCTGAGTGGTTTAAACAAATAATATCGCAGAACATGGCCAGCTCTGGCTAAACAGCGTGTTGTCATTGTGTTGCTATGTTTTTCATCTCTTCGCTTCAGGCTGGTTGTCACGGAAACATGAGGCTCTGCCAAAACTGCTATTGACCAATTACAGCACTGACTGTTGTCACATGATTTGTGACGCAAAGTAAAAACAACATTATGTGAACACAAACTGAAAGAAAAGATGATAGAATGTAATTTTGTGCGCACCCAGGGAATGTATCAACAAGTGAAAACAAGGTCGTAGTTTGTTCAGCAGCTCCTTGCAGTCCACAGCTCTTAGCAGAATGAACCCCCAAAACATTCAAGCAAATACTAAAGCAAACAGCTGAATTTTATCTTATTTTCTTTTTTTTTTTCAATGTTCCTAATTTTTTTTACCCTCTGGATTCACAATTGTTGGAAGATCACAGTAAAGATGTACTAACTCTAAGATGTATGTTGTTGTAATTTCTTTTGATCTTTACATTTTTGAAACCTGCAACCTCGTAAGGATGTGTCAAATGCGAACAGCGGCGTAGCACAAATACCGCGGAGCCAAGTTGGTCTGAAGAGTCAGCTCCGCTAGCTGACTCACCCGTTTGCTCAACCGAGTGAGTTACAGGCTCGCTGAGTCAGCAGTGCAAACACAACAGACTGCTGGGTTTTTCTGAGCTTCACTCCAATCATTGTTTTAAGTGAATAATAAACCGGAGCAGTCGCCGGCGACAGGAAATGAGATGCAATATTCAAATTACCATAACTTTTCAAACATTTACACCATCGACTTAATTCCAACAGATTCTGAGAGCTGAGAAGGGCAGCTTTGCTCTGATATGCAGTACATTTTTGAGCTTTTGCATGTTTTTGCGAGCATTTTTAATGCTTGTTTGTAAGTTATACAGTTTTTCATGTATCTATTTAAAATATTATTATTTCTTTAGCTTTTGTTGTTATATTTATTTATTTTTTGTTGTCTTTATTTATATCTTTAGCACATTCCTAAATTATTAATGTTGCATTATACACAGCTGGAAAAAGTAAATGTGTGTGTGTGGGAGGGGAGCCTGCCATGGAGTCACAATGACTTCAGCTGTTGCTTTCAACTTCATCTTCTGAACAGGATAAACAAACCAGATATAACAAGTTAATAATCAATCTGTTTACCCTTGCTTCCTGGCTTTATGCTTAGTTCAGCCTGACAGCTGCTGAGTGTAGCTTTACATTTGCTGGAGAGGTCGATGTTCTTCTCAGCTCTTTGGAAAGTAAATAAATGTGTTTCCTAGAATGTCAAAGGGAATAATGTTCCTAAAAT
>JBAMYA010000002.1:10657042-10690479 GCA_037176975.1 Arrhamphus sclerolepis
TACACCCCCCTGTGATGTTGGGGCTGTCTTGGGGAGTTTTCAAACCATCCTTTTCTCACCCCTGTGGGACTTGGTGACCCCCCCCCCCCCCCCCGTGTATTGTGAGTACCTTTTTTGTCTTGACATTAGTGGCTATCATCTCCTCCTGAGGCCACTCATCATACCAGCAGAGTATCTGATTATTAGAAAGGTATTTGTGCTGATTATGGCTAACTGTTAATAGCTGCCATTTATCTGTGGAACAAGGCATTAAACATCTGCTTTATTACCTTCTGGTTGCTCAACCTCTTCATCTGCAGTCATCATGCCTCTCTCTGACAGCGTGTGATCACAATAATCTAGCTTAAATAACATTCTGGTGTGCCCTATTTTTGCCGTCCATGGTCCTCCTTGGAGCTTTCCATCAGCTCTGAGGTGTGTTTTGCTTATAGCTGTGAGGTAGCTGGACGGTTCCAGTGCCGAACAAGTGTTCAAGGTCAACATCACTGCTGTAACTCTGCATAGGTTCTTCCATGGATAGAGGATTGCATCCAACATCACAACACACTACAAAATCATTTACATACACCACAGCACCTTAGATACAGTATGTTTAAATCACTGCTAAAAACAAGTATACTAAGTATATAGTGAGTACATAAATAAAAATTTTACCTTGGCCCTAACCTTGGCAGCACAGAACACAAATATCATACTACATACACGACATCCATCAATGTCTTGTGTCTCTGTCTGTCTTTTCATGCTCACTATTGGTGATTTTAGTCCTCTGCCAGAATCAGGGTTTCACTTGTCAATAAAATATATTAGATCAGGCTGTCCAAATTCAAATTCACACATGCACACACTCATACATACTGAAATATCAAATATAAATTACTTTAAAAAAAAAAAAGAAAAAAAAGATTTGCCAAATTATGGCACTACCCATTTATATCTATGCAGACATTTGTGAAGGAGGGAAAAAATAGTTTGACTGACATTCAATCGTCACAGCTGTGTATAACGGTGAAGTGCAAGAGCAAGGCTATGCCTCTCTCAGTTTTGGCATGCAGCTTGATCTGTGTAGAGAAGGTCGCTGATGACTGCTCTACTCAGGAAAGTGGTATCTGCAGATGCTATTTGCAATAATCTCACTGAGGGGGTTCAGGACTGAACAGGAACGCAGTGGGGACTGAGCATCTTCTTAATGAAGGCTCTTAGTGTCCTGTTGATGTTTTGTTTTTGTGCTGCTTCATCCCCAGACTTTGTTTTCATTTAAATACCTGCCCTGAAGCGCTTGGAGTTTTGTACAGTTCATTAAAGCAATTTTTTTTCTTATCCAGTTATGTGTGGGTCCTTTACCACAACACTTTTAGTGGAAACATGATCAGGTTTGGGATCATATTTAAACGAAATGAGAATAATAATACTAAACATAATAATCTAAAGGCTTCACCGCTGCAATGTAATGGTTGACGCAAACACAAGTAAACCCTGCATGAAGTAAATGGTTGAACAAAAGATAAGAAGCTCTTCTTCTCTACAGAACCTGTGAATTCCCAGCCTTGACTGCTGAATGACCTGCTGCATGTGAAGGTCTGGGGGCGGCTTTCATCATTGAAAGAATAGATTGAGTGCGAATGGCAGCCTTCCCAAATCAATAAGGGTATATTCACTGCTGAAACAAAAGAAAACATTCAAAGATCTCAAACATTTGGGCAGCACTTTCAGCCCCAGGGAGCTGCAGCAATTAGTCTGAAGGAAGACAGACTAAAAAAAAAAACATGCTTGTTGATGGTCTAAAACATTTCTGACCTTTTGGCTCTCGTGGTTGGGTGCCATAATAAAACCTACTAAGTTAAAGTCATCACAAACACCAGGAGGGCTTACATGTTTATATGAACTTGAGGTTTTTAGAACGTTTAAATCCTGCTCATTTGAAGGCAACTAATTTATTCACCTCGCTTGTAGCTTGCTGTGTTGTACGCTAACATCTGCCAACAAAGATCTTGACAAAAGACCAAATGATTCCACATACCTCGTAAATACGGCAGTCCGAATACTAAATATTGGTTGCAATTATCCACCAAACTCTATTTATATTGTTTCTTTCAGTGATCAGTGATTGTCCTTAGCTATATCAGCAGCTCAGCCTGAAAATAACTGAATTTAACAACAACCTTCATCTGTTTTATCTATGCAGGCTCATCGGAATGAACTTATGAGTGTTATTTTATTTGTTTTTTCATATTATTCCACCTTTGCTGTTTCTCAGGGGAATCGTTTTCAACCAGCCAGGTTGATGTACATGAGTAATAATGACTTCTTGCACAACAACCTGAAATTGTGTCAGAGCTGTTAAATGCTCATCTGAGACCAGGGATCCTGACAGTGACAAGGACAATCAAATAAAACAATATGACGATTTGTTTTACAGCCCTGAATTGTTCCAAAGTTCATTCAGCAAATGGGCGAGCGGGGAAAAATGGAGAACTATAAGTAATAAAGTGGAACGCTTCTATAATAAAGCTACAAATGCAATAAACTACGCGACATTAAACTGCACTGGCACTTTTAATGTTATTTTCATATATTAAAACGCAGTCTTCCACCGTTTAGGGTAATGTATTTGAAATTAGATCACTCGGGTGTCTCTTTTAAGCATGTGAGCCACGACGCACAGCCCGTGCGCGCTGGTGACGGTCCCCGGCACAGATGTGGACGCTCACACTGAATCCGGAGCATCTGAGTCAGTAACGCACAGGAGAGCCTCAAGATGCGCACCACAGGCAGGGAGGAGCTTTGAGATTTTCCCCCTACTTGTTTCAGGCGGCTCCCGATTGAAGATTCGCTTTCCAAAGGAGATAAAAGGAGAAAAGGTGAGTGCAAAATTGTCTGCTGTAGACTTTCAGTTAATGGTGTGATGCTGGTTTTTCATGACAACTGCGTATCCCCAGGGTGCCAAATATGAATTCATCTTCTCTTATGCAACAGCATGTTACTGCAACTATTACACGTGCGTAATTCGTACATGAAGAAAGAAAGAAAGAAAGAAAAAAAAACCTTTTTCAAAGTAGGACTATCAAGTATCCAAACAACGTACAGGAGGACTTATCTTGGAGCCAAAGGTTTTGCACCTGTCTAGTCGTCTGAATAAATTTTGAGCTCTCATTTGGAAACATTTCACGCAGCACTGTTGAATAAGTTGGAATATAATTGTCACAAATTACGCATAAATGAACCGTTGATTAGGAATGAATTGCCTCATTAAAATGTGATGGAAGAGCATAGAGTTACTTAGAAATGAGGGTTCAATGCTCCTGCAGGTGTATGATGGTGACAGAATACTTAGTGGGACAAGACATCTCTGATCCGAAAAGGAGTGCATTTGACATCTTACTGACGCTTTAAAGTACAAGTGCCACCTGCAGCCTGCTTGATAAGTCTCCATGGCGCTCAAGTGCAGCTGTGAGCTGGTGGCAAGAAGGTTTAATGCATGTTAGGGTCCCGTTTTCTAAATCTATAGAATCCAAGTTATTCTACAAGTTCTTTTAAAAGCTACATTTATTGTGCAGGGTTACCCCCCACACAATGATATAATGATTATGATTTTAATTTCAGAGAATTATGCATTTTAAACTGTGCTCCCTCTCTCTCTTACACACACACACACACACACAAATCTCAATCTTTTAAGTCAGCTGCAGAGGACAGAAAATGATTTCTGTTAAATGTCGATAGCTTGGATGTGATAGGGCAGGAACAAAACTGTACATGAAAAGAAGCTCACTTGGTTTTAGAAATCAAAGGTGCATACATGTAAGCTCATGGAAATAAACGAAGTGAACTGAAGGATCCCCAGGGAAGCAGACTGTCTCTCACCAAATTGATGACCTCTCACTAACCTGCATGCTGGTTCGTCTCTGTTCTTTGTCCCAGAAAAAATAAAACAAAACAAAACAAAACAAAAAAAAAAACCCTTAACAATTGAGTGTCATCCAAAAAAAAAAAGGGTAAAACAGTAACCCTGGCCAAGAAAAAGCTGACAGCATTTTGTGGAGTTTAGTGTCAATTGAAATAAGGTGCATCTGTTTAATCGAAACAGAGAAGCGTCACATCAGGATCAAACGGTAGCAGTGGTCTTTATTCACAGTATGCACTTTAATCAGCAGCAGCTCTTGTCTTTTCACTTGCAAATGAACAGAAATGACAAGATGGTGCTGTCTTTCATTTTCTTTTTCTCTGAAATGCATAAAACTACTTTTTCCTTTATGAGTTGCAGGCAGCATATACAAACAATTTAGAGCACTAATGAACTAGTTTAGATCTGACTGACTGCTCATATTTGCTTCTGCCATCATTTTCTTTCCACATTAACACAAACTACCTGTGGAGCATAAACAATGGTATTTCCGATACAGATAGTTCCCAGTTACAATGTAGTCTAATTATGTCATATACTTACAAATACAGCACATTTTTTCTGACAGCTGAAACTTATATATTTATATATATCTTATTTTCTTAGCTTTTCCCTCACATCTTCAGACTCATGGGAAATAATTCTAATAATTAGGCCTCATTCATTGGAAAATTCTCTTATCTTCTAATTCTGCTAAATTTCCTTTACTCTTTAGTGAAATACAATGGCTTAATGTCAGCGTGACATTTGCAACGCAAGCTATATACTTTTCTATTGAATCATTGCATATTTTTCATTAAAGCTCATATTTCATTAAAAAAGGGTTCAGTCAAAGCTCTTGTGCTGTGGAGGAAAGAACACCGAAAGCTAATTATGTGCTGTTAAATACCTTGTCCATGATGATACTTTAAATTCATACAGATAGCAGTGTTGAAGGCTCATCCATATGACTGATGGAGGTTATTGCTACAGAAAATGTGAGGTGTTCTACACTATAAATGAAGGTCAAACCACTGACCCACAGCCAGAAAAAAAAAGACCAATAAAGTGCTCTGAACTGTAGTCCCCATGGGGTAGTTGTTTAGACTGTGTGTTAAGACACCGCTGTTGTGTAATGACAAAATATGCAGATCAGAGGTTTGGGGGATAATAAAAAGGAGATAAAAATGAGCAACACATGAATAAAACTCAAGCTCAAGTGTCTCCTCTTGTTTCACACTGTCATTTCTTTTCACTGTTGTAAATGATATTCTAGTCTAGCTTGTCTCAAACAACTATTGTGTCTGATGTGTTTTCTCTGCTCAGGCAACAGTCACCGCAGCGATATCTAGCATCTGCCAGGAAAATGAGCCCACCAGACACAACCAACAGCACAGGAGGAGGAGAGTCTGGTGAAAAGGATCCTTCATTTCTGCTTAATGACAGCATAGATTTACACCCACCTGGTTACCAGACTGATATCACCAAGCACCTTGGTGTACAGATCACCTTGATCACAGCTTATTCCCTTATCATCCTGCTAGGGCTTCTGGGTAATTCCCTGGTCATCTACATGATTATTCGCTATAAGAGCATGCGGACAGTCACCAATTTCTTCATAGCTAACCTGGCCCTGGCAGACCTTCTTGTGAACACTCTCTGCCTGCCCTTCACTCTGGTGTACACGCTAGATGAGTGGAAGTTTGGAGCTGTGTTGTGCCACATGGTGCCCTTTGCTCAGGCCCTCAGTGTGCACGTGTCCATCCTGACCCTTACTGTCATAGCTCTGGAGCGTTACCGCTGTATCGTCTTTCACCTGGGTCGGCGCCTGACGTGGCGCTCCAGCTTCCTCATCATGGCCTTCACTTGGACTGTGTCTGCTGTCCTGGCGGCACCCCTGGCCATCTTCAGAGAATACCGCAAGGAAGAGATCCCTTCTATCAACCTGAGCATCGCAGTCTGCTCTGAGAAGTGGCCCCACGGGACCAACCGGGATGGGATCATCTACAGCTTCTCAATGCTTCTCCTGCAGTATATAATTCCTTTGGCTATAATCAGCTATGCTTACATATGCATCTGGGTCAAACTGAAGAATCACATCAGCCCATCCAGTCGTAACGACAGCATCAACCGACGCAAAAAGACCACAAAGATGTTGGCACTAGTGGTGGTGGTGTTTGCTATCTGTTGGCTGCCTTTTCATGTGTTCCAGGTGGCCATCGATCTGGACCTGGCGCTCAGTTTAAAGGAGTATAAACTCATATATACAGTGTTCCATGTTGTGGCCATGTGCTCCACCTTTGCCAACCCTCTCTTGTATGGATGGATGAATAAAAACTACAGGAATGGATTCCTCATGGTCTTCCGTTGCGAGGACAAGCCTGATTCTTTCCACCCGGAGGGCTCATTCAGGACACGCTCCATAAGGGGGCTGACTCTGAACGGTCGTAACGGAGGACACCCCCCTACTGCTGTGTGAAAGTTCCACAGCTGTAGAATATGATCTCATAAGGCACATCTCTGCTTTGGGTAGGGTTTGTCCCCATATCCTTTGGACTTCAATGGGCTTATCTTGAGTAACTGTCTCACTAAAGAAGACGCAAAGCTTTGCATGGAAATCGCTTTATGTGAGGCTCATTGTTCCTTTGTGAATGGTACTAGTGAAATACATATGTCAAACCTATTCAAACGTGTTTAAGATGATTATTTAGGTGTTAATTACCTTGGAACAATGTACACTTTGTCCTACAGTGAATTCAGAACTCTCATTAGTAAGTAATGTCAAATCAAATATACTTACAGGAAAGACAGTAATTATTGTGACTTAGTTAATTCAAATTTTGGATTAATTATAGAGCTCCAACAGAGTAAAATACAGTTTTTGTCCAAGAAAGCTGCCAAAGGGAATAGTTGCGAGCACCAACCCCCCCTGCCCCTTTTGTCCAAGCAGGAAGTTAATTGTCTCCACCTGGCAACCAGCTGTTTCTGATTAGATGGACCAGTGGGATTCGGCTTCTACAGGAATGGGACTGAAAACCAGTGACCTGCGTGAAGGAAGTTCAACATGCCATCGACATCTTCGTTACAGAAGCTAATTTAAGGAGATATAAAAAGAACCTGCAGATCTAAATGAAATATACTGTCGCTAAAGTGTCCTTTATTGATGGTCTATGATGAACACGGGGACTTTAACGGGCCACATGGCCTCTCGGCACGTATTTTGAGCCTTGATTATACGCACAATCAACCACACCTCATTTGTCCAGTCAGAGGAACTACGGTTTATATCTCAGTGTCAAATAAAGGGATCTTTGTATATGTAGAAATAACTTAAATGTCAAATTTTTACGATTGTACAGTAAAACAGAGTATTATGTAGTGAGCAGCACTAAACACTGACTACGCAGTTCGTCTGAGAGTCCACGGTCCTTACCTGCGTCCCGGTGCATGTACGTCTCTGTCTGCCAGCCAGATGTTTTTTTTTGGTTTGACCCCTCATCTCTGCAGTCAACAAGTCAGTATGTCTTTGGACAAGACACTGAGCTTTTGATGCATTTATGAAAGTATGACTGTGTTTGTGAGAGAAAAAAAAAGTTCATGGACTACAAGAGAAAAACTGTATGTTCTAAGAAGATACTGTATAAATCTGTGTGAATAGGTGAATGTGGCTTGTAATTTAAAAATGCTTTGAATTGTTCACAGGACTAGAAAAGTACAACATAAATTCAGTGCATTTACCATCTCTGAATCTGAATCTGACAGCTGAAATGTCTATCTAAACGTTGACATATATTCTCTATAGACTTCATTTTGGTGAGAAAAAAAGGGGTCAAGAAAATCTAATAAAGCACTTAATTTGCAAGCAGCCAAGCATGGCCTACGCAATGTGATTCAGCTTACAGAGAAGAAAATACCGCTTGCCTGTGTATTTCTGAGTCTTGACACCCACATTACTGATTTTCTAATTTAACCCTTTGCTCCTGTACATACTGTAATGTTGATGCTCTAGCCCTCTATCAGAAATAACTGCAGAGCATGTAATTCTTAGACCCACTAAACACTGGAGTGGATGTGTGAGGATTTGCTTGGTTTAACGATGAAAATAAAAGAGAAATTGTTGCTCTCTTGGCAAAGTGTTTTCAAATGGGACATACAGATGCCACTTAACCCTGAGAGCTCCAGCAGCACAGATCTGTGAGATGCACCCTTGTTGGGAATAATTGACAACTTCTTATTTGAACTTCATGGGGGAGTATGCTTATAGTCACATCTTCCAGCTTTGCGAAATGTTTTTTCTTGTCTTTTTACGTGTTGTCTACTCAAAGTTATGATTAATTTTACATTGCATATTGTTTTTAATCCAGAAATAGTGATAATTGCACAGTACTCACAAAACAGACTTTTTCCTATTATTTTTGTTCATAAAAATGAGCTAAGCAAACTGAAGTATGATCTTTACAGTAGAACTTTAGTATGAACTTTATTGATGATTGGAAGTCAAATTTAAAAAAAAAAAAGTCCAATTCATCTTTGAAAACTGCTTTTTGTTTAGGTGTATTTATATAGTTGGTGAAAAAGAAAAAAAATGAATCAGATTGCCCAGGTTGTGTTGGGAAAAAAAGCATGTGATGCTATATTGCACATTCTTATAGCCTCTATACATTTTAACATTAGATAAGATAGTAATCCCACTTGTGAGGAATGTCCTCGCTTCAGCAGATGAAAAAGTAGGATTTCAATATGCAGAAAAGAAGAAAATGGTCATAAAAAATAGACACATTATACATTTTTGTACAAAAAATATACAAATTTATAGGATAAAAACAGAAAGAAGAGATAAAAATATTGTATGGTGTTATGAGTGAATGGACTAAAGATAAGGAAAAATCTATGCGGCTTGAGTCCAAGTTAAAGACTTATACTGGTGTTGTACAGTCTTACGGGAGATGGAATAAATAACCTAAAAGCAGTCTGAATTCTCTGAGTTCTAAGGAATACAGTTGTTTTAAGACTTTAAATGAGGAAAACAAACAAACAAAAAACAACAGAAGCCCTACCCGGATGCTGTTACCTCTTTCAAGGTCTCCTGCTGCCCTCTAGCGGTCTCCGCTGGCATGACAGCTGTACCGCCCACCGGACATGTCGTGTATGTGACCTTCCCTGTTCCCCCTGCGGAGTCACGTTTGACGTGACCAGTCGGAAGGCTGCACCATGACTGTTGTCCCTACCGGGCTCTGAAATGCCGATTCTGATCCTTTAAACGGTGTCGCCGTACAGGTAGCCGCCTTTGGTCTTGAACCCATCTCATGAATGTATGTGCTACTCATCCGTTGGAGACATTTGCGCCGCTCATTCATCAGACTCTCGTGACGCTAGGGCTAGCTCATGCTAATCAGGAAGCTAAGGAGCGTGTACGTGACAAATGTGACAGCAGAGGATTAATCTGTTATTAACTCTAGTTACACGGTTGGATACACCTTTGGTGTAACGGAAGACACTCAAAATACTTAAGCATTTATAAGGTAACAGGCTATCAATGTGCTCCGTGTTTAAAAGAGCTGTTTTTAATGTTTTCGGGAATGTTCTATGAGACCTGTAACCACGACAAAGTCATGTATTTTTATATTTTACTTTTTTATGTGATTTTATTTTATTATTTTATTCCCATTGATAGATAATCGATAAAAAAATATAGACTTATTTTGAAAACATATATTTAAAAGAAAAAAAAGGTATATGTGACATTTAAACCGTGTCTGAATTGTGTTTTCTGTCTCGGGTCCTCCTGCTTTATCTCTTCACATGTGGCTGCAAAAACCTGACAAAACAACACGTTTTCTTTCTTCTGTGTTTCCACAGGTTACAGCCAGAGTAAACCGAGGGAACAATGGTGAAGTATTTTTGCTGTGCAGGTTTGCTAAAGAGTACCTGGGACCAAGTGTGTATTGCTTTTTGGCAGAGATATCCAAATCCTTACAGGTGAGAGCACACCTACATATTTACCCCTGAACTAGTTTACTGTACTAACATTAGTTTCTTAAGCTTTACAACATAAGTAGCTTGGCCCCTGTGGTTACATACACAGCAAATACACAGATACAGATTTTTAGATATTTGAGCATGTGCAACTGCTACAAAAATGAACAGCTATAGGGTATTTTAAACTATATTGAAACTGCAGACAAAAATGGAGGTTTTGGGTTATTTTTAAGCCATAACTGATTTATTTATTCAGGTATTCAAATTTTTGGACTGTCTGAATAGCCCAAATGACTTTTTTTTTTCCACACCAGACCTTTCACACCAAATCAGACACACATCTGATGTTTTCCTCAGTGTGAACTGTCACATCTGTCTTTGATGTCACTGTCAATTCTGGTTTGGCAGGAGCTTTTTTCTGCCTTTTGCTCTTGCTCTTTTTCCTCTTTCTTAATTTGTTTCTTAATTTGTCAGCTTCCACCAAACAGAACTTCAGAAACAAGTCTCACAGGCTCACTGCTGCCGCCTTACTGCTGTACACTCCATTTTTTACTGCGTTTGATGTCACTTTGTCTTTCTGTGCATGCATGTCACTTCAAAGCAGTAGCCAGTTCACACCAGAATTTTATATTTGTCACATTTAAAACACACACACATGCACAAAAATCTGAATTGAGCATTAAGACTTACATTGTGAATGTATTCTTAGCGTAAATTAAGTTCATTTTAACAGAACTGTAAAGAGAGCATCCAACAGAGGATACAGAAAGGGAGGGGATCACAAAATCTTAAAGATCATGTGGACACCTGGATCAACATTGTAGGATAACATTTATTAAATTAAAATTTCAAAGAATGTAGAAGGTTTATTATATACAGTACAAAATGGCACAAGATTAGGAGGATGCTGAGAAATATCTACGTCCAAAGATTTAATCTGTCACAGATTACGTGGGTTGCTTTTACATTCCAATTATTAAACAAATGAATAATTGTTCCGAGATGAATATGAAAAACATCTGTCATCTGGGGATTTTGGAACAGTGGGGGAAAAACAACAACAACAACAAAAACACGCCCAATTATGTTAGTGAGAATGAGGGAAAAGATTCACTGCCCTTTCTGCTAATTAGCTTCTTTGTGTTATCTTGTTCACTTGTCTCAGTGCGCCCGACAGGTTCTGTAGGCAAGCAGGAAGAGGTGGTGCTGCCACCTCTTAGTTACCAGAGTTAATGCCAGTAAGTCGCTTAAGTATAGTGAATGAGCTGAGTGGCTGAGAATCCAACAAAAACTATTGCGAGTTGAAGAAAAGCATTTGAGAGATCTTCAGCCAAAGAAGCGTGAATAAATACATGCACAATAATAATTCCTCCAGATCATCTTTTAAATATTGAGACAGTCATGCTAAACCATCACTACATAGAGAATATCCATTAAATGCCTGCTACATGAAGAAATCTATCTATTTCCAGCATCACCTTAATTTTTATGGAAGTTGACTTGCATCGCCTGCAGTGTAGATGTAAATGGTCCAAATTTCTGGTATTAGAGTCACAACAACTCTCCTCCTTTTTCAGTGACATTGGTTTTTGGAGGAGAGCAGCACTCAGCCACATCAGGCACAAATTACTGCTGAGTCAGGGGTACTGTCTAAATCTGTCACCCTCCTTTGTGCATATTGAATGTAAAAAGAAAACACATCAACAGGACTTCTTTATTGAGCGAGAATTGAAAAACATTCAGTTCTCAAACTCTGAGCAGAGTGAAGAGGTGAAAATACAGAAGATTTTACTGGCTTTAAACTCAAAATAGGCATATTTTGTACATTAAAAAAAAACAAAACTCTTTTTTCACATTTCATTCATTGTCTTTGCAATTGCTAAATGCGTTTGTGATTGTTTATACAGGAAGGACATTAGTTTGCAGGACAGTGAACTATATGGTTTTAGCTTTTCACCTTTTCTTTCAACCTGAAGCTCATCATCTGGCCTGTATCTGGTTCAAAATGCCATTTCAAAACAAAACCAGTCCTCATCCACTCTGTTTCAGCTCTATGTAGTAAAAGATCTCCATCTACATTACACCATCATGAACAAGCATCACACAGCCATCCATGCCCACTGGACACGTGTGCACGAGTCAAAAACAAAATCTGCTAGAAATGACCTTTGTGGCAAATTGTGTTCATCATGGCTTTCTGCTGCGTAGGCAGTTGTGGTCTTAAATGCAGACTTTTGTTATTAGCTGTTAAGCAGCCAAAGTCGTCAGCGCTTGTTGCTCCATTTCCACGTTGTTGTTTACTCCATCATGTTGGCACATCTGTGAGTTATCTTCTGCAGTTAAAGTTATTGACGTGGACATTTGCTGAATAAACCAATTTTTTTTTTTCTTTAACTTTTTGCTGATATTCTACTAACCCAGTCACTGACTAATTTACGATGCTTTAATTGGAATGCACAAATTGATTGCATTAGATCCAAAGTTAATTATTTACTCAAAATAAAAAACTTGTTTATTCATTTTCTCATATGAATATGACTAAACAGGCTTTTTACAGTATGCTAAGAAGTGTTATTGAATGAAAGGAAGTAACTAACAGCACATTTGTATCATTGGTTTTAGCCTCATGCAGTTCTTTTTTTTTTTCCTTGATCCTTGATGCCTTTTCGTTTTATTTCCACAGTAACCATGTCCTGACAGAGGATATCATTTTCCGGGAGGTCACTCCAACCAACTGTCTCATTTCCAGACGTCTGTTGACCAAAACCAGCCGTTCGCCTCGCTGGATGGAACGGTATCTTCCCAAGCACATGGCCAGCTCAGCGTACATCATTGAAGACTCCATTGTGGACCCTCAGAAACGGACCATGACCACACTAACATGGAACATCAGCCATGCTCGCCTGATGGTACCGTCCTGTTTTCCTCTGGGAGCACTCAGCATTGAATGTTGTAAAAATCATGGCCTCACTTTGTTGGTATTTTGTTTTGTTTGTTTGTTTTTGTGCTCTGTGCCAGTCAGTGGAGGAGCGCTGTCAGTACCGAATTAACCCCGAGAATGGCAGCTGGACAGAGATTACAAGAGAGGCCTGGATCTCTTCCAGTGTCTATGGTCTTTCTAGAGCTATTCAGGTCAGTAGAATAAAGTGGAGCTCTGCACATATGAAACAGCCAGGAGCGAGGAGTGTTTGAGAGGGAGACTCACCCACCTGTCTGTAACACACTAAAATTAGCAGCGAAGTGTTCAGATGCCACAGCTGAGCAGTGTAGCTGTCTGCCAAGCTGGACTTGAATTACTGAATGATTTATGACAGAGGATCAGAGCAGTTGTTTATTGTCGTGGGGCTCTGACAGACCGAGCGTATGCGATGATGAGTCTCCTGTCTTGGCTGACTTTGTTTTTGCCTTCCAGGAATTTGGTCTGGCACGATTCAAGACCAGCGTGACAAAGACTATGAAGGGCTTCGAGTATGTGCTTGCCAAAATGCAAGGTAAGTTATCATTCACTCAATCATTTCATGTTTCCTTTTGTTTTACATTTGTATGGAAAGTGTAGATGAAACAGGTTTCAAAATGATTTCAAAACGGCACTCAATTAGTGCATGGAATTGTGTTAATTCATTTCTGAAGACAGACTTTATCTTAGTTGTGATATTTTGAGAAATTTCCCTTTAGGGAAGGTTTTATGTTTGTGTAATACCGTAGGACTTCCGTCTGAAGTCTTATTAGAAGAGATCAAGTACAAGATGGAAAACCTTGGGATGTAAAATTAGCATTAGTTAGGAGCCTTTCTTGTTCTCATCTTTGTTACTCATGTAGCAACACCAATACTTTTTCTTTACCAGTATACCTGATTGGAATCCACAAACTGAACTAAACCTGACCAAAAATGTGAATAGCTTTCAAATTAAGGCTGCCAGAAAAGGGCAGAAAGACTGCATTTGTTTATTGTTTTTCTCCTCTCCATCAAGAGTTTCAAATTGAGTCATACAGGCCTATATTTAAAAAAAAAAAATAATCTAAAGGTCATTAGTTTGATGGAAGTGAAACTATGCATGAAACTGGTATGAGTTTCAGAAACTGTTTCAAAAGTAAAGCTCCTAATACAGAGGTGGGACACATTTATTCCACATTGGCTCACATTTGCACAGTTGATTTAAATAAAACATGAGCTCTGTTAATTCTGTCATCCATTTGTTAATGTGGACCATATGCTGTTCTGTGGACTTTTCTGCATGTAAATTAATTTGGAAAGCTTTTTCAGGGCTTTTTTTTCCCCTTTTGACAAGATAGTATGCTGGTGACGTGGTACGCTCTCTTTGAGCACCACGACTACTCACTTCTCGAAAACACTGACAGTGAATCAATACTTTTAGCACCGATAGAGAATAAAGTCAACATTGTCGGCTTTTTTTTTTTCTTTCCTTTTCTGTAGCATTCGGTCCAAGCAGGGACAGACCGATCTGATAGTGTTACGCTTTATCTTAAGAAATTATTATTTAGTTTGAAAATAAATGTTTGAGTCAAGCCTGATGCATTTAGTCTTGATGGTATCGGACCAGTACCAGGATTGGATCGGGTATGAACCAATGTGCAAAGATGGAAAAATCTGATTTTATTCTGAGGGAGGTTCTGCTGTGTTTCTGACCCGTCACTGCAGAGAAAGTCATTCGTCCAGTCTGAACATAGACGGTACTCTGTAGTCAATTTAAATGATACTATAAGATGTAGAGTTGTTTTCAATAACCCAAAGAAGCTTTACCAAAATGCATTTTTAAGTGTTTGTGTTATCATCTTAAGGAAAGCTGAATCGACATAGTCAAGGCGCTATTTTGTTGATGTAAATTGTTAGTTTGCTTCAAGTCCCAAAAATCAAAGACTGAATACAGTAGATATGTTTGGTATGATGTTTATCCTCTTCTCCATGCATCCTGATTGAAACTTCACTGCTGCTAAAAGCCCTGTTAATGATCCCCCCCCCATGATTGTTGCTTGGAAACCAGTGAACAGTCAGAGCAGATACCATTAGATGAATGTTTTTGGTTTTATTTTGTTCCCTCTCACCGCAGAAAATTCATATCCTTTAAGAACTCATTTTCTTGCACTGCATGAGAAACTAGATAAAACTCATTAAGAATAATGTTTTGTTCTTCCGCAGGTGAAACGCCATCAAGAACCTTGGCAGAAACTGCTACAGAGCGAGCGAGGGAAACAGCACTGGCAGCTAAAGAGAAAGCCAAGGACCTCGCCTCACACGCTCAGAAGAAACAATACGTCTGATGAGCTGGTTGATTCATCCGTTCTGCAGCTACTGATACTGGGACAGATCTACATTTACCCCCTCTTATTGTTCAGTCAAATCCTGGGTTAATACAGCATTAATCCCAGTCACAGTTAAACACCTCTGTGAGGATGCGTCCAGATGAAATGGCAGGTGGACCATTGAAAGGCCTGAGCTGGGTTCAAGAGCCTGTTCCAGCCTCCCTGATCATATTCCTCTGAGTTTATTATACCTCTGATGCCACATCACCTCAGTATTTACCACAGAGGGGTATCTTGGAAACGAGTGGTGGAATATGGCTGGCTGCCATAAAAAACATGATGACCAACACTAGGAAGTGTTCCTCAAACCTCTGCTCAACCACGACACCCACCAGCGTCCACTTTTTACTCTGTTCCTCTGTATGTCTCGTTGATTTGTAATACTAATCGGTTCTTTGTTAGCAGCATTGCTCCCAAATATCTGATTTAATAATTTATGATTCAGTCGTGTCGTTTCAGTGTCAGTTATGTTTTTGTTCGTTCATTTCATCCAATCGTACCTTAATCACGGACTGATTATCTTACTGCTTCAAGCTGAAGTAATGTCAGCTGATGACAGCTCCATGTTGTTGGCAACCATTGCTTGATAGTAAATACAGTGCACCTGCTGTCCTGCGGTAAGAGCGTTGGACAGCAGTATCCTCACCTAAACCGAACGACGCATCGCTGTGTACGTTCATCTCAGGCCTGCCAGCACGACCCATGCAACAATATACAGTATTCTGTGAATGAAATAACAGCTTGTCAATAAATGGACATTTTGTAATCATAACAGCGTGACCTGTCGTTTGTAAAGTTACTGCCAGCTGTGACTGATTATTGATTAGCAGGAAGTGAAAGGAAAATCTCAGGCCAGCCGAAAAGTGTTCTGCGTGTTTTGTTGGTTTAATGCAAATTCCCTTCTAAAAATCACACAAACAAGGAAACGAGCTCTTGTTTTGGAGGCAATATAAACACGGCATATAAATATAGAAAATATTTATTTGTTTAAGAAAAAAAAAGCTTACACCGTTACAAAAAAAAATGCTACATAGTATTACTGGGCGGAGAGACAGATAACAAAGTAAGGCATCTTGCATATATGCAAAGTGAAGTTGGGAGAGCACCTTCAGGCGTTAAATACACGATACGAACTTGTAACACAGCAGCATTTGCATAATCATCACAAGTAGGTATCACCTGCCTGAATGTAGAAGTCGTATGCATAATTAGCATTTGCACAAGTGACAAAGTTTATGCCAGCGGTGAGTCAAACTGACTTTAATGCAAACAATTTTATCAATCATAATTCTCCATGGAAATCAGAATAAACTGAACTATGCACCAATATATCAAATTATTACGTGGCAGCATTACTTAACTGCCAAATGTGAATGTGAATGTGCAAATTTGACCTGTTAATTCATGCTTACTGCTCTCCTTTGGAAATACCTCCAAATATTACATTTAAAATAAAACAAGTGCAACAAGAGGACGTTATGTGCAACAGAAGAAAAAAAAAAAGAACTAAACATGTGACTGAACTTATAAAATAGAAACAGTAATACAAAGCATAGCACAGAATATGATGGAGTGCATGATAAACATGAAAGTGAAATATAAACTTAGTGCTAAGGTAAAGCTGTTTAAAACTGGATCAAACCTGATTTAAGGCAGAACGTAGGGAAGAGGCTATTTTGTAATTAAAAAGCCCTTAAAGAAGAATGAATGCTTAAATTGTTGGAAGTTATACACCTCATGGCTTTGGGGAAAAAAATAATAACAATAAAACAATATCAATAGTTGATAAAAGAAAACATGTCTGCAAGATGTGACATCCCTCCCAGCTCAGTGATTTAAACTGCTATTCAGTGCAAATGGACACATCTCACCCGTGTTTAGTTTGTAGTTGTTCGGACAAACGAATGTCAAAACGTTTTCCTGTAAAAAAAAAAAAAAAAAAAATGAAGAAAAAGGTTCAGCTGTACAATAGCATGTTTTTCCGATCTCCATCGTCCTTCGTGGTCTTGTTTTTGGAATGTTTTTCCCCTCTTCTTGGACACCTGACAAACACTGGATTTTTAGAGTGTCATAGCCAGGCCCGGTCCGTGCTGGAGTAACAGTGGTCCGCGTCGGTGTGTGTAATGCTCAGTACATCAGAGTCCACATAGTCAAACACAATGCTTTCCACATCAACCTCCACGTCCTCTGTAATGACACCGACAGCAGATCACACATATTAGCAGGGAAAACTTTGAGAAACACCATTTGATCTCTGAGAATGAACTTATAAACTAGAGCTGTGTGATGTCATCAGATATGACCACAGTGAAATTACCTCAGTTTTTTTTTTCTTTTTCATGTTACATCTATTTAACAACAAGGGACCAAGAGTTTCCATAAAGACCTGAATAACAATCAAAAATATTCTACAATTGAACTAATTTGCAACAAAGGTGAGGTGAGACCCCCTCATGCACCTACCCCTGTCAGAGTCCGACCTCTCAGAGGACATGGTGGACCCCTGGCTGTTGTTCCTCATCCTCTCTGTGCCTCTCTGCAGCTGCTCCAGTCGAACCCGCAGCTCTCTCTGCTCCCAGCGCAGGCGGTCTTTCAGCTGCTCCGCACGCTCATCCTGCTCCTGCAGCTTCTACCATTGACGCAGAAAGAAAAGACAGCGGCATGTGAGCAGGGCACCCGAATGCACCAGCGTCAGCGCTGTTTCCAAAAGAAACAGAAAGGCCTTCTGAAACATTTTGATGACAAAGTGTACTTTTATGTGAAGCTGTGCTTGTCTCAGCAGGTTGAGAGTGGTGTTCCTCACGGAGTCGGATGTTAAGGGGACCTGCTTCTTCAGTTGCTCCAGGCAGTATCTCAGCTGGGCTCGTCTGCAGCACACAGCAAAAAAAAAAAAAAAAGAAAAAAAAAGAAAAGAAGCAATAATGCATCTGTTAACTAATGCAACAAAAACCCAACAATTTTAAAATAAACTGTTTGCTTTTAATATTTTTTGGATTATTGAAAAAAAAGGTCAAATTACCTATTTTTCTCCAGCTCATTGTGAACTGACCTGCAGTTGCAGCAGAAGACAGTTGAGTTAGTGTTGAAAACATTTATAAAAATAAAAAATTCATTTAGGTGTGCTTGTATGTGAGGTTTAAAGGGTGCTTTATCGAAAATGAAAGTCACTAACAGACACACCCTATTCTAGGCTATCTGTTACATAATGTATTCACCTGTTGCCACCAGTAGACATCTTCTTGCTTTTCTGTTTGCTTCTCTTATCAGAGTGAGCTGAGCTGAGAGGCAAGACTGAAGCATAGCCATGTTCTGCCTCTGCACAGGACAAGAAAAAAAAAATCACCATATCATTGTAATGGACATCAATGTTCCACGATCCGCAATGTTACATATTAACATGTTACAACCCTGTGGTTACACATAAATGTAATTTATTACGTGCCAAGGCAGCATGATAGCATCGGTGCTGAGATGAAAACAGGATGACAAAAACACCTCTGCTGTCATCAGCTGCACTTTTTTTTTTTTGGCGCCATCACCCATCGCCTCCCCATTATTATGGTTGCCAAATCAGTTTTCTGCTCTTAAATACTGAGAAAACAGACAAATCCGTCTTAAACAGGCGTAATCAATAAGCGTAACTTGCAGCAAAGCTCTCTTCCAGCCTGACTTTCATTGATTGCATCGACGACTGCTCAGCGCCGCCCGGATTCATTTTCAAACTCGTCCAGATTGGCGCCTTTGACTACAATGATGAGAGCGATATATAGGTCACTGAGTCAAATGGAACAGATCGCCCCCAAAACAACCCCATCCTAAGATAAAATCGATCAAACCTGGAACAGCTGCTAACAACGTCTGTCGCTGCATTATATTTTACGTTTATATTCATAGTGGGTTATTTTGGATGCATCTTTGCTTTTTTGTAACAACCAAGTAACTACGCTCCAGACTGACAGTTGACATAAAACACTGACCTCGTTCTCTCCTCTCCAGAAACTCGGCGGCCCGAAGAAGCACCTGGATGTTGCAAACATGTCCGTCCATTGTTGTTGTTGTTGTTTTTAAAAAAAATATTTGTGAGACTAAAATGAGCGCAGGTAAACAACCTACTGTGGCACAAGAATCAGCAGCCGAAAGCTGAGGACGAGTTTTGTGTCTGCTGAGCTACGTCGTCAGTCCACCGGACTCCAACATTGGTGCTGCCTTCAGGTACCAAACGTAGGCTCGGATATTATTATTATTATTAATTAAACCTAACGTTATTTGGTGGGCAGTGAGATATTATAAACAATTTGGCAGGTTAAAACAAAGACAGACAGTAAGAAAGATAGACAGAAAGAAAGGAAGAAATGTTGCCTAATTCCATTGTCAGTGAAAGTGTATATAGATATATATACACAATATATTAAATGATACATTTAATATACTATTAAAATACTCATTTGATTAATTTTATTTTGTAATAATACTATTTACATAAATATTGTGCCAGTGAAGGAAAATGACTATACTTTCACTCTTGAGTTATAGTCTTGGTTCTTGCTTTGGTAAACAATTTTCCAAGGTATTTGAGGGCGTCAAAAAGAAAACGTAAAACGTCACCGTGAGACTTTAACCACTCCCTCCCTACTCCACGCACGGACGTGTAGGATGTGTGTCCCAGTCACTCTCCTTTGTGCCCGCAGTGCCTCTTTTGTCAAATGTGTATTACATTGATTAATAACTACAGTGACATATTCATATGGATATATTCCATGTTTTATCAAAAAGTAAATCACACCGTTTTGTTTAATTGTATCTGCCTCATTACCAATCACACTTGTCTAATTTTTTATGGAAAAAAGTATTATTATTATTAATGTTGTTATATTTGAATACATAATATGCTATTTAATTGAAATATTATACAACCACGAAAGACTATGTATATTGATTAATGATTAACCAATCCGTTGATACTGTGAATGTGGAGACTAGTTTTATATTGTCTATATTTAGCCAATAATTTTTAAAAAAGGAAAGAGAGTTGCCCTTAATAAACATGGCGGCGCGTAGCTTCCCCGTCTGAATACGGTTGTAACTGCTCACTGCATGGCGGCGTGAAGTCCCCTTGCCAGTAGTATCTTTAACCTTTGAACTCCTGAGTGTGCCAGCCCTCCGCCATATTGACTGTTGTCTTGACTGGAGGATATAGAGAACATTTTGAGGTCCGAGTTGAAACGAAAGTGTGCTCTGAAAATCATCGAAACTGGTGCAAACTTGGAAAAAGCGTAATATAAACACCACCATAATGGCAAGGAAGAAAAGCAAGCAGCAAGGAGTCGCCCAGAAGGAGCTCGTGGCTGGACAGCAGAACGCATCGAAGAGTCCCGTCTCTCCCGGCGATGCAGCTGGCGGCGGCGGCGGCGGCGGAGATGCTGGGCTGGATAGGCTGGCCAGCACCAGGGCGAACCAGGTAGCTAAAAGCGAGACAACCATTGCCTTTAAAACAGGCTAGCTGAGCTACACGCCATCACCGCGCTGCTAACCCAAGCATTCCCCATCGTGCTGTTATTTGATGAAACTAGATCACGCCGAGGTGAAATTAAACATCCGCTCGGCTGCTGGAGGATATGTCACTTAATGAACTTGCCGTTGATGCAGAGCTGCATGGTGACTGGCGCGTATTTCAACAGATAAGCACCATGCTAGCAAGTGGAATTTGCTAGGGTAGTGTGGCTTAGACCGCAGCCCACCTCTCCTGCCGGACAGGTGACATTGTGTCTCGGACAGGTCGTTGAGTTTCCAGCTCTTCATCCGCCCAGCTAATTGTAGCAGGAGGCTAGTGAGCGTAGCAAACGTGCTCCTGTCCCAGTCTGGTCCTTCTGCCAGCACACAGGCTAACCAGCTAGTAGCTAAGCAGCTCCTCACACTAGGCTATGAGAAAATAACGGATTAAATCTCTGTCGAGCAAATTCTCACACACCGTTTCTCACATTATTTACTCAGGTACGTCGTTTTTATGCTACACCTGCTGTATTACAGGAGCATAACGTGAGCTAATATGAGAAACTTTTCAGGTATAAATAAATAAATAAATAAAGGAAATGCTGGTTTAACCCCCCTTTACCCCCCCCCCTCCCCCTTTTTTTAAACTTAATACATCTCTTGTGCTTCTTAATATTTACAATATTCTTCTAGCTATTAGTAGCTTATGTAGTAATTACGTACACCACTGATGACTACAGGATCAAATCCATCGCATGCTTCAATTCCTGTCATCACAGATGTGTATGCAGTTTAGTTTTAATGTTGTTTCACTATATATGAAACATCCAGCAAGTTGGCTAGAAGATGCTTTCTGATGAAATAGGATGTTAATTGTATTTTTAATTTTTTTTTTTTGCATTTGGTTGACACTAATAACCCATAAGGACTAAAATTCCTTAACTTAAATTGACATTTGTTCAATATTATCATGTTTTTCCCTTGTTTGCTTGGCAAACATTTATTCTGCTCTCTACAGTGCATCTAATGCAAATAAAAATACACTAGATAATAAACATGTCAAAAATAACAATAATTAAATCAGAAAACTATTTAACCTGACTGGTAAAATTTGCCTGCTCTACAGATTGGAGAAGTCCCTTAAGGTTAACTTATGATATTCAGTGATAAAATTAAATGAGTCATTGATGTAATTTTTCTTTTTATTTAAGAACTTATCTAGTTGTCTCATAAGAAAATGTCCACTTTAATAGTAACTACAAAACCTCTGAACTGATGGTTGAATATATTTATCTCATTCCAATGAATGGTGGGAATGTACTCTAGGGATTCAGAGATCTGATATTCAGATCAGATAGTCACTGTGATACTGAAAAAATGTGTGGATCGGTTATTACAAAATGAATCCGATCTGTGAGCTTACCACATTAAATTTGTTGCCGCCGCATGATGTACACGTAGATTTGGATTCTATGTTCTGTTTGAGCTGCTACATTTTAATTTCTTAAAATTTGATTCTGTTATATCTGGATTTAGTCAAAATCCCTTTTTTTAAATTTTCTGAGTAAAGCTGAAGCACGCAATAAATGCTTGGCGACCCTGTTCACAGAATGTTATCTCTCAGAAGTGTGGATGCTCACGTCGTTATCAGAGTTGTTGTTTGTTTGGACAGCCCTTAGACACTGGTGTAAACATCAGTCTGCAATTGTGAATGATGTTTTATGTCCTGTGCTGTTTGGTGCAGCATTTAAGCACTGTTTGCACCAATGTTGTGACATTTTAAATGTTGTGACCTTCATGCTCACTTTCTGTGCCCAGCCCATGCACACCTGCTGCCTCCTGTGCCATCGGGAATTTAAAGACTGGGGAGCAGGTTCTGTGAATGGACTTCCCGGGGGCCATGGGACGAAGCTGGCTGACGCCGTGCCTGCTCTCTCGCAAGCATTGCTGCGGGAAGCGTCAGGGCGAAAGCTCGCTGATGCGGTGCCCTCGTTGTCTCAGTCTCTGCTGGGAGAGGTGCCTCTGTGGATCTGTCAGAGCTGCTGTAAGAGCGTGGAAGAGGAGGAGAGGCGGAGCGCACAGGAGCAGCCGACACAGGTAGACATTTGACACAAATCTTTGCCTTTATATTTCTGAATCTTGTACACAACTTTTCTGCAGATATTGCATTCCTTTCAGACTGCTTTCAATTAATGTGGAAGGAGCTGAAATGCTGGTGTCATGTCTGAAGGAACAAAGAGTTATGTTGTTATGTTAATTGGCTCAAATGACAAATGTCAAAAACATCTTAAAGACAGCAGAGTAGATCTGCTGAAGAGTGGTGTCTGGGGATTATGAGTATTTTTTTTTCTTATTTACAGATTAGTTTAATGCATTTATAAGATATTTTACTCACCATCTTACAGTCAATTCAGATTCAGCTTCTGCCATACTTCAACTTTGTGTAAACAGCCAGATGATTAACTAACGGTGTTTCTTTTTTTTTTCTTTTTTTTTTTTTTGTCCAATTCAGGTACCATTGTCACACTCTTCCTCTTGTAAGTCCCAAAGCTGTGGGAACGGTTACCCAGAGCAAAGTACTGTGGATTGGGACCCAAGTTCCTTCCTGTCAGCCCATAAACTGTCAGGTCTCTGGAACTCTGCCCACACTAACGGAGGGGAGCACTGCAACCACAACACTTCTTCACACTCACAGCAAGGTCTGTCATCACAGGGTAAGAGAAAAGCTTTTAGCAACAAAGACAGGGATGGTTCAAAACACCATAAAGCCATATTTAAGGCTGCGTTGTTGGGCATTACTTGCTAAAAGGGCAAACGTTTTATTACAATCAGTGCTCGCTGACTTGTGGTGGAGATGCTGGGTACTGATATTTTTCAACTTTTTTTTTTTTTAAATGATATTGTAATGGTCTGTTTCATGAGAAACTTATTTTCTCTCATATAGATGGAGACAATCTTGCAGTGGGCCTCATCTTCACCTTGCAACACAGCTATTAAATTTTGTCATCTAGCATGGTAGTGATGCCATGTTCTGCCATGATTACACATGGACAGTGATGGACTTGATAGCCACATAGCTTGTCGAGATTTGTAAACACTGACTAGCCTGCACCATTTAATACTTGGGCTGGTGAACAATGACGTTTTGAACAATGAGAACATAGAGGAAAAAGTGCATTTATTTCAAAAAAAAAAAAGAAAGAAATCAGTGGAAGTTCTACTATCTCTATCTCTATATGTTCTACTATCTGTACTAAAATAAAAATAAGAATTGGCACAAAAAAAGATGTCATGCAAAGACAATGACATATGCCTAACATGTAAATTAAAATTACACAAGTATAGTTAAAAGTTCTCTGTTCTCTAAAGAGCAAAGCAAATCACTTGCATCTCTTACAAGCTGCACCACCAATGATCAGCACCTGTTAGGTCAACTAGAAAGCTAGAACATCAGATCAGAGCAACGTTCTACTGAACCAGCTGTGTTTGCACCCTTCATAAATGAGAGCAAAGAGAAAAGTCTGCTAATTACTTTACTTTTGGTTCTCCCAAAGAAAAGTTGTGGAAATTAAAAAGTCAAATGAAAGATTTGCTTGTTAAGTTAATTGCATCTACTGAATTACAATGTAGTGAAGTTTTTCCCCCCAGATCATACAGCAGTTAAAGTCTCAAACACGTCGCCTTCAGAAGTTCTTAGTTATTACTTTGTCCTTGGAGGGTGGTTATAAAGAGTAACTTAGGAACGCTACAGAACTGTAACGTTTTCTCACCATTTGCACCTGAGATTTGTTTATTCACTGGAAAAGTGAAAGCTATGTGCTGTGCAGACAGTTGTGTTCTTAAATGTGTGGAGTTACATGTCCAGTATCAGTTTTTGTTTTAATTTACGTACTTGATTACGAAAGAAACTGAAAAAGATGTATAACTATGAAACAATGCAGATTTTTAAAGCCGTAATAGCAAACAGATGTTTTTTTTCTACAGAGGATTTTAGTTTAGTAGGTTTCTTTACTTTTTCAGACACTATAGCAAATAGCTAGTTGGAATTAGTTACTAAAATTTAGTACGCTAATACATTAAACTGTATCTCTGATTTGGCTTGTAGAAAGACATTTGAACATTCCAGTGTAAACATTAGTCCAGTTTCACAGAGCAAAGATTAATGATCACCGTTGGATGGTTAAACACGCACTTAAATAAGGAAAGGCTTTTTCTATTTTCTTTTTCTTTCTTTTTTTTAAAACATAAAAATATGAGGAAAAAGAGTAACAAATAATTTGAAACTCCCCAGGATGTGATGTTATAAAGTGGATTGTAGACGTCTTTCAAGCCGACATCTGTTAGATAACCAGTGTTAGTTGTTAAACTATAGAAAGGTGCTTTTCCTTTATTCCAGCTATTATCGTGTTGCTTTAAATTCACCATCAGTTCCGCTTTTAAATGTTTTCATTTGCAGGCATATCAGCAGGATCAGTCTGTCATGAGAAAAGAAGTCTTCATGAAGCGCCTGGAAAATCTGCTAAAACATCGGGGCCAAAAGTCTGTCCATACAGCCACCCATCATCCCAGAATTCCAGCGGATCTTCTACTGGGAGCCCCCTGTCTACCTCAGCAGACCTTTGTAAAACTACCCCCAAGCACTTCAAGACCATGTGCCGTCGACCAACACCACCAGGTATTTATTTATTTATTTATTTATATTTTGTATGGTTCAGGATTATTTAAACTTATTTGGTTTAAAATGCAGACCATGGATAGTTTTTTTTTTTTTGAAAGTTTTCTTTCTTTCTTCTTTTTGGTGCAGTGGGATTGATTATATTACCAGTGAGCTGTTAGTGTGGAGAATAAGAGCAGATTCCTGATGGAAAAAAAAAATTAAGCCATTGCTTATGTTCTTATTCAAGGTAAACTAGTCAGCTCACAATACAGACATTAGTGATGATTACAGAGCTTTAAAAAAAAAGAAGCATTAACTCCCTTTCGGAGGGGAGGAATAATCATTCGTTAATCATTATTGAGGTAGAATGTTCAATTAATTGTGATGTTGATGGTGCACTGGGACTACATAATCACAGTGGTGTAAAGCTGGGGATCTTTTCTGACACGGTTATGCTTGGCAGCTCTCAAAGTCAGAGGTGATCACTATAAAAGCACTCGCCTCTTTTCTTCCTCTGAGTCCACAAAATATCATTACAAAGTTATAACTGAATTGACATGCAAAGTAGCTGTAAAAGAACATCTAACGGGACTTTTTTTTTTTTTTTAAACCTCTGCATTGTGCTGCCTCTGTCAAGATGTCATCGTGGGTAGCTGTCCGTGCTACCCATAACTGAATCTACCACTGCAGTTTCTGCCCTTTATGCTTTGCAGCTCTTTCTATATTATTTTTGCCCTATTTATTTCCTCTGCTCGGTGCTCTCCTTGGAAGGTTGGTGACTTTGGAAGCCTAACCTTTCTAGGTTTGTTGTGATATTTTGGAAATAGATTTAACAAGCCTCGGTGGATTATTTAGTCTTTGACATAATCTTATTTACAGTGGATATCTCAAATATAAATTAGCATGTCATCATTTAGGAATAATAACAAGGGATGTAAAAACTTTCACAAGATACTGTACATGCAGGAGTACTTGAATTGTCATTTATGATACTAGTAGTCTAGAGCTGTACAACATATAGTTTGAACATGGTCATCACAATATACGTATGCGCAGTAGTCAGACTGCAGGTCCTGCAATGCAGGAGACAAATGAACTCAACGTGTTTGCATCTAATTTCAAGGGTACCTGACACACACTCCATGCAATGATCCACCAATCACAATCATTCTTAATCAATTTGGTGAAGCAGACCACGCCCCTGCACATGGAGTGAGTCACTGGTAACATAGGAAAATGAGCAATGAGCAAGAGAAAATCGCAGAAAACGAAGACTTGGTGCCAAAAAGAAGAGCAACGTCAGTTATCTGGAATTATTTTGGCTACAGGAAGGATGATATTGACCAAACGCGTGTTCTGTGTCGACAGTGCCATGCACCTGTTGCCATGACGAGAGGTAACACAACTAATTTGTTTGACGTTTCCGTCAGCACCATACAGCTCAGTACGACAAATGCAAAGCCAGAGCTGAATGTCGTCCAAGACAAAAAAACATTTCAGGTTTGTTTATTGCCAGAATGCAATTCACATTTGTGCATGATGGAACGCAACATGTACTCAAGTCCCAGCACAATAAAAGCGAGCAATAAAAAGGTAACAATAGGAATAACTCCTTTGTATGGCAAGTATGACAGAAGCCATACTTGTAACATTCACAAAAAGAAGCAAGATCAGTGAAGGTTAATTGTCAACAAATGGCAGGAGTGCACCATAACTTAAAGTGCTATTCAAGTCATCTGTTGAAAATTCCTGTATTTTTTCATATCACAATATATATCGCAGGGTTAGAAAGAATTGCAATGTCAGTTTTTTCCAATATTGTCCAGCCCTATAGTAGTCTGTTCAAACAAATATACGTACTAAGAAACTGCTCAGACTGAACATTTTTTTTTATCTCACAGGTGAAGCCTTCCATCCCAGTGACCACCATCAACATGTAGACTTGTCGGTACCCCCCAACAGTCCCACTGGTCTTTCTTCTCACCATTCCTCCCTTCTGCCCCCAAAACCGAACTCTGGGCAGCATGGTCACGTAACCTCTTCCTGTGGCAGTGGAGTGGCAGCTCATGCTCCATTCTCGCCACTGGTACCGAACCTCCATAGTCCAGCAGCCAAACTCAACTCTCCAAGTCCAGATAGTCCAACATCTGTCCATAAGTCCAGCCCATGCAAAAACTCCCACATTCCTGCTGTGAACACACAACACAGCAAACTCAGCACATCCCTCATGGGCTGCAACCACTCTTGTAATGGACACAATCCAGGAACGGTGCCCCCCTCCAATGTAGGCCATTTAACGCCCGGGGCCTGCAGGTTAGAACTCCTGTCTCAGCATTGCTTTTCTTCCATGTCATATTGAAGAGTGTTTATTGAGTGTGCAAACACATTCTGATGCTTCATATCTGTCCTTTTATGGTTTGTAGGGATCAAGCATGTAAGGGGCACAAAGTAACAAATGGAACATTGTGCCACCCTTCGTCTGAGCTAGAGGAAGGAGAGGATGAAGACAGCAGCTCTGAGAGGAGCTCCTGCGCCTCCTCTTCCACCAACCAGAAGGATGGGAAGTACTGCGACTGCTGCTACTGCGAGTTCTTTGGACACAACGCGGTACTTGTTGCTGCCATTTCCTTTTGATGTAGTATATTATTTATATTTGCCGTGACAGAGCCGTTAAACATTTATCTAAGGTGACGCAAAGTTATTGATCATTTAATTACAGCCTCCAGCTGCACCAACCAGCCGAAACTACGCTGAGATCCGAGAAAAGCTCCGCTCACGTCTAACCCGACGTAAAGAGGAGCTGCCTCAACGTCAAGATTCAGAACTGACAACAGCTGGTGCCATTGACAACCGGGATGTAGACGAGCTGCTAGACTTCATTAACAGTTCTGAGCCCAAACCTGTCAACAGTGCCAAGGCTGCCAAAAGAGCTCGGCACAAACAAAAGAAGAAGGTATGGTAACCTTAGAAACTATGTGGTTTGTAGTGCTTTGAAACCTGCTATGAGTTTTTCTGAAGCATCTCAACAAAAAACTTGAATAAAATGTATTAGTGATAAAATTCATAAAAGATATCAATCAGGAAATGACAATCTGCAACGGTGTACACTGTTAATACATGTTGGGTAGACAGAAATTTTGAATTCTATGTGAAATGAAGATGACCTCTAAATATTGATTTGAAAACAAACAAACATTTGATACTCTCTGGTAACTCTAATCAATAGAAAAATGTGGTTAATAATATAACTTTAAATATCATTGCGAACACTTCTTTACATTTTTACTGTCTCAGTAACACTTCATGTTGAGTGTGTCTACCTATTTTCACTCATGCCTGTACCATGTTTGTTGTAGGAAAAAGCTCAGCAGGGCAACATGGGATCTGCAAGCAGTGACCCCAACTCTAATCCATCTGAGCCTGTCGATGAGCCCATCCCTGATGGTACAGAAGCCAATCGGTTGCTTGACTGGCCTCAGCTAGAGCTTGAACGGGTCAACAGTTTTCTCACAAGTCGACTAGAAGAGATTAAGAACACCATCAAAGACTCAATCCGGGCCTCATTTAGCATGTACGACCTCAATCTGGATGTCAATGACTTCCCAAAGAAGGCAGCCACATTGGAGGGGAACCATTTACTGTCCCATCTCAATGGTTCCTCTGACTTGCAACAGATAGACCTGGACCTCTCCCCTCTTTCGTTGGGAAACTTTAAGAGCCATCTGGACCTGGTTAATGGATGGGAAGACACAAATAATTCCTCATCTTCTAATGCCGCCACCACTACCACCACCACTTCATCATCAGGAGTTAATGCTGCTTCAAAGGATAACCAGCGGTTGCAGACTACAACCAGTTTTTCAAAGTTCATAAGCACCCGTTCACCAGATAAATGCACTACCACTGGAACTGACAGTTTGCCACAGGTGCCCGCTCAAGCAACAGCAAAATCAAAGGAGGATGCCCCTGAATCCAAAAATGCAGCAGTTGGAAGTGGTGGCGCAAAGTCAAAGAAGAATAAAAAGCAGCAGAAACAGGAGCAACCTCTTACAGAGCAAAATCTCAATAAATCAACCAAAGCTGCCAATGGGAATGAAGCACAACAAACCAACGAATCTAAAGAAATGATTTTCAGTGGCTCAAAGTCTGGCAGCAAACAGCTTCAGCACTCAGCAGACATGCAGAGAAATGGGCCCAAGAAAGCTGAGGATGGCAGCAGATCATCCAAACATGCAACAAACGGAGCTAATGGTGGTCCTTTACTTGTTCAGAGGGGGAAAAGTGACACAGAGACGCGAGGTCGGTCTGAGCAGGAAACGGTGAACAAAGCTCTTCCCACCATTCCAGCAAATGGGACTCAGCAGCAGCAACCCAAGGGGAAAAATAAGAAGAACAAAAACAAGGGTGAAAAGTCCAGCAGTGCTATTGGTACGCAAGAATACTTTTATTTTAAACTCACTTAAAAAAAAATGAGAGAAAAAAACTTTGTCTAATTTGAATATTTATTTTCATTTCTTAGATGATGTATTCCTTCCCAAAGATGTGGATCCAACAGAAATGGATGAGATTGATCGTGAGGTTGAACATTTTAAAAGGTAAACTCAAAATTTCAATGTGTTTGAAAAAATATTTGAGCTGTTACATTTACTCTCTCCTCTAAAACTGATTTGTTTTTTGTTCCTCCCTACTCTTTTTGCTTCTGTTTTCGCTCCCTGTAGGTTTTGTCTTGATTCTGCTAAGCAAACTCGCCAGAAGGTAGCGGTGAACTGGTCCAACTTCACCCTCAAAAAGGTTCCCACCAATGCAGCTCAATAACTTGGATGAGTGCCAGAGAAAAACTTACCATAAACTCTTTCAGCAGAGCTCTCTTTGGCCTTCTCATTCCCAGTTTTCTTCTCCTTACAAAGCCAAGGGACCCTGGTTTAAAATTGTACTCTCTATTCAGAAGACTGAAACTTTACTTGTGGATCACAAGCCAGGGTGCATTCTCAAGGCCAACTATACCCTTTGCTATTATCGCAATGTTCACTGAATGAGAGATGCAAAAATGGAAAAAAAAAGTGTTGAAGTAACTGCATCCATGTGCTTACATATATAGTATGTAAACAATTACCTTACATGAAATAAATGGTTTTATGACGAATCTGAGACATTTTAACGTTGTTAAACTGCTGAATTCCATTCAGTTCAGTCTGGTGCTCATCATCCATTACATTCTGCTTTTCTGTAATCCAGCCAAATACAGTAGTCTCAATCAACATTTGTCTTATACTGTACTAGTGTTTAGAAGGACCTAATGTTAAGGAAAAACACATCTACAGGGAACCACTGTTATGGCATTTGCATTGATTTCACTTTGGAGGCTGCATTGCCTTTGTTGCTTGATCAACAATTAGAATTGGAATAACTGTCTTAAATTTTAATTTTGATAACTACTAATTTCTGAAAAATCAGTCTGAGACAAATGAACCTGCTACACTGTCTTGTTATGAAATGGCAAAAGAAAAAAAATGAAGCATGACTTTTTAACAACTATTATGCCAACAACACTAATGTAATCTTTTATCAATTAAATTTTTTGCATTTGGCCCATGGGATGCACATGCATCCCCATGCATGATGTCTGCCACAAAAAAAAGAAAAAGAAAACAAAAACAAAACTGAACTCTGGTTTCTCAGATGTGTACTGGGAGACATTAATTGTGTATGTTGCTTCAGTGTGAGTCCCTCTGTGGTGTTAGTATTCAACATTTATCTCTTATATTCTAGACATTCTGCCATCTGTAGGAAGAAAAAAAAAACAAATACTGTAACTTTTTCACTCCAAAGCTGCTATTTTACTCCCTACACCACATGAACCCTATGAACCCCATGTGCAATGTTTCATTTTAACAGTGGAGGGGATTTGTTATTGGAAGCAGCTAATTTAAATGCTTGTAAATAATAAGTGAGTGAAAATGCTGTGGCCCATCCAAGCATTTGTCATTTCTGAGTGGTATGCGTGAATGAATGAGCAAGTTTCCTTTTAAACCCTACTATTGTTACTTGTACTCTTACCTTGATGGCACCCACCTGTCTGAAGCCCCTGTCTGGATGTCTCTTTGATAACAACTATCACGTAAGACACTCTTTGGACACGAGCCTTAGGTTTGACACCAGTATCGATATTCTAACTTATGGTTTTCATGAAGATGGATGATTCTTTTTCTTAAATCTGTGCTGAGATCTTTTGTTGTTGTTGTTGTTTTAATATAACATCTCTGATGCTTTCCAAGTTACACTCGATTAGAGAATATGATCTTAATGTTTCGAATGTAGATTTATACTATACCAATAATAGCCAAGTGTGTGTTGGCTTGTTTCCTTTTTTATTATTCACTTTTGATACTGTGAAGAATCTTTCGTTCCGAAAGATTAAAACAATACCGTTTTGACAAAAACATCTTTAAGTGTGGTGTTTGCTTTCTAAGTTTGAATTGTTCGGAAGAAGCGACTCTTGAACGTTTGACCCTTCCGTCGCTCCGTACGCTATTCCCTCTTGTGTCGCTTAGGCATGTGGGTTCAATTTATTCGCCGAAATTTAAGGATATTGTTAGAATTGTAAGCTGTTCTTAAAATACAAAAACAACGTTGGAAGATTTATAAATACAATGGAGACCGAAAATCATGTCAGAAAGGTAAGTATCGTGCACCGTACTATATATAATACCAAGATGCTACGCTAGCTAGAGATAGCAAGTTAGTTTGCTATAAACTCGTCGTTAATTACGGTATAAAATGACTTTATAACTATTTTTAAATAAAGTTGACTGAATAGTTGGCGGACATTTATTTCTAGAAGGTCAAACGCGTTCACATAGGCAAAAGGGATTAACTATAACCCCAGTAAGCATTAGCCGTACGTACGTAGCGTCGACGTTTGTTGAGAAGACTCAAAAATAATGGTATAACAACTGCAGCAAATCCTTCAACAAAACTTACTAATGTGTCTAATCCTGTCGGGTTGATGTAATTATTTCATATATTAGCAAGCTAAAACTGTATCTACCCCTGCAGTGTATTTTTTTTCTTCTCATGATAATAATAATAATAGTACATTTTATTTCAAGCGCCTTTCAGGTCACTCAAGGACACTTTACAAAAGATAAAACACAATAAAATAAATAACAGACAAAGAACACGTAATTAAAATCAATTAAAAAAAAGGAAGTGCAGTTGGGGACCGTATGCAGTTTTAAACAGACGAGTTTCCTCTTGAAGTAATCAAAAAAATTTACCAATTGTTCAACATATCCTTCAAATAATATATTTTCAGTTTTATATGGGCCTACTTGAATAGACGGTGTTTTCAACTGCAAAATAAATAAAAATTAACGTGGCTCTGTCTATGCAACACAAACACAAAGTAAAAAAACAAAAAACAAAACTTGATATACTTTATGGCGGTATTGAACACAGTTATTGTAAAAGTTTTGATGATGGATGTTGAAGATTGTGGTAAAAACAAGCTTGAGTTGTTAAAACTTGATGATGAAGCTTGTGTTATGATGTTCACCACATCATAACACAAGCTTTTAGACTTGAAAACATTCATAGATTGCAAATTGGTATATATTTCTGTGCATGTATTTTTTTCAATATCATCACCTACTTTACACCAGTGCCTGTGTTTTGTTTTTTTTATCTTTTTTATTTATCTCTCAGAACTGTAATCTGGATACAGTGGAGCATTGCATCCTGATTACAGCTGGTTTGATTGTCTAACAGGGATTAAAGTGTTGCTATTCAGAATAAAAATCCCCAGTGCAAAAATTCCATAGATGCTCTCATTACTTTGACTTTATGTCCTTCTGTACATGTCTGGATATGACATAATTTCGTGGGTGGACAGATAATAAATTACATACAGTATATATCTCAAATAAATATTGAAAGTAATAAAACAGTTGTACCTCAGGTACATGTCTTTGTACAACTCTGATATGAAAACCAATCACTATTGCTGGGCTATGATCGCAAATTGATATCATGATTAATTCACCAAGTTGCCTTAGTTACGACTAATGAGCAGTTGTTGTTTTTTTTTGAGATATATACTGTATGTAA
>JBAMYA010000002.1:10701146-10722953 GCA_037176975.1 Arrhamphus sclerolepis
ATCAGAGCATCATTAAGCAGCCTAACCTTGTGTAAATATAACTGTGTTTTCACACCAGTTTAACCCAGGGGCAGGTGTTTGCACTTATAGTTTTCTGCTTGACTGTTAGGGTGTGTGCACATTTGCACAAATCAGCTGCAGCTTTGAATCACCTTTTGGTTTCAAAACCTCTTGGAGCAAAATTTTACGAAGAACTCGCTGAATAGTTGAAACTATTAAATTGTGATGGTTATAATAAGTAATGGATGTTATGGTAACATCAAATCATTGAAATACACCTTACAATATCTGCATTTAAAACAAAATAAAAAAGGAGATGCCCTCTTCAACAATAAGGAAATCCAAATACTGCTTCACACACTTGTATTTTTGTGCCAAGTTCACTTTTTCTATTTTTTGAATACCACCACACTGAAGCTTGTGGGTTTTGCAAATGGGGCTCAGTCTGTCCTCTGCTAAACTATATTTTCATTGTGCGGTGTGTGCTATAAGAGGATCCCTTCTTTGCAAGTTGATATAATTTTCTGAATTGTCTGTGAAATGCTTGAGGCATGACTTGGTCAAAGATGCAGCATTACAGCTGTACCGACATATAATGCTTTTCTTTTTCCATTGCTTGGGAAAATGCAATAGTTGCAGTATTATGTATGAGTGGCAATAACCATGAAGAATTTGGATAGTAACTAATGTGAGTGATGTCAAATAAACCTGCAAATCTTAAAGCTTACACCGTTATGATTTGGCTGTCACCCAAGTGCCGTAGCAAGAAAAACTATGTATTCATTTGCCATAAAATGTGTGTGACCTGATCTGCATTATAATTTGCTCAACCTTATAATACAGTTATAATTTTCTGTGTGTTTATTGAATCCATTATTTAAAAAAATTACATTGCTTGGAGAAAAAAAAGCACAAAAAGTCTTCTACTCCACTTCAAAGTGTAATTGGAGTCAATAGTTTGTACACCAGGTTTAGAGCTACTTTGAAAGACAGTTTAAATTTCCTCTTCATGCCTTCCAAGTTGACCCCTAAAACACAATGCAGCATTTTAAACGAGGTAAAGAAAGCATGAGTAACAGCTTGAAGATATTAACATCTTTCTTCATGTTTAATGGAAAAAAGGAAAAGGTCTCTGTTCACAGCTAAATACTATAGAGGTTGGGTTATGCAACAGACAATCACTAAGCACTGAAATAAATACAATTTTGAGGCAAATTACTGAAAAAAACAAACAATTCCAAGTATAACACTGCATACCCTCATGCACAGAAAATTTGCATTGATTTAAATATGTTCCCCTGCAAGCAAACCGTTATGTTTTTTTAAACCTAATCATGTTGTTAAAAGTGAACGGTTGCCAGACATTCAGCTTGCTGAAAACACTGCAGGTTTGTGATACTTTCAGAAAGTAAAACCTGTTTAATATTTTTTTGTGCTTGAAAAAATAACAAATAGTTATGACCAAGCCCATGAATCAGCTGATTACATTTACACACTGTGCATAATTGTGCTTCAGTGTGTCGTGGTAATCTGCACCCTGCCACCCTCACTGAAGCTGGGACTTTGCAGACGGTTGATATTCAGAAAGCATGGGAGCGTTGCCAGGATCTTGCATTTGCACATAATGAGATCCAACAGGGGCACCACAACTAAAGCCGTCTTCACTTCAGCTCTGGAGAAGTTAATTAAAAGGACAGCACTATGTTGCTAGTTTACTACAGATTCAGTAAAATAATTAGCTACTTTTGATGTTGCTGCATTTCTGCTGTGTTTTCATAAAACCAAACTGAAATTTAGATTAGTAACTGTCAGCAGACGGGAACTCGTGTCGCTGCCATACGAGGGATTCCAGCGCCTTAACCAAAGCAGAGAAATTCATGTTGGTCCTCTGAAACTGTAAGACAACCTCAATGATGCAAGAAAATAAAAAAAAAACAGGCAGACTTCCATTTAAGCACCATTTAGATGAGGGTTCATTAAAATCAGCTGAGAGCTGCTTGTGAGTGTGGCTCTGAATTATGAGCATCTGCTCATTCTCTTATGTGTTGAAGTATGAGGGTCTGATGCACCTTAGAGACGAAACCCGGGGTTACTACAGTCGATCATAGTGCCAGAGGCAATGAAATACTCATGAAAGCAACCAAGCTCTGTGGCCTCATCACAGACTTTTTTTTGTTTTTGTTTTTTTTGTGCCTTTTGAACCTTTGGTAGATTTTCATCACCATCTATTGATTTAACAGCCTTCAAAAATCTGACTGGAAAACGGCCATTCTAAATCAATATTTGCTCTTGTGGTTTGTGTTTGTGAAGTTATTTTAATAAATCCATAAAGGCCCAAACCTTTGTTGCCCTCACCAAATCATTTCCAGCTAGCTGATTTAATTTCCTGATAGTATTAATAAAAATGTTTGTGGCCCACTTTGGTCAGAAAACCACACACATATTATACAACACCTTTTTCTGCTATAAACTTTACACTTCTGCTCACTGGCGCCTATTTTAGGTGGTGTAATGATTCACTAGCCCCTGCTACATGTAAACGTATGTGGTAGCGAGCACGAGCACTTGTACTTTCACACATGAAAATGAAAGAAAAAAAAACTGATTGGAAAATAGTTTCATATTATATATATATATATATATATATATATACTGTATGTATGTTCATACTTACATTTCCCTTCTTTAGAGTCTTGTCATGGCCAGGTAGAAATGACCCCTCTCTGAGGCACAGTTTTGTCAGGAAAAACACATTCATTTGATGAATTATTTAATGACTTTAAAGAAGTATTTATGGCACTATGTCCCACATCAGTATTGATGAAATTAGTTCATGCAGCTTCATGGACAGACATCCTGGCAGAGGCGATTAAAAATCTCAAGAAAGTAATAACAGAAGACAAAATGCAAGATTGACCAAGCAAGAGACAAGCAAGACAAGCTTGGAAAGCGTAGTAAAAGCAATTTAACCTCCATGCCTATAGGGAAACCCTCTGAGCTAAAAATGATTAAAGTTCATTTGTGTTACTTTAAACCTACATGATGACTTCACTGTCACATATGGTCAAGACGAGCCCGTCGTCCACTTTCAGTCCACTCCACTGCTTTTGTTTAAGTTCTGGAGGGCATGCATTTGCACGTGTCACATTACATTTGCATGCATGTGTTTGCATCAATAAGGTTAAAGGGAATCTGTGTATTTACTACGTTGGAATGATTTTATGGTCATTTGCATGTGTCTCTATATTTTATTTTTACTTCAGTTGGGGCCTCTTGGCCAGGTCATGTTTTTAAGTGAGAACTGGTTCTGAAACATTTTACCTGGAAAAATAAAGGTCAAGTAAAAATAAAATAAAGCATGTATTTGTATGTAGGAAACATTTCATCTTTGTCTTTCATCCATGTCTACTCAGTGACTGTAAAATTATACCAGAGTGGCAGGTCTGATAGGGATTGCTTTATAAGCTGGTCTAACCTGCCGGGACCATGAACTACTGACATACCAGAGAAGAAGAAGGAGAAAAAAACCAAAAAGTCCTTCATTTCCGGTGCTTTCTAGAACTTACCATACAAACCATGGGGATTGGATGTATTTAGGCTGACAATGACTCTAACAAAGTGACAGGTTTCTGTTAAGTTGTAATTTTTGAGTTTTTCTTTTTCTCGTGATCATCCCTTTATAGAAGAAAAGTAAAGCTGTTTAAAAAACAAAAAAACAAAAGAGGAACAATTCTTCTCGGCAGAAAAGGATGTGCTGAAGACACTGGAATGCATTATTGCCTCAAGTGGTGTTTGTGTCTTATTAACAGTCACTTTTTTTTTCTCTTCTCCTCAGAGAACATGGCGGAAAATATGGATGTTGCTCTTCAAGCCCAGCTCCAGCGGGATAGGCCGGCTGGAGTTGTATAACATATCCGACAGCAGTCTTATTGGTGACCAGATGAAGGTTGGGTGGCAGAAAACACAGGAGAGAAAAGTGGTGCGTTTGAGGGACTGCGTCAGTATCGTACCTGATGTCAAGAAGTCCTGCCCTCCTGGCTGCACAGTTTTCTACTTGAAGACCATGCAGTACACTTACACCTTCGCTTCCACGAGCAGCCAGGACTGGATCAGCACCCTCTCCCAGCTCGCCTTCCGGGTATCACTCACTTCTCCTCTTAACCACTTGGTCCTTTCCTCTTTTTTTTTTTTCTCATTTTAATTTGGGAAAGGTCAGCACAAACCTTACCCCATAGATAACACAATGAGGAAGTTAAAAGTGTATCTGGAACTTCTGTTACTTCTCTATTTCTTGTGCTTGCACAAGCTATGTTCTTGATTGCATCTTACCAATCAAGGCAATAAACAGTGATAAGAGGGAGGTGGAAACTGCAATGTTTACCATACCACCATGTTTACAGGGAGATCCTTGGGAATCAGAGAAGGGGGATTTTGAAGAAGGAAAGGGCTTGGCCATGGAGGACAATGATCTTTACTCATCTTGGAAAAATGGTAATTTGAATTTTTTATTCCGTTTCTTCTTTATCATGACAGCAAGACTTGACCAGCTTTAGGTTCATGTCACTGTTAACAAATCATCAGAGAAGGAAAAAAGGAGAAGTCAGAGGGGAGTGTAACTTTTTTTTTTGTTTTTACCAAAGATGGACAGAAAGCTTTTAAAGATTTTTGTCTTTATACATCATTACAACTAAATAAAAAAAAACAAAACAAGATGTGATCAAAGTTCTTTCAGCTTTAATTGAAGAGATTTCGCAAAAATATGGGATTCACTGGATTTTTAAATCCATTTTAAGCGAAGGACTTTTATTTTTCAGGCCTCAGACATATTTAGATAACTATAATTTCTAGTTCTTGGATGAAAATCCCTTACAGAAAATGCCTGCACAAAGTCTATAGGCCGTGAACATCACCATATTCTGAGTTTCCAACCTGGAGATGCTTCACCAGCAACCACCTTCAGGTGCTGCTGGTCTGTGGGCCTCTTGCCTTCGCTTTTATCTCCAGAAACTGAAAAGCGCGCTCTCTGTAGGGGTGAGATGAAGAAGCTGACTTGTATTTTCAGGAATATTCAATTTCTTTGACATTGATAAAGCCTTGAGCTGTTTTCACATTATATTTAGGCTCATTACCCATCGGCACTTTTGCATTATTTGGCTGAATGTGATGAGACAGCAGAATTCATCTTGCAGTTGCCGCATCAATGAACACCACTGAGATTGTTCCATTGACCACCACACATACCCAAACCATGACACAGCTTTCACCATACGTGATACATGATGTGTAATGTTTTGCGTCATAACCCAAAGTTCCTTTCCCTCTCAATATTTTTGTCTCTTTTTTTAAAGATGTTTTCTGGCAAAGTCTAAACTAGCTTTCCTGCTTTTGAATGTTACCAGGGGTTTGCATCCGGCAGTAATTCAGATTCAGATTCAGAAAAACTTTATATATCCCCATGAGGCAAATGAGAAGGCAGAGAGTGGTGTATACAGGAAACAGAAATAGATTACAAAAGAGAGAAGAAAAAGCAAAATCCCTCTAAGCCATGTAGAGCCCTATAAGCCCTCTGTATTTATGTTCATGAAGGCTTTCCTTAATTGTAGATTTAGACAGTGATTCACTTACCTTCCCCAGACTTTTCTGCTTTTTAAATTTTTTTTATTTTTTTATTTCTGTTGATATTGTGAGGAGTTTTCCCTCATGGAAGATCATCCGCTTTAGCTGTCTTTGAACTTTTTTGTATTGTTAAGAATGGACCAGACTTTTGATTTGGTCAGTCTGTATTATAGATTAATCTCTCATAGACCATATTAATATGTTTATTATAGACTATATTGTTTTTTGTTAGATTCTTCTCCTTCTACTGCCCAAAGATAGCTGATGTTCCTAAATGGCTGCGCTATACTGTACCTATCTGTCTGTCTGTCTGTCTGTCTGTCTGTCTGTCTGTCTGTCTGTCTGTCTGTCTGTCTGTCTGTCTGTCTGTCTGTCTAAAACCACTTAAACTAAAGCTGAAAGTCTACACTTCACATCTTGATTGTTTTACTGCACATCCATCATGTGGAATTACATATTTTGCACTGAGAATTGACTGCTTTTGTTCATGTATTAACTTTTTAAATGTAATTGACAGTTTTCATGAGATGTGTTCAAAGGACAGCTTTGACATTCATCAACGTCACAAATTTGCACTACAATGTTTGTGTGTGTGTACTACACCACGGTCACATCACAGTGACATCATTGTGCGTCTGCATTTTCATATCTTTAGACATGGCTCTTCCTCCTTGCCAGTACCAGGTGAAGATCCAGAAAACAGAAGCGTCCAAGAGGTGCAAGTTGGCCGGGCAGTACCTGGTGTCCCCAGACAGAGAGGCTCTGGTTCTATACAACATCAAAACTGGTGGCATCATCTACCAGTGGCCATACAAACATTTACGCAAGTTTGGACAGGTGGAGGTAATGAACTCCATCATTATGGCCATGATGAAGAACACATTCAAGCTTATTTACATCACAGTTTATTTGAAAAGAAAAAAGAAAAGGCAAAATGAATTAAATTTCTAATTCTTATACTCTAAATGTGAGCATGTGAAGTAACAAGATAGAAGCTGATATCCTGGAAACAATGTGAAACAGCTTTTTATTTATTTATTTATTTAGCTTCTCTAAACCTTAGTACACGTAACAACTTCAATGTTTATTCTGCAGTGTCACCAAGTGAAACTTAAGTTGAAACCAGAAGTTTTCAAGTTTGAATTTCCCTTTGGGGATTAATTAAGTTATATCTATCCATCTATCTATCTAAACCATATTAAAAAATGCATAATCTTTTGTCTCTCACTGTCTGACATTAAATCATGTTTCTGTATTAGGTCAGTTAGGATTACCAAAATTATTTCTATTTGCTAAATGCCAGAATAAAGAGAGAGAATTGTTTTTATTATTTTCTGTCAAAGTCAGAAGTTTACAGTCACTAAGCTCACTATGCCTTTAACAATTTAGGAGAGCACAGATGATGATGTCATGGCTTTGGAAGCTTTTGATTAACAACATCTGAATTAATTGGAGGCACACCTGTAAATGTATTTCAAGGCACACCTCAAATACAGTTCTTTGTATTGTACAACCTTCCTTGTGTGACATCATTGGGAAATCAAAAGAAATCAGCCAAGGATCAGAAAGAGAAACGAAGACCTCCACAAGTCTGATTTATCCTTAAATACAATTTCTAGATGCCTGAGGGGTCCATGTTCACCTGTTCAAACAAGAATAAACAGCATATGAATGTCCAGCCATCATATACCACTCAAGAAGGAGATGGGTTGTCCCAGAGATTAATGTGCTTTGGTGCAAAATATGCATTTAAAAAAGAATAAAATAAAATGAAGCAAGACACTTTGTGAAGATGCTGCTGAAGCTGAAGTCATTGGCCACAGTGAAACGAGTCCTGAGCTGGAAGGCCACTCAACCGGGGAGAAGCCATTACTCCAAAAGCACTTTGTCACTTTCACAGTTTAGTGTAAAAAAAAACAACAACAACAACAACCCCCCCCCAAAAAAACAAAACTATTCCAACAGTAGAGACTACCTTTTGTGTGTATATGTATATGTATACATATGTATATATATATATATATATATATATATATATATATAGATATAGATATATAGATATATATATAGATATACATATGTATATATTTTAATAGTTTTATTTTCATTTATTTTTTATTCTTTCCCCTTTATTTTTCAAACATACACGATTTTTACAAACACAAAGGTTTCCAAAGTGCTGCACAACAAGATAAAAACACACACACACGCAAAAAAAAAAAAAGTTCTGTCAGGAAGAATGGACCAAAATTCCAGAAAACTACTGTGAGAAGCTTGTGGAAGGAAATGCAGAATGTTTGACCCAAGTCATACAGGTTAAAAGAAATGCCACCAAATACCAAGGAAATGGGTGTAAACTTCTGACTTTAAAGAAATTAATAAAATACTGCCTAAAAAATTATCTTATTAATTTTGGAAATCCTGCTGTCCTAAAACAGGAAAGGTTTATAGTGATTTAATGTCAGACAGTGAGAAAAAAAAGACTAAAATGTTATGTGTCTCTTTGTATAGTGTATGTAAACTTCTGGTTACAAATGTAATTTTCTAAATTTGTGAATTCATCATCTTTATTTATTTTTTTTTTAATTTATCTTTATTTTTTTTTTTTTTAAAAAACACCCACCTCAGGCTCTCCAGCCCACTGTGGTATTTTACAGAATGTCAAAAAAAAATTGTTTTAATGAGGAGCTATTTCATCTGTATTTTCAGGGGGGATTCAGTATTGAAGCAGGCCGTCGCTGTATGTCTGGAGAAGGATTGTTTACCTTCCTGACGCCACAAGCTTCCCAGATCTTCAAGGCGATTTCAACGGAATGCTCAGTGGAGAGGCCATGTGCCAAACCTCTCAGTGCCTACAGACATTCATTTTCTGACATGTCTGGTACTGCTGTTGGAGCCACGGCCAACCAGATTACTGGTCCCACTGTGTACGATCCTGCAGATGACTCTTCTGACACTGAGTACCAGTATGTTAGCGACTACTGTGATGACACCATAGTGCAAAACATGAAGCGCATGTCTCTTATCAACAAGGGGGCACCGGAAAAAGAAAGTGAAGATGCAGCGGAAAGCTGTCATTCTATGACAACTTCAACTTTAAATAACATCACAAAGGAAATTATTTCTGACAAAATGACGGAACCCACATCCTTAATGAGAAAAACTCAAATTGATTATTCAGATCCTGTGTATTCAGAAGTGAAAATAAATAATTCTTCCTCTAATCTCCAGACCCAGATTTACTCGTATCTCCAACTCCATCCTCAACCCCCGACCCCACCCTTTGCCCTCACCATATCTGATCAAGGACCCCAACTTAAGAATCAAAGCCTACATCTGCCCCAAGTGGATAGCTACCCCCAGTCAGGTTATGCAAAGGGAGCCACAGCTCCCATGGTAGGAAAAACTGAAATAGATGATTCAGATTACATCTATTCCGATGTGAAAAAATATGATTCTTTCTCACATCTGCAACCTGAACTTTACTCATCTCTCCTGCCCCATTCTGTATCCCTGGCACCTCCCGACGCCCTCACCAAACCCGATCAATGTGCTCAACCTGAGCTTCAAAGCCAGTATCTGCCCACAGTGGATGACTCCCTCTATCTATATCATAATACAGAGGCACAGGCAGTTGATGAGTTGAGGGACATGGGGGAGGAGGCAGAGCCCATCAACGCCACTGGATGCAACGCCCCCTCAGAGGCGCCTGGCAGTTTTAAACACAGGCTGGCAGAAATCATTTCTAAGGACCTGGCAAAGCTCCAGCCACCTCTTCCCTTTGGAGCAGGCATCCCAGGGCAGTCAATAAGGAGCAATATCAACAAGGATAAACTGTAAAGAGGTATAATTGATTTCTTTACTGCTAAAAAAATCCCTTTCTCTGGGAATACATATTTTGCTTACAGATATTTGTATTTTTTGTATTTTTCTTCACAGCTGGCATGTTAAAGAAGCTTTGTGCATCAGTATACACAATCTTTTTTTTCATGACATAAAGGCTTTGAAAAGATGTCATATCCTTGTCATATTAAATAATTCTATGTGGCATTTTTGGAATGTTCTGTTTTTACTTTCCAAACTCAGAATAGCCTAATATTGTTTTATCTTATTTAAATCAGCAGCTTTGCTTTAAAGTCTACATATGTATGTATATATTTGGTGTGAAAATGTATAGACAAAAATAGGTTAAAATGCACACTCATGTCTTAATGATATCTTTATTATAATAAAACATCCTCCATAAAATCCTGGACATAAATAGAAAAATACTTGTTTTTTAATAGAAATAAAATCCAAAATCCAACTAATGATAATGCCACTAGTTACTGGTAAGAATCTTAAAGTGCATCAAAAGCTCTGCTGGAGTTCATCAGGGCATCAAGGGGAAAAAAATAAAAGAAAAAAAGCAAATGATGCTCTCTGAGGACGGAGTCGAGTTACCTGCACTATTTTTCATCAGGCATTGCACCATGTAATCTATCACTGCTGACAGGAGAAGGTGCAATACTGTCTCTCATGTCTGCCTGCTGCCATGTAAACATCTGTGAAGCAGTTACAGGTCACAATAACAGTTCTCTGTCACTGTCTCCCGCTCTGACCGTCCTCCGCGTCGCTCAGGTGCGAGGATTCACTATCACTGCTGTTGGAAGAAGCTCTTGAATGATTTGATTCCATGTCAGATGGAGGCCCGAGTATAAAGAGCTGATTTCTTGAAGCAGAGGGCTCTCTTTGCTGATGCTCGGCTGGAAGCAGGTTCTTGGGCTGCTCAGCGGCAACTGGACGGAATGAGTGAATCAGGCTCCTTTTGGTTGTCTTGTCCGCTGAGCCTGAGCGAGCATTTCCACACTCCTGCTGGACAACTCCGGCCAGCAGCTCAGACAGCTCTGTGATGTAAATCTGCGCCATTTGCAGGGTGTCATATTTGGACAACTTTCTCTCGTTCTCCAGGGACGGTATGACGCTCCTCAGCTCGTCAAATGCTTTATTGAGGCCGTGCATCCTCCTCCTCTCCCTGGCGTTGGCTGCGACGCGCCGGTGTCTCTGGGGGCCCAACCTGCCCGCCTTGCCTCCATCAACAGCCCTGTCGGCGCACGTCTCAGTGATGCTCGCGCTGGATGCGCACTCGTGGAGTTTACTCACTGGCACAAGTTTCTCCAGTGAGATATCAGCATCTGCAGCTGCGTGCGTTTCTCTCATGGAGAACGCGCGGATGGCATTAGGAGAAATCCACGTTTTGGAGTTGATGTGGGCCAAGTTGCGCTGCTGCAACAGAGCAAAGTCCTCCGGGTAATCTGGCCAGTTTGAAAGCTCCGCTTTTGCGGCCATCTCTCTGAGGGCCTCTGCTCATGCACTACGCTGTGCGATCGGACAGAAGACTTCTGCTGATGCCCTATACTCTCTGGAGAGGTGTGCACTGCGCTAGCAATTTATAGAGCCTCCCCTCAGCCACCTTGCTGTCACTCCCAGCTTTGAACAGCTATGACAGCCCTGCAGCCTCTGACCCTGTCCAAGAACAATTGGGCAAAGCTCGACTTTTTTTTTCTTCTCCCCCTCCCCATTGTGCATTGTAACTCAATCACGACCTTGTTGTTATCCTCACACAGAGGGGAGTCCATGTATTAATCATTTAAGAGCGTGGCGTATACTCTGTACTTCTAAAAAGCTTTGGGAAGAGTCCAGAGAAGAATAGAGAAGAGTCTAACTGTCTTGTTGGAAAATAGACTGAATGAATGATTATTTGCTCAAATGACCCAAGTGCTCAAGCCAAGACACTTGATTATCTTTATTTTGCAAACACTCCTCAAGAAGAACTGTTTTTTTGCTTTTTGATTGAGATTTGTTCTAATTTATTTCAGCCCATGTAATAGTTGCGCAGAAGGACATAAGGTTAAGAATTCATATGGTCCAGCATTGCACCCAGAATTAGAAACCTGTTTTCATGAGAAGATTAAATAACTTCTGACTTTTTTTCACCTCTAATATCTGAGATATCTGGCCGCAAAATGCACGCACAAGTTTGTTCTCAAACAAATAGCAAAAGATGGTCAATCTCTCCCTAATTATTTGCAGAACAATAAAGCGAACAGGTGGGAGGCAAGACTTGAGCCACACCTGTCTACAGTAGAGCCATCATAACTGATAAGATGTCTGAAGGTAATTTATCAACCATTTAACAAGAGGGATGACTATACACACAAGACATTATAAAAAGAGCAGTTTGGTAGATAATTATTTCGTTTTTTTTTTGTTGGTGGTGTTGTTCCAGGGTGAAGATGTTGTTTTCTAAGTGAGATCAAATTAAGGAAGATAAATGAGGCTACAAATGTTAGTCAGAGTCACGTGGCTTTCGCCCTCTGCCCATCAGCTGGTGTCCCTTGGCACCTCACACAGGCCATACACTTCTGGTGCAGACTATGTCACCCACGTCTCCCATATGCTCCCGACGACGACACCCAGGCGCTAATCGCTCATTAGAGCATCAATTACAGAAGAGGAGCCTCTTCAGACCTGTCCGCTGGGAGATCCGACACTTTATAGACCAGTGATGGTGACTTACACACTTTTTTTTGCCTATATTGAGCCCCCCCACACAGACACACGCACACACACCCTCTCTTTACTGTCTATGGTTTGTTGAGTGTGTGAGACAGTCGGGGTCGAGCACTGGTAAAGAAAATCACCATGACCTGCCTCGCCGCCAGCAGTTTAATGAGGCCTGGTTTTACTTGAATAAACCGGCATGTTCTTCATCCCGGGAAGTCCATTCATTTTTTTGTTGGGGGTTAGAGCTGCATGAATATTCCATTCCTTCAGCACCACTGCCAGCGCAACAGCCTGCAACCCTGCGTGCAGGCTTTAAAAATGCGGCTACACTTCCCATCTGCTGCGGGGCGTGAGCGGAGGAGTGGCAGCGGACGCAGAGGAGGTGTGAGGAACATTTCTGAGGTCGACTTCACTGACCCCCCGAAGGACGGGGGGGTTAGGCAACCAGTCCTCACTTTGTAATGCGGGAGGTCCGCCGCAGTAAATGCAGGCCTTGTCAGCCCACCTATTTATTGCGGTTCACATTGATGTGTAACACTAAAAACTAAAAAGTAGCACAAAACATTTTATTATTTCACATCATTCAGCTTCATAGATTTTTCCCATTTTGAAAGTTAAACTAAAGTGTTGTATTATTCAATAACAATAAAATTCTAACACAAATTGCAATTTAGCAACTTATAAACAAACACATATAGGCTACATAAGGGATATATATATATACCTATATAGGCCTATATATATATATATATATATATATATATATATATACATATACACACACATATATATGTATATATCTATCTCTATATCTATCTATCTATCTATCTATCTATCTATCTAGGCCCTATATATATATATATATATAGGCTATACATACACATGTATATACACACAAACATATGTATACATACACACAAATAGACACATAGATTTTAATATATATAAAATACATATAAAAGAAAAATGATAGGTATGGCTGCTCCTCCACATCAAGATGCGTGAGCTACTTGTCAGGATGTCCCAGATGACTCCTGAGGAAGTTTTCATCTCCAAGTAGAAGGAGGCCCAGTACACACCAGAGAGATCGTAAGATCATATCTCTTCGTTGACTTGGGAAGGAGGAGATGCTGGGGAGACGGAGATCTGAGTGTCCCTGCTCAGGCCGCTCTGACCTGAAGGCACAAGTTGACAGATAGATGGATGCATGGTGATTTGTCCATTACAGGCTCTTTCTGACAGACACAGCTTATAGAAAACCATGACTCTGAAGATTTGATTTTTACATTCTTTTTTCTCCACGCATCAAGCAAATTAACCTGCAACTGGGTGTTGCTTTCCAAAAACCATTCTGCATCACTCGACACACAGATCAGCAGCTCTAAAAAATTACTTCATCCAAGAAGACCAAAGCATCATTTCAACACAATAAAACCAACCTTATTACACCAGCTGCTGCACTAATTTCACAACTGGCTTTACTGCCAGTGGTTTAACAGTGTGTCACGTTAGCAAGCAGAGAGCTGCAGATGACTGCGAGTGCTGCATGTTGTTTGTGATTGAACCTGGCACCGGTCCTCGCACTTTATTTCATGACACCTAACTAATCAAACCCTAATCAGACCACTGCAGCAGCACCCACTTGTGTCAACACAACGTCCAGTTGCTGCAGTTCAGCTGTTATGAACCAACTTGTTAAGCCATTCAATATACGGAACTGGAAAGTAAAAATGCCTCTAGACCAGTTGATACTCTGTCTTTATGTAAACATTGGGTTTATTACACGTAGATACTGAGAGTGATTAAAATTATGACACACTATGATGTTTACTTTTAAGTATAATGATAATAAATGAACCAGTTCAAGTATATCTTCAAACCGCTTCAGTTCTCTCTCTTCAGGGCCACATGCAAATTCTTTTATACTCATCATGCTTTTTGAGGGTTTATTTAGGCCTATTGAATTTTTCCATGCCTAACAACAAAAAAACATGACTCAGTCTAACAATGGTTTACAGTGGTGAACTTCTACAGGAATTGCCAGTAATGGCAGATTTGAAGGGAAAAGATTTTGTTGTAATTTGATGTTCATCACAAATACAGAAAGACTTCGGAAACATAAGACTTTGAATAGTTTTATATCAAATATATATTAAGCGATCATATTATTTGATTTATCCACAGTATCCCATCACTCAGCTCTGTATGGTGGCTTGATAACTTTCAGGAGACAAAGTTTTGACAGTTTGAGCAGAATTTCCTTCTTCAGACATCAATTTGTCTTGTGTTTTAATTAAAGACTCTCTAATGTCACTACAAAAGAGTGTTTGAATTTTTCCACACGGTTGTGCACCAAGAACAGGGATCCTCTTGATGTTGGAGGCAGTCCAGAGTCTGTAATTATCGTCTTACACCCGAAGCTACGGAGGTGGTTCTGGTGAGGAAAGACGGAAAGCTTAATGCCTGGGTTTCACACTCAAATTAGGACAATTAGCGGCCTCATTAATTTGGGAGAAGGGAAGTAATATTCTCGTTCCAGAAACGGTTCATTAAGTCGGTGTTATCTGCGGCTGAGGGGTAATTGATGAACTCAGAAAAGGACAGTAAGGAGAAAATGTTACCTCTTTTTTTCCCTCTCCAACTGCTGTATGGTCAAATGTGCTGGTAGACTATATAGCCGCTCATGTTATCGCGAGAATAAGTGAGCTTTGCTCGTGTAAAGCTTTGCGAAGCTGAAGGAAATATCGCGATGCTTGAAGTCTGATGAACCTCAGTCTCCTCATAGCAGCACCGACAGGAAAACAAAGCAGGTTACTCACAGCCAGATGTGCACCAATGATCACAGGCTTTCCTTCCTATGACACGTGCCTTACGAAAGCTGTATCTTATTAGGAAACCTTATCAACTATGCAAAACAAAACAAAAAAGTAGCCCATTTTGACTATTTGATCACTCAAATCTATTGTCATTAAGCTGCAGTGTATTTTTTTTCCATTTAGAAACAAGTCTTGCCTCTCTTTTGAAAACGGTCACTGCTACTTTTGTGTCTGTGCTGGTCTATGATGTGATTTATTTGCATGCTTCCTCACAATGTGACTGCTGTTTATCATGAAGCATTGAAATTACAATTCATAGGCAAGGAAAGGCAAGTTGATTTGTATAGTACATTTCAGTAACAAGGCAACTCAAAGTGCTTTACATTATAAGAGAGAATTAAACAAAGACATACAATAAATGCAAAGAAAATATAAAAATAAAGAAAATAGAAAACAACACAGTAATCAATTCAGTCAAAGGCAAACACCTTTATTTAAAAGAACAGTAAAGAACTGAAGGTTTCAGTATTCCTGCAGTTTTCTGGTAGTTTGTTCCAAATATTTGGAGGGTAAAAAGCTGAATGCTGCTTCTTCAGGTTTGGTTCTGACTCTGGAGACACAGAGTAGACCTGTACCAGAGGACCTAAGTGTCTGATTGGTTGATATAGTAACAACAAATCTCTGATGTATTTTGGCCCTAAACCATTAATTGTTCTATAAACTAACAGACATATTTTAAAGTCTTTTCTCTGAGATACAGGGAGCCAATGTAAAGACCTCAGAACAGGGCTGATGTGATCTACTTTCTTTGAGCTTTTATTAACCATTGTTCTTCATATGCTTGGGTTGGATGGTCTCCTTTGTTCTCCTGTAGGCTTTAAAACTGGCTTATAGTCATATACAAAACTAAAACTTACAAGCAAAACTTGCTTGTACCATAGTTCCTTTGTATAATTATCGGTTTACGTCTGTGGTAGTGCTCTTATTTTAATTGTTACTAGTTGTTTCTGAGGTAAACATGAACCAGACATCATCTGAAACATGAATCCTGTGGTTCCAGATGTGTAGAAGGCCTCCCAGTCATCCTACCATCTGGACTGAAAGAATCACAAAATAACTGCGCAGTATAGATGATAGGAGCTGTGGTTGTTTTATCTTATTTTATTTTATTTCAAGGGTAGGCTGTTTGTATCTTTATCTTGTATAAATTTGTATTATACAAACCCACAGATAACCTAAATATACAGAGATAAAAGTATGCAATAATAGCAATATGACTGTATTATCATGATGAAATAATAATAATAATGATGATAATAATAATAATAATAATAATAATAATAATAATAATAACAAGCCACTAACATGGTGCTTTAGGCATTGAGGAGTGCATTAATTATGCTGTGATGCTGATCTTCTAGTACGTGATAAATGCTGTCATGCTATGAAAAAAACATTTTTGTAAACTCTCTGAGTACTTTGTCAACCTTATAGAAGCTGCTTCAAAGGGCCATCAGCAGACCACTGCAAAGAACATTGAAAGTGCATGTGTGTCAGGATAAAATGCAGTTTTGAGTGTGCTCTTTTCATGTAACCGCACACCATATGGCAGATAGGCTAACGTGGAGCAGGCTGTAAAGAACCAGTCCATCAAAACAAGAAGAAAGGCTTCTAGACACTTGAACATCAGGGACTCTGAAAGCTGTCAGCAGTGGATAGACACTTATTATCCAACACTCACTCAATGGATGGGCAGAGCTTGTAATGACATCATTATATATGCTTTTTATTGGCAGCGAAACACTTGAGTGCACAAACACAACACTAGGCCAAATTCATTTTTATTATGAGGAACTTTACCAAAACTCTAGCCATGGATTGAAATTAAAGTTTATATGTTTATATTCAGGACAAGATTATTTACATTGTGGAACAGAAAATAAAAATCTCTTATGAAATTAATTTTATTATTTTTTCCCATCACTCCATCTGATAGATGAAGATGTGGTGATGTTGAAGCTGTAGAGCCGTTTAAAGACTCTGGGTTATTTACAAGAACGTCTCTCTGTTCTGCTCTTTTAAAAGTATGTTGGGTAATATTAAAACTCGCTGTTGTTACCATGAGGTTGTTTTGGGACTGATTTTGATGGTTTGACTGAAACAGGAAATTGTTTCAATCCCTTGAAACTGAGGCTCTGGACCAGACTTATGGACTACAGACATTCAGGAAGATGTTATTTATTGTATAGCATTACATCTTAGTATAAAAGTGTTTATTTGTCTAATCCCTTAAAGTTTTTTTTGTCATTCTTGATCCTACAGTTATCAGAACATTTGAAATAAGCCTAATTTAAAGGATGTGATTACTGTCGCAATCACAGATATCTTCCAACTTTTATTTGATCGGATTTGAGTGATAGTCTCCTTTTCATTAAGTCTTGGTTTTAAATAAAGAAAGAAATGAGCAGAGGGACATCTAAAAGATATAAGAATTTAATGAACAGTATCCATCCAGTATTTTCTGAGCACGTTTATCCTGCTTGTATCCATGATGGGTCCGTTGCATAGTGTTATACCCGTGTCACCTTCCCATTTTTGAGAATAATACGGAAAACATATGGGACTCATGCCATTTATTTTAAATCTCAGCCCATTTTCTGCATTCAAAAAGCCAATTTTGGAGGCAAATTTTGCATCTAGGATTTATGGTTGCTGGCATAAAATAGTGTAATATTTCCAAATGCCACCAGATGGAGACAATACAACATGCCACAGACATTTATGGTGTCAGTGAAATTAAATAAGGGTGGGTTCATTATCCAGTCAGACGAACACTATTTCCAAAATGTTTGAAAAGACACAAATACAGCAGGTGAAACACTGTTGTAGGGGATATATGTGGATTCTTCAGCCGCAGTCAACAATCAGAAAGCTTTTTAGTGTGAGAATAAAAATGTGACAGCGTACAATAATAACAACCCCCTGCTGAGTGTTCTGGAGAATGCAGTGGGCATGATACACGCCATGACAAAGTGTGGTCTTATCATCTGCAACACTTTTTTTTTCCTAAAAAAAAAATAAGAGAAGAAATCCACCAAAATACAAAAAAAAGTCCCTTTTTATTCCTGAGGTAATGTAAACCCAGAGCAGAATTCCAGCTTGTATGTGGCATGCATGCATCAGTAGAGAGCAGTAGTGCTCTGTGTTTAGAGGTGAGGGGATCATCATGTGGTTGCCAGTCAGTTAAGACGAGCAACGCTTTGTCTTCTGACCTCTTTGACCTTGCAGACTGAATTAAACTTGCTGCACAAGGTGAGGGCTTTTATGAAGTCACGTGGCTATCTCAGAATCACACCAGGCTGTTTTCACTAAGTGATCCTTGAAAAGTGCATGACCTTCAGTCTCTTTAGAGTCTGTGGAGTCAGTGCAGTGCCTTGGAAATCACGGTGGATTGCTCACATCTTACTTGTTGTCCTGTTTGACATGGCCTCTCCCCAGGTCTGTTAGGAGCAGAGACATCTGAAAACAAAATAAGTATCCCACGTTTAACTGACGAGAGTGGGAAGATGTGAGGACTAGGCCACAGCCAGAGAGAGAGAGGAAAAAGCTTCATAATAATGTCTTGATCACGGTTAGAGGGTTAGTTCAACAAGATTATCTTTTTAAATTGATAGTGACAGCCACAACCAACTGCAATTATAATTGCGCAATCCCTGTAATTTGGCTGTTAAGATTGTTCATCAGCCTTCAGTATGGATTTTCTATGGTCAATAAATATAATTGGATTGAGAAATACTAATGTCTCAGTCAGAACTGACATTTGAGTGCTTGCCATTTTGGAGTCTTTGTGTTTACATTTGTGGTTTTGAATTATTGCACTTTATTTATTTTAATTTTATTTTATTGTATTCATATGGTGAGGACAGTGCTTATTGATGAACACCTGCTACATATGCATGAAGTTGGGTAAATATGGCAGATTTAGCTAAAAGCTAATTTCCATCTGCAGTGTGTGTGCATGGAAGAAAAGAAAATGAAAGGAAGTAAGAGACGGAAAGAGGGCTTGAACAGGTCCAGCTCGATGAGGTAGTCTGTGCAAATGACCTTCATTATGAAAAGACCAGTGTACTGCACCTGGTTACTAATTGTTCTCATGTTGACACTGAATTGGTGCGATCACTTCTTTTAAAGCACCGCCTTAAGATATGGGGGTGCGATTTAAGGGTGTTAGAGACTGAGAAATGCAGAGAGGCAGAGAAAGCATGAGACTGCTGATGGTGAACGGCATCTTAATCCGAGCAGAGCTGATTTGCTGTTATAATCCCTCAGTGATTTCCATCCGTAATATGAGCTGATGGGGATGCCAAAGGATTTGTAAAGATGGTCATGGCTCCTGTGGTACTCCCCGTCCATCCTCACTGCGTTCTTCTGTGTTGTTGCAGACAGAAGATAAAATGCCAGTGTCATAAAACTGCATTTATCCAGTACACACTGTAGATTTCTGAGTCCCGGAGGCCAAAGTGAATAGAAATCATTAGCACCTTGTCCTTCATTGTGATCCTCTGTCTGCAAAGTGCATGTGAAGGTATCAAGGGAAAGCACCATGAAGCATTGAGCAGAGATAGATGAGACCGGCAAGGCAAAGGTGAAGGGTGAATAAGAGAGAAATTGGGAGAGACTAGTAGGAGCCAGAGTATAGCTCGGAGGAGGTGAAAGCCGTTGAGTGGTGCAAAGGATATGTTACTCCTCTCGTAGCTCAATCAAATTCAAACACAAACCACTCTCCTGACAGTTTGACCCAAAGCCTTAAATCATTTTTGAATCAGATCATTCTCTGATGCAGCACATTCTGCATCTACTTTGAGATGTTTTTTTATTCCACAAAAGGGAATCTCAGTGTCAGTAAAAGCAGCAGTTCTCTCATTTTCTTTTACTTCACTTTGCTTTTACTTCATCCATTCCTGCATTTCAGGGTTGCAACAGCAGAGTTACATTCATAAATTCCACTTAAAATTGTGTAAAAAAATAACCCTGTAGCCCAATGTTAACTTTTTTCAGAGGCAGCTTTGATTTTGTGGTTAAATGAATCAATGTTTCAGATCTTCTTTTTTTTTTTTTTTTAAGGAATAGATGCTGGGTGCTCTGGACCAATGATGAAAAGGACCATCCAGACTGTTCTCAGCGATAAGTCCAAAAGCTGGGCTCTGTGGAAATATGGGGTTGCAATCAAAGACATTTCTGAGGAAGAAGAGGGTATGGGTACAGGACTGCTCTGCCTGCAGTCCTAACCTGTCTTCAGCAAAAGATTGAACCGATCATTTTGAAACAAAAATAAGCACAGGGACAACCCTGTTCTGTTGCAAACTTTAAAGCAGAACAGAGGACTTTTTTGCATTTGTAGAGCTATGGGTCCCAGAGGTGGAGTTTTAAGTTGCTTTTCACCACGCTGTCTAAGATTTACTTTTGTTTGGTCTCTTCCTCTGTCACGCTCTTCATTTCCCTTTTGTTAAAACTTTCTTGAGCATGCTGATTGCCTCTGCCGTAGCTCTGTGAACTAGTTTCACTGTTGCTGATGTGTGAGGTAAGTAAGTGATGCACAATTGAACGACAAGGATGTTATCAGGAAGTTACTTTGCCTGGTTTCTTCAGGTAGTGGACACAGATGATCACTGCAGATAGAGCTTCCTAAAAGTAAGAAAATATTTCCTGAAAATGGATAATTTCATGTGAACAAAAGTCTTTTGCTCTGCTTTAAGATGTGTTTGCAAAAAGAATGTGGAAAAAGAACCAACTAAAATAATTTATCACTATGTATCATCAATGCCAGAATACCTTTTAAATATTAAGAATCTCAGCTGCACATTTCTATTTTCTGCAGCTCTTTAATCCTAGTGTGTGTGTGTGTGTGTGTGTGTGTGTGTGTCAAGAGGCTGCTGACACTCCCCTAGTCCATCAGTCCATCACACTTACACCTATGGTCAAATTAGAGTCACTAATCAACCTAATATGCATGTTTTTAGACTGTGGGAGGAAATGCCTGCAGGGAACACACGTAGGGATGACACACAAGTGCCACATAGCCGAGATTCGTATCGGGAATCTTCTTGCTGTGAGGCAACATTGTTAAGAATCCACCATGTTGCTCTTGATAATACTTAACAAAGAAATTAAGTTGATGAGATGAAACATAAAATGTCATGTAAAGGGTTCACTCTGTCTGCAGTGAAATAAAACTGGTCTGAGCTCTCTTGGGGGCACAAGGAGGACTTGCTCAGTATTATGGTGGTGGTCTTGATGTCATGACCGATTGGCGTGATCTGATGACTGGAAGTTCTTAGTTTATGTTCAAGCATATTTCACACACAGTTTTTGTTATTTTTTATGCCAAACCACATATGCTCATTTCCCCATATCTCAAATATTATAAAGACATTTTTACAAACTTTGTGTGTGCTGACATTTTGCACACTCAATATCAAATGAGGAAACCAAACCAAAAAAGAATAATTATAAAAGCATTAAAGAAATTAGATGACTTTTACGTTATAGATTTTGAGATAGTCTTTTATCTTTCAAGACCAACAATATATCATATTATAGTTTTTGTGCTATCCCTGGAGAGAAAAAGTGATTTGTTAAGTTTGAACCTCAGAGTTAGATGATGAACCACATAAGATTAAACAATTAGCCAGCAAAGTAATGGAAACCACAGTGAAATGAGAGTTCTTTTGTTCTCTCTATTTGGCAGAGGCTTGGTGGGGGGGGGGGGGGGGGGGGGGGGGGGGGGGGGGGGGGGGGGGGGGGGGGGGGGGGGGGGGGGGGGGGGGGG
>JBAMYA010000002.1:10751392-10764945 GCA_037176975.1 Arrhamphus sclerolepis
ATCCATCCATCCATCCATCCATCCATCCATCCATCCATCCATCCATCCATCCATCCATCCATCCATCCATCCATACAAATACATGTATATACATGTGTCTCTCTCTCTCTCTATATATATATATATATGTATACGCACACACACACACACACACGTATATATATGTGTGTGTAGGTATAATGACTTTCTAATTCAAACAGAGTTAGCATCTGCAGATTGGTCCTCTTTAATGTAAGCACATACAAACATCTATCCCCTGGAGGGGTCAGCCCTGCTCCTCCTAGATGTGATTTTATTTGTTGTGATCAAATAAAATTACTTTGTTGTGTTTGATCAATATGAATAGGGATAAAAATGACATAATGCTGTATTATTCTTGATTGTTTTTTAAATTTTTCTCCAGTAAATAAAAACTGTTTGGAGGTATTCTGTATGTGACGCTATTTCAGAAGCACTCAAGACATGACAAAAGTTGCAGGGAGGCCGTCTGACATCCTCTTTATGAGCCATGTAGTGTAGTGATGTGGTTATTTATCATGAGTAGAGGTTTCAAGCGTGAGCAACTCACAACTTCAGGACTGCATGAAGAGATGGTCTGAGACAGTAGCAGGTTTCATGTCTCTGCAGGTTTTCTGTGGGGTAAGACATGACTGAAAAATAAATCTAACACACACAAGCCATGGTGTTGAAAATTATTGGTACTAACATGTCTTCAGTTTGTAGCAGATCAGATAAACTTTCACTAAACTGTTTCAGGATGCATTATTTGACAAGGTGTTAGTCTGGAGAAAGTGGTTGCTGTTTTTTTCTTTTTTTTTTTTTTTTAATTTTCAGACCACTTCCAAAACTATTGTTTTTTTCATAACCTCTTTCATGTCATAACAACTGGCAGGGCTAGGGATTGTCTTTAGTGGTGCACAAGAAAGGGGAATTGTGGAAAGAAGTGCTTGGCTAAAAACAAAGCATACCTGGTAATCTGTCCCGTTAATCCTGTTTTCCAATGGTTGCCAAGAACTTCAGCCATCATTGTTTCTACCGCCTGTCCTTCAACATGATTGACAAGAGGGTGGCATCATAGACTGTATAAATGAAATATAAAGTCTCCGGGCAGCTTCTGTGTCCTCTCATGTTTAATAAACTGGATGCTACAGTGACCTTGGCCAGGCTCACAAGGCAGAATTGGAAGTTGATGGCATACAAAAACAGCAACATATTCTTAATATTACGTTAATTTGTCAGAAGAAGCAAACAGGGAGCAACACACCGCCACACAGGACCCTATGTGACCTTGTGATTTCACCAGGAAGCCGATGTAGACAGCGTGGAGTCTTTTGTGCAGCAACGTGATGCAATGTAAGTGAAAGCAGAAAGTTAGGGAAGTCTAAATTTAGCATGTTGACAATAGGTGGTATATTTCTCTCTAAGAACTGAAGGGAATATGTGTTGGATTTAACATTACTAACACATGATGGTTAAAAGAGCAAACTCCAATGCTTAAACACCTAAACATTGCCCATGTTTGAGGTACTTTGGAAAGTTCAGACTGGATTTGTAAAGTCATAACACTGCCAGACATTTCAAGCAAAACATAAACACCAAGCAAGTTCTCAGAGCAGATTTCTCCTCTAAAGTTCAGGAGAGTTAACACCACTGGTGCTGTACGTGAAGGTCAGTGTTGGGACAATCTTTTCAGAATCTCAGCGCAGAGACATCTTTAATATATTATGTTCTATTTAAATATTAGTAAATTTGTAAAAGCTGTAACCTTAATGTGAACCCATTTTCTTCCCCAGTGGAATCTCTTTACTACAGGGAACCAAGAACAAACCAGAAATCAGATGAGACTAGCTATTTCTCAAAGTATTATTCATAAGTTTTCAGCCAGTCATCCTCTGAGCATAATGAATTATCAATGCTACACTTTCAAACGTTGCCAGCATTCCAAAACGCATTATGGCAGAATATAGTTGTTTGTGGATGTGGCATTGCAGCAGACATTTCAGCAACCACTACATATTCATATGGTTGTACAGGTGGGAATCTGGGCAGAGAAATATCTGTGACCATTACGTCTGTCAGTTCAGTTTGCGGTGCATCTGGCCTGTGCTGTACCAAAGCCAATTTCTTGAAATAAAGACAGACTTCTTCTTCTTCTTTTTTTTTTTTTTTGCATTCCCATCTTCCACCCTCTGTTCTGAACACAACTCTTCTACTCACCAGTGCCAAGCAACCTAAATTAGATCAAGCTTAAATAAGATCTATCTCCATCTCTGTATGCAAGGATAGGCTGATCCTCGCAGCAGTACTTTGACATTTCTCCCAGGCTACGGGATGCCTCTGAAGGATTACCTCAGTGGGAGTGGGCTGCATTAGCTAGCCCATGACGAGTCACTCTATTGATACCCGTGGCAGGTACACCTCAGCAAGGAGCCCTTGTGCGTCCCGTGGAGAGATGTGAAATGATTATAAATTGTGGGTGTCAATTCTAAAGGGGAAAGCTGGTCATCTGTAAAAGATAAGATGTATGAGCACATAAGGATGGGTAATTCCATTTCTCTGCGAAGGGAGGATGAGGAGAAGATGACATTCCCTCCTACAGCCTGTGACGGAGCTGCAGAGTTTCTTCAGCTCGGCTTCTGATTGTTTCTTTTTCTTGCTTCCTCTTTCTTACACGCTCTTTGGATTTCAGTCACAATTGCAAATATCCATTGTTAAGCTTTAGACATCAGATGCTCACACACACACACACCATCTTATTGATTTGCCTTCAGATTTTTACGTCGCCAGGCTGTTGTTTCTCGACGTTAGAAAGTGAAGGGAGCAATGACCCAGCCATCAATCAAGAGTGAGACAAAAGCAACACCTTCATGGTCAACAGGCATGCGCGCTATTTGTCTGGAAACACATCGCATTCTCAAGGTCGCATCAAACTGACAGCTGTGCCAAAGCAAATGTTGAACACCTTCTGATGCAGCCTTTACAAATTAGTTTAATGAGGAATTGATTTTCACTTGCATCGCCTTTTTTTCTCTGTCTCTTTTTTTCTGTGTATGAAGCAGGCCTGCCTGAGGCCCGTTAACAGCAGGCGGTTCAGCATCACAGGAGCAACAATAAGACAGAGAAAGAGAGCTGCTCACCATGAGAACAGGCAGTAAGGAGCGGCTCACTGGGAATGACTCACGGACAGTGCAATACGTATGCACGTCATGAGGGCTGCAACCTGCCTCTTTCACAACTACTCCAAGCTGCTGGGCTTGAACAAATAGACCTCTCTAATACTGATGTGTTGTAGCCTAATGTTGTGGAAACAGATGGAGTTCAGTCATCAGGGCTGAATGAAACAGTAGAAGGAGAGGTGGGAGTGATCTCATCAAAACATCAGAGGGATCAAATACATAAGGTCTGCTGCTTTTAAGTTTGGCCCCCTGGACGGAAGACTGATGAATAAAACATGGGGGAGGGGGAGTAATCTCGAGTAATATGGCCGCCAACCAGGCAGTTTGGAATTTTTAATCCAGACATTTATTCATCAGCAGCAAAGTGAATACAAAATATTGTTTTAAGGAGAGGAGTGGCTCTGACAGGAATGGCGAAATACAATTGATGGATTGCAGCTTTATTGATTTGTTAAACACAGGGATTTATCTGCCATGGACTGAAATGCATATAAATCATCGTCATCATTTCTATTCTGTTGGCTAACAGAATGAGGGAAAAAAAACGCCAAACAGAGAGGACATCATCTCGGCTAAAGAATGTGTTTGGCCTTCCTGCCCTTTTGTAATAGCTCACAAAAGATGTCCAAGTCTTCTCTAAAAGGGTTAATGAAATCTTAGACTTTACCAAGCAGAGGAAGAAGCTATTGATCCCACTGTGGGGAGGAAATCCTATATCAACCTGCCAGTTCAGATTAATCATTGCATGCTTTGCATGACATTGCTTTGCAGTGTTCACAGCCTTTCTGTGAGAAGTTTGGAAGAGTAATCAGACAATCATTCCTCAAAAGTGAAAGAAATATAAATGAAGATGGGCTAATTGGTCAGCTTACCAAAAAGAAAACTAATCAAACGGTTTCAAAAATCTCTTGTGTACATTTCATCACATTATTTGTCTGGCGAATAATGAGCAATCCATATCAGTGATGGGTGGAAAGTAATGTGAGTTGTAATCCCGTAAATGCAGTAAATGGCTTGATTGCTTTCATTCTAAGAAAATCACACTTCTGTATTTGTGACAAACATCTTTGGCTGACCTGTCAGCTTTGCTGGGTCACCAAGCAAATCAATGGCTCGCAGCATTTGCACCAGATAATTTGCTTCCACCGAGAGAAGGAGAGAGAAATAAATGGTTATTTTTGTTTCATATGGAAGCGACCCTTAGCAGCAGTGACTGACACATCCTCAGACATGAAGCTGAGGTGTGTATATGTCAGCGGTGATCCACGCTAAGCCCTGCTAGAATAAGCTGGGGATTGGAGCCGCTGGAAGTCCGGCTGGGGCACATGTCTTATCTGTGACATTGTAGACTACGACAGGCTCCTCTTCTCACACAGACAAGGAGAATTTATGGAAATGGAAGCAGACTGTTGAGACGGATGGTAGCTGATCATTGTCTGTCCCATGCAGCAATCAAGTGAAACCCCGCAGGGCTGAATTTAAAGCAAATGTTCCCTATAAATCTCCAGGTTTCCCTGGGCCGCCTAATGAAAACTAATAGACAGACTGTGAAAGGAGCAATCCATCCTCCTGGTTTCTCTGCCCAATAACGGGTTTCTGTGCGGTTCGTGGTGAGGAAAAGCTATAAAGTGTTTATAAACAAGCTTCTCCAGGGCAAAGTCATCTTAAAAGTAAACAAGCTTGAGCCACAAGGCCTCTTTAACTATTAATGTTGTTAATGTTGAACATAGATTGTAAATATAGAATTCTGCCTTCTGTTAAAACTAACCAGAAGGAAATTTCAGATGGTTCTGGCAGAGTTTGTGCCCTTTTCTACATCCAGGTGCAATAGATTGATTATTGAAATTTATTAGTATATATTGAGCATGTACATAAATGTAAACAGGCTGGTCATTTATGAAATTAATATCTATTTCAGAGAGCTGAGAGAGGTGCTGGTCCATTGTCAAACCATAAGGGAAGAGTCAAAGAGAAGATGGGAGGAGAGAAGGGGAGAAGTGGGGGAGACTGGGGGACTGATGGTGATCTCAGCCTGCAGATAGGATCCACGGAGACGTTCCCAAATAGAATGTGACTTTGATTTCTCACCTCATTTCACTCTCAGCTGTCAGATAGGTTTCTGCTCAGATGACACCTCCTTCACAACGACGCGCAAAAATGTGGAACGGTTCAGAAATGAGGCAGCTGCTGCCCTACATGCCAGGCACTTTCAATGACATCAGCCCCTCTGCTGCTCCTCTGTGACTCACAACAACAATAACAACAACAAAACTTAAGGCACAGCTATGCAAATAATGCACTGCGCCCCCCCCAAGGCCCTCACCTCTTCACTCCACCACCTTTGGTTTTTCTGTCTGCCTCTTCGTCTCCCGTCTCCGAAGCCGTGACCTATTTACCTCTGATGCATTGGCATCAAGGCTTCACCTGTGCAGACGTTGATGCACAGCAGTCTGCACCTCAGAGTTTCACATAAGTGCTCCATTAGCACTGCAGGGCTGTCTGTGGCAAGAGAAAAAATACATTTCTGACATCATAGTAAGTGCACAAGTTGACTTTATTAAAATAGAAAGTATTGTGTTTGAGGGGTGCAAAACATCAACACCAAGCAAAGCACAACAGCGGAACCAAGAACTAATCAGAAATCATTTTTTTCTGCTGCTGTGTTCAAATTTGGGTCATATGTTTTGGCTTTGTTGTTCAATTTTTGTCTAAAATCCTTGGCTTTTTGAACATCAGGGCCACTGTAAGAAAGTAGTGTTTTATCGTAAGTCAGTAAGTTTACTGATTCTTTAAAAAACTGAAGCAATAACATCGAAATGAAATAATAATATATTACAGCTATTTTTGTCTTATCTAGGGGACTTATGCATCAGCTTTGCATCCATCGTGTAAGTGGTTTAGAACGATAAAGAAAAATATCACAAATGAGATGACGCTATCTTAAATGTTTTCTGATGGGTCGCATCTCTGCAGGTTCTTAAGCTCCTTCACTCTGGTGAAAACCGACCATTCAAGTCTCACCATATGACACAGGAATCTGAAGACCTGAAATAATAATGCACTGCTCAGTTCACAAGACTTAGATACAACATATTTATTTTGCATATAAATACAACAATACAACACCTCATATATGTCTTTTTTTCTGAGTTTACAATGACATCTAAAGTAACAATTCATTATCACAACAGTTGGAAAGTTCAAAAACATGGCTCGCTTTTCCATATCTGCTTTAAGTAATTTAACAAAATGTCAGATGAAACCTGCTGTTTTGCTCATTATCTTTTTGTTTGTGTACATGAACTGCTGGATTTTCCTTTATGGGCTGTGAAAATGTAAGTTTATTTATGGGAAAATCTGCAAGTCAGTAAATAAATGATGAACGAACCGATTGGATTAGATGAAAAATGCAAAGCTTATAAAAATTTCATGTTTTGGAGATTCAGGGATTTCACAGGTCAATGGCAAAAAGCTGGTTATTCCTTAATCAATGCCATGAATTTTAAACATAACATGCAACAGAAAGTGAGGTGTTAATTGTTAGTCAATTAATTGCCAGTTACTTTTTAATAAGGAAATGGTCTGCAAGCCTTTTTTTTTTTTTCTTTTTTTTTTTTTAAGAAATAGAGCATTTAAAGTGATAAAGTTTGTTTTTGATAAGGGAATATGTTTTTCATATAAAACATTAACACATTATGTATTAAATTTCACAAAAGCCATTTTTTTACGACTTACAACCATTTTATAAGCAAGTTGCACCTCCTGCCACAAATTTATTAATGCATTTAAATTTATGGTCTCAAATGTCAACATTACAAGGTGAGTTATCATATTTCAGACTCTCTTTCATGTGTAACAGCTGTACATCTGCACTGTCTCAGATGGTTTCAGCTGAATTCATCTCACTTGGAGAATGATAAAAAACAACAGAAACAAATGGCTATTTCCAGCTAAGCCCAAGTCTCCTGAGCAGTCTGACCACATACAATAAATAAGATATGTGTCTCGTTCCGTAACTTCATCCTGTCTCCACTCTTGATGGTCTCATCTTGAATCTCACGGGACCCGAACAGGATTGAGGAGTATGGCCTGAGCCTCCGACAGACTGCCTGGTACAGAGGATAAACTGGCTCAAACTACAATCGCTGGCCATGGATTTTTTTTTTTAGCCATCAGGGAGAGCTCTGCAACAGTATCCACTGAGGCCGTCCAGTGAGAACATATCGGACTCATGTCTGTGATGGGTCAGCTCAGACTGCGCAAGAGACACCAGAGAAGAGCCGCTGTCCTTTTGAGGTAGCATTTGGTAAATATCGACACTGAGGCAATCTTCCTGTGGCTGGTGCACCAGGTTATTTTCAAAGCTGTTCGCAGTCGCCCCTGTTGTGTCATGAGGCTTACATACCACCTGCTTGGCTTGTATTCTGAGCAGCCTTGCTCCATTTGGTGAGGAATACTATCTGAATGAGACAACTGGGTACTGGTAACTACTCTCCAATGTTTCATCAACAGGAATTCATGTGTTATTCATTTGCCTGAGCTACTGCCTGGTGGCGTTGTAATGACTGTCGATCATTTCAGCTGTATACTGGATTAAGATTTTCACCTGTTCATTTTTTCGTCAGATATCCCACAATTCAAGGCACAGACCTGTGGTTAAAACCACATGAATAACGTAATCAAGACGACATCCTCAGGAAGCATAGCTGGCTTATAATCAAATTACAATCAGATTCCCATGGACTTTGAAAAGCATCATAAAACTGTGTTCAATTATTCATGTCGCAAATATATTACAGTTCTTGTTTATAAAATCTCTAGCCTGCCACCCATCAGTGCACACTTTTTGCCCCAGAGCAACCCCGGCCAGTCCTTTCACTACAGAAGTCAGAGAGGGCTCACAGCCACAATATTAAAAAGGGAAAAGCTGCTTGCTGGTTCTGCAATATAAGTGTAAATATGGGCACCTTAGAATAGCTGAGTTATGAATAATGGAAGCTGACTGCCCTTGGTAATGGTGGGATGGAAAATGTTCTTCCACTCAAAAACAGAGGAAGAAAGTTCACAATACGTAGCTGTATGTTTTTTTCTTTGCTAACTGTTTACACATCAGTGTAATGATGTGAGCGTTACTCATCAGTGTTTAGACATTGCAGGAGCAATGCTAGTGGGTGTTTCAGGCCTTTTTAGTTGCTGTGCCTCTTTTATATCTTTACATCTAAAATACACCCGAAAAGGTTGTGGGCTGGCCCCATAGCCAGCTGACACCGAGAATGAAAAGAGAGGCCAGGCACTTCAAGGTGGCAATGAACGCAATGATGGTTGCTGATCTTTTTGCAAGACCAAAAAAAAAAAAAAATCCCAGACAACTTTGATTAACCCAAAGGGATTTGGTATGCTTAATTTAATCCCTTGTTGCTTTAAACCTGTCACATTGTCCATATTGATTTTTTTTCTCCATCAGCAGATTACTGTCTCGGTTCTGGTTGCTGATCTGTCAGATGCAGCAATGCAGGGTCAGCTGTCTCATTAGGCATTAGCTAGTAAGACTAGGTTGAAGAGTAAAGAAAGGAACGGTATAGATGACCTATAATATGTTTATGCTGACTTTCTCATTTTGAGTTTCCAGCTGAGTCCTCAGTAAGATCTCATCACATCAGTAAAGTAATATCTGTGATTTTAACAGGGTTCACACCTCCAATCTGTCATGATTAAATGGCTAACCTGCCGCTGAACCACAGCCAGATCAAAATGCTTCATATGCCATACCCAATCACAAGAGCAGGTCTTTAATGGAGATTTGAAAGTGGACTTACACATACAATATTTCAGTGCAATATTAAGAATACGGCAATCAGAGAAACAAAGTCATGACACTTATAAAAACAAAAAACAAAAAGAACTTTCCTTGAATGTGTGATGGATTTTTATAGGTTCTGAGTGTGAAAATATAAATAATTTTATAATCCACTTCACTGTCCACATTGGATTGGGTTTGAGAACAGTCATGTTTTGACCATTTTTCCTACCTCATGGATTGGCTTCTCTTGCACGTTCAACTGTCAGATCTCACAAACGTGTGTGCTTTTGCTAATTTTGTCCAAAGACTTCAGTTAGGCACATGTGGACTAAATCAGGCAGTAGAAGAACTAACAGACGCAGGATACGATAAAGCATCTGAATACTAATGAAAAATAGACATTTGATACTTTTAGTTTAAATAAATTAAAAATAAGACTTCGGAAAGCTGATTTCATTTTTTCATTATGAAGAATTGTTTGCAGACTGAAGAAGAAAACTGAATCTAATTATAAACTGAATTTAATTTCAGATGAAGAATGGGCTTCATCAGGAAGTGTTTTTTTTGGAGTTATATTACTAGTGAAGACTGCAATAATAATAATAATAACGATAATAATAATAATGATGATAATAATGATAATAGTAATAATAATAATGATAATGATTCCCATCTGGGGAAGTACCTCTGATTTGGCAGACTGGGGTGGTGGTCTCCCTTTTTAAGAAGCGGGAGCAGAAGGTTTGTTCCAATTACAGGAGAATCACACTCCTCAGCCTCCCTGGTAAGATCTAGGTCTGGTAAGATCTATGCAGGGGTGCTGGAAAAGAGAGCCCAAACGATTATTGAACTTCACATTCAGGAGGAGCAATGTGGGTTCCATCCTGGTGGTGAAACACTAGATCAGGTCTACACCATCACTAGGGTCCTCAAGGGAGCATGTGAATTTGCCCAACTGAGTTGAGTTGAGATGGAACGGGCATCTGTCAGGATGCCTCCTGGATGCCTCCCGGGGGAGATGTTTTGGGCATGTCCAACTGGGAGAAGGCCAGGACATGCTGGAGAGATTATATCTCTCGGCTGGTCTGGGAACACCTTTGTGTCCTCCTGGAAGAGCTAGAGGAGGTGGCTGGGAAGAGGGAAGTCTGGGCCTCTCTACTCAGGCTGCTGTCCCCCGTGACCTGGATCTGGATAAGCGGAAGTTAATGGATGGATGCGGATTACGTAACCCAGTACAAAATCAAGGTATTTTGTATTAAGTTGATATAAACAGTAATAATTTAAACCGTGTTAAAAATGTCGTCTTAAATATGTTGAAATGATTATAAATACGTTTAAGAACTGTGTTTGTAAATACTTAAAATAGTATGGAATAAGGATGTACAAGAATGTACAAATGTGTCGTTTCTAAAAGAAAAAAAAAAAGCTGGGGGCTTCCAGAGTTAAGCGTAGTGCTGAGAGATAAGCCTAAACTGAGAGTTTGTATGGTTGTGCTGGAGGACAACATCTTCACTGGATGTTTCTGCTGCCTGCTGATTCCTATGGGCTGTGAGACTGGGAATGGAGCTGACAACATCCTGCACCATCTTCTTCTTTCCAACTGGGGCTAAAGGACAGGTGAAATTCCAGATTTGAGATTTTCCTTTGGAGTAAGGAACCACATTTCCACGCTTCATCACATCAGGCCTGCAACGGGGGGACATTGAAGGTGGGTCCACTTTATTTTATTCAAATTACTTTATTCATCCAATAAAGGAAATTTTAGTGTCACAGTTTCCTTCACTGTGGCCGTAAGGGTGTCGGTGCCTGTCGTGATAGAAATTCCCGAACTTGCAGTGAGGCAGTGAGGGATGCCATCAAGCTGAAGAAGGAGTCCTATCGGGCCTTTCTGGCCTGTAGGACTTGAGAGGCAGCTGACAGATAGCCAAGAGGAGTGCGGCTTCAGCGGTTGCTGAGGCAAAAACTTGGGCGTGTGAGGACTTTGGAGAGGCCATGGAGAATGACTTCCGAATGGCTTCGAAGAGATTCTGGTTGACCATCCGGCGTCTCAGGAGGGGGAAGCAGTGTCTCATCAACACTGTGTACATTGGGGGTGGAGAGCTGTAGACGTGTAGACACAGTCTACATGTGTTTTGTGGACTTGGAAAAGGCGTTTGACCATGTCCCCCAGGGACTCCTGTGGGGGGTGCTTCAAGAATATGGGGTGCTGTACTTCCTTGTACAGGCTGTCTGGTCAGTAAGTCGGATTTGTTTCCAGTGAGAGTTGGACTCTGCCAAGGCTGTCCTTTGTCACCGATTCTGTTCATTACTATTATAGACAGAATTTCTAGGTGGAGCCGAGGTGTTGAGGGGATCCGGCTTGGTGACCTCAGGATTGGGTCTCTGCTTTTTGCACATGATGTGATTCAGCTGGCTTCATCGAGCCGGGACCTCCAGCTTTCGCAGGAATGATTCGCAGACAAGCGTGAAGCGGCTGGGATGAGAATCAGCCCCTGCAAATTCAAGACCATGGTCCTCAATCAGAAAAGGGTGGAGTGTCCCCTCCAGGTCGGGGATGAGGTCCTGCCCCAAGTGGAGGAGCTTGAGTATCTGGGGGTCTTGTTCACGAGTGAGGGAAAAATGGAGTGAGAGGTTGACAGATGGACTGCTGGTCCATCGTGGTGAAGAAGGAGCTGAGTCAGAATGCAAAGCTTGATTTACCGATCAATCTACATTCCTACCCTCACCTATAGTCAGCAGCTGTCCGAAAGAATGAAATTGCGAGTACAAGCAGCTGAAATAAGTTTCCTCCACAGGGTGGCTGGGCTCTCCCTTATGCAGGGCAGACACTGTGCGAGTTTTAGCCCTTTTTGAGACGATTTTTCACTCGTGCGAGAATTTTTTGGATCGGGCCGCGCTCCCGCTTAATCGTACGTCTACCTTCATGTAGCATACGTGGGGTAACGAACAGCGATTGACCTCTCACGACTACCTCCCGATCGGCAGTCGTACGGTCGGATGAAAATCAAACCTGTTTGAAATTCTAGTCGCCCCTCGTGAGTGTATCGCACCAGGCCGTACAGTGTGAGAACATAAATCGTTAGGTGCAAACTTTTAATCCCTGAAGTTTAGTTGTACAGTTTGAGCTGGAGCTGAATACAATGATTCAAAATATCGTGCAGTGTCTGTCCGGCATTAGAGATAGAGTGAGAAGCTCGGTCATCCGGGAGGAGCTCAGAGTAGAACCGCTGCTCCTCTGCATCGAGAGGAGCCAGATTCAGGTGGCTTGGGCATCTGGTCAGGATGCCTCCTGGATGCTTCCCTCGTGAGGTGTTTCAGGCACGTCCAACCGGGAATAGGGAAGACCTAGGACACGCTGGAGGGACAATGTCTCTCGACTGGCATGGGAACGCCTTGGGATCCCCCCAGTGGAGCTGGAAGAAGTGACCAAGGATAGGGAGGTCTGGGCTTCCTTGCTTAGGCTGCCCCTGTGACCCAACCCCAGATAAGTGGAAGAATATGGATGGATGGATGGTAGTGTCACAGCAGCAGCAACACAAACAGAAAAATGAATCAATAAATAAATAATACAACCAATAAATACAACTATAAAATACAGTTAGAATCAGGAAAGTAATTTAAAAACACAATTGGGATAAATAAAAAAAGGATTTGCATTATTGATCATTAAAAAGCCTTATGGCAGCAAGCAGAAAATATTTCCTGTACCTCTCTGTCTTACATTTAGAGGGATCAGCCTGTCACTGGGTGCTCTTTGTCTAGAAACCTCAAGTGCATGAAGTGGGTGACTGTCGTTCTTCATGATGGCAGTTATTTTTCTAAGCATCCTCACTCCAGCTACCTGCTCAACCCCATCCAGAGTGATGCCAATAATGCTGCCTGTTTTTTTTAGTCAGCTTGTTCATTCTCTTCCTATCCGCTGCCTTTGCACCCTCCCCCCAACACACCACACCAAAAAATACAGCACTGGCCACAACAGAATTACAAAAGGAGCTCAACAGCGGTTTACAGATGTTAAATGCACAAAAACTTCTCAAAAAATACAGTCTGCTCTGACACTTTTTGTATACTGCTTCCATATGTTTACTCCAATGTAATTTATTTTCCAAAAGCAGTCCCAGGTATTTATAGCAGGGGACCTGTTCGACTTTAGTTAACCATGTTTTGTATGAGGACTGGATCCAGTTTGGGCCTTTTCTTCCTGAAGTCAAAGACCATCTCCTTGGTTTTGGTAATGTTCAACAGGAGATGGTTATTTTTACTCAGGTCAACAAATGCACTGATTGTGTGCCTGTATTCCTCCTCCTATCCTCTAATACAGCCAACAACAGACAAAGTATCGGAGAATTTCTAAAGAAAGCAGGAATCTGAATTGTGCTGGAAGTCCGGTGTGAAGAGAGTTAACAGGAAGGGTGCTAAAACAGTACTTTGAGGGTCTCCAGCACTGCTAAAAACAGTCCTGAAGACACAGTTCCTAAACTCAACATACTGTATATATACCAGTGGCGGCTGCTGATTTTTAAAACAGGGGAAGCCCATTTTACGCGTTCAGGGTTGGAGTGGCTCATGCCATCCCA
>JBAMYA010000002.1:10774173-10794099 GCA_037176975.1 Arrhamphus sclerolepis
TGTGCAGGAGGTGGAGATCCAAGGCTCCGCCCAGACCAGAAGAAAAGGATCAGGAGGGCAGCCGGCAGGCCATGACAAAGGGCACACCAGAGTTGATGGACATGCAGCTCAGAGAAGCTTCACCTCAGTTCTTGTAATTGCTCTTGCTCGCTCCTTCTCCACTGTCATACTTAGACAGACAGAACCTTTATTCCACACTTAAGTATGTTTAATATTTATTTCAAAAAGAAAGAAGTCTGCATTTAACTTTACTTTTTCATTTGAAAATACAAATTGTATTGATCCCTTCTCTCAAACATGTTTCTTAAAACAATAACGTGAGTTTAGCAATGCTATAAGCAATGGCAGATTTCTACATTTGTATATACAAAGTTGAGATAACTGAGTAGTCTCTGATCCAAAAGGACACACATCTGTTAATGGAGGATGTTTTGGCTTGACAGTGCTTCATAATATTACATGACATTACATCAAAACAAATTATCACATTAGTCTAACTGAAGACATAGTTTTAAAATGCATTTTCAAATCTCAGTATGGCTGAAAATGAACTAAACCAGACTAAGACACCCAGATAAAGCAGATATTAATGCTCTCCTTGCTCTGCACATGTTCCACAGAAGTAAACAACAACTATGGTAAAATGGAAGTATGAAATATCCAGAATCTGCCCAGTTAACTGTTCTCCAAAGTTCAAATTTCCCATCTTGACTGAAGATTCAATTATTGTTTTAAGTGAATGATGTAATAAGTCAACAGGAAAAATACAATGCTATCAAGCTCAAAGCAGGCATGTGGCTACCTATTGTGACTGAGTCTGACGTAATTTGGTCTGTAAATTGACTTCCTTCACGTGCATGTATACTGGGACAAAACGCAATAACCACAGCTCAACTAAAACCGTCTGAGTCGTCCTAAAGTCCTACCACACTCTGCCATGGAAGTGGTATTTCTGACCCACCCCCAAAAAAGAAAACCTTAAACAGAAAGTGAGTAAAAAAATGGTCTAACTTTACTTACTTTTCAGTTAAATAAAGCTCTTACTCTTTTAATGCAGTGTTCTTCAACCCTGGTCCTCAGGGCCCACTGTCCTGCATGTTTTAGATGTTTCCCGGCTCAAACACACCTGGCTCTAATTAGTGGGTCATTCACAGACTTGCATAGATCAAGACAAGCTGATGTCCATCCAGTCAACTGTGACTGAGCAGGGAAACATCTGAAACATTCAGGACCAGTGGGCCCTGAGGACCAGGGTTGAAGAAACGTGTTGTTAGGCGCATGATCATGTTTCCATACTGACTAACCTGTGTGTGATGTGAAGACGGGTGAACCAAGATGACAGAAGCTGACAGGGTTACTGAAGACGCATGTTGCTCAAGGGGTATTGGGGTTGCAGTGGTGGGTAGGCAGACTGGTGATCCTGTGAGCATACAGAGGTGGGCTGCGGGTGGTCTTTATATGAATAATACCACACAGAAATTTAGCAGCCGTTCTTAACACCTACACCTCCAGCCTGGCAAATCCATGAGGTGGGAGGGAGAGAAGAGACAGAAATAAAGACAGACAAGACGCTTAGGGAAAAAAAAATACTGCATGATGATTTCCTAATATTTTTAAGCTCCTAAAATATCCACAGTGGGATGATTAATTTAGAGCTGCCCGTGTAGAAGAAGAAGAGTAGGATGGAGTATTGTTTGTCTTCACCTTCCTCTTCCATTTTATTCTTGTACTTAAAAATCTTTTTAAAAAAAATGAACCCAGGGGACCCAGTATCTTACACGAACCCTGCTCCTGCTCCAAACTGCACCGTAAAAGTCTGGAATCGTAATAGAAGGCAGCAGGGATGGCCCAAGCAAGGCTTCTGTCTCAGTGTGCACCACAGTGAAGAGCAAAATAAAAACAAGCCAGCACCATGGGATGCCCGGGGAATGCCATGGCAGGATCCACTCTGAAGCTTGGCAAGACGCTCACCAGGGTTTTTTTTTTTTTTTGGTTGCATGAGAAAAGCATCCTGGTGAGTGTGCATGTGTGTGTGAGACTGTGGGTGTGCATGTGTGTTTCAGGAACGTACGATCACGTCTGTCCTTACAGTGACTCAAACTACAAACTCAGACATGAAGGGGGTTTTTGTGCTTTGCTCTGACTTGCTGTATTTCAGTGTATTTGTGTCTGTGTACATGAGGAATGTTTTAAGGAAAATGGGTGTAAGCGTCACTGAAAAAACAGTTGACATGACCCAGATATCCATGTGGCTTCTTATTAGCATGCACACATATTTCACATAGACACACGTGGACGTGCACGCACATAGGGCCGACAACAGTGACCTGTGTAGACACCCTGTGACAGCCAAGAAGTTTGTTTACATAATTTGCATTGTATTCTTTGTTTGCCTTTAACCGTCTCATCACCAGACCAGATGGCATGCTCCTAACACACACTCACACACACACACACACACACATGCATATGCACACATACAGTGTTGCAATTAGACATGAATGAATGTGTGAGCAACCCTGTGGCAAACAATTTAACTACTGAAGATTGCATGACAAACAATTTACACAATTAAGATCACACTCCAGTGAATACAATCTTACAAGACTGTAGCTATCACAACAGATAAATGTATGGGAGCACAAAGAGTAGGAGGTACATTTAAGTATGCAAGTAATTTCTTTTCAGAATACTTAATATTTATAATACTTTGAGTAAATTAGACATAGAACAGCTATTTTGGGAGATTTTCCCAAATTTCCCAGTGTTTTAAACCTCTGTCCTTAAAGTTCACTTAATGTGCATTAGGATAAGGTTTTAAAAATTACTTGTCTACATTTAGGAAAATGTTAGGGATTGGCCTTGAAATATATCCTTTTACATGAGTCCTGCCCCATCATCAGTAACACAAGTTTTGTGCAACCAAAGAGGGAGCGATAACTTTAATTCTCTATATAATAAGTGGGTAAAGCAGCCACAAAAGAATGCTAACATTTGTCATTTCCAGTAAAAGTGTAATGAGTTTTACTTTGGGACAGTACTCATTTGCTGTATTGTGCTCATGAAAGCTATATAGCCATAGCCAAATTATTTCTCCACTAGCTACATTTCCTTCACCAGCGGTAGCTACAGTCAGTTATACCTTTCCCTCTTTTTAGCAACAATGTGCTATGCTATGCTATGCTATGCTATTCTATGAATTGCCAAATGTTGAAATACTGCTGCCAAAAAAGAAAAAAAAAGAAAAAAAAGAGTCTTTCGAACTGAACTCTTGTGTCCTCTGAGGCTGTGGGTCGATATAATGAAGGGTGCTGCCCAGTCCAGCTGAAAATACAACAGTTTGTGCAAGGCTTGTTTCTTGGTTCTAGGTCAACCGTGATATCTGACGTAGCAGCACATTTGAGAGGCTCACTAAGCGACATATTTTCAGATCTATGCAGCTGCTTTCAGATGGAGGTGGTTGTGCTATGTTGCAGTTTTGGAGTACGTAGTCAAATTAGATTACACTTAAGCACAGCAAAGAGAAACTTGAATGAATTTACTTCAGTCTGTCAATTGATCTTTTATTGACAAAGTATTTTTATTGCCAATTTTTATTTTTTTTAATTATAGTTTTCAGGTTTCTTAGTTTATTTTCATTCCTACAGACTTGCCTTGGAGTAAAATAAGGGATACATTTTCAATGAAAATCCAATATCTGTTCTCGTAAGATTATTAGGTAATGACCAAATATCAGTCTTTCAATACCAATATCCCAAAAGTTCTGTCGAAACCATTTTTAAGATAACTCCAAGTGTTCTTGTGCTTAAACTAATAAAATGTTAAGAATACCAATGGTCAAATCTGAAAATTACAGTATCTATACTTTTTTTCTTTTGTTACATCATTGCCATGGATTTAGCAGCACCAGATTAAAAAACAAAAAAAAAAACACTTATATGGATCATGTGTAAATAATAAAACATGTTAACCTGAGGACCCTTTTAACCCCCATGGACAACAGTTTCCATTTTCAGAGCTACATGGTACAAAATGTACCTGATAATACTCAAATGCCATGAAAGTGTTTAGTATAGAAGAGAAATCTTCCACACCCCAGAGTGTAAGTAACAGTATTGATATATAAACAGTCAGAGGAGGATACTTGGGAAACGATAACCTCTAAGCAGCATAATATACTGTGGTTTATGATTCATCTGTGTGATTTACTGACAATAACACGATCCTCTCGTCTGCCTTTGTTCATAAATACATTTTTAGCAAACAAAATGGATCTCAGTTTAACTGTTTCAGTCTCTTGAACGAGAGGAAATGTTTCTTGCTCATCGACTCCTTCTTCACTGCTGTTTTCTGCTTTTTGTTTGTCTCCCTCCCTCCCCGTCACCCCTCACCTCTTCTCCCCCTCCCTCTCTCCTCTCTGTGCAGAACAGCCATCCCCAGGACAACTATTAATCAGAGGCAGAAATGATAGATGTTCTGCTCACCAGCTATGCCATCTATTTTGCCTAAGCACAAACAGTCGATGTGCTGTGCATATTTATTTCATAAAACACACACAGACACACACACAGTGCATGAAAAGAACGCACACTTTTGCACGCTTCTTAATACACAAGCAAGCACACGTATTCTTGTCCTCTGCAAACAGCTTCTGCCACACCGATGCAGAATCCAGACGTACATATATAATATTTAGCTCTCTGTATTTACTCCTCTGATGTGTTTGAGTATGTGGTATCACAGTGTATCATTGCACCTTGCAGCTTCTCCTGCACCGATCATGATTAAGCAGTGCAACGAACACTGCGGTCACCACTGGCATACAAACTCTCAAACAGAAGATAACTGGAGGCATCGGTGAGTCACAGAACTGTAAAAGAAGTTCATAAATAAAGTTTTCCACCAGACCAAGACCTATCATGATTCATTCAGTGTGAAGTGTGATGCAAATTGACCAATTCTAACTTTTTCTTTCAGTGAATGACACCTTCAACCTTCTCCCAAAACTGAAAGAAAACTAATCAGAAATACAGGGGCAAACATCAAGCAGGCACTCATCAATGTGTCCCTATCATCAACTATAATTTTTACTTGAAAGACAAAGTTGCATCCTGTTTGATATTTTCCCAGAAAAGTTGTAGCCTTTTCATTTTTCACTTTTCTAGCCCGTCAGCCGTTCCCTCATCGTTCTTTCTGTTTCACTATAGCCAGACGCTGGTATGACTGTCCTGGAGAACTTTCATACGTTCTTTATATCCCTTTTTTAAATTACATACAGACTTGCTTCAGAGTTAATTCTTGTTATGCAACCAATAAAACAGGTTCTCCAACTTTAACAACCATATAGGATAATTACATTCACTTCTTCAATATGAGCCAAAGTACTTTAATATAACAACAATGTTTTTGGCCTCTTTTGAGCAGTTTGGGTAGTACAATGAACTTTGGTGAAGTTAATAAGATAATAAACACACAGCTATGGTCATCCTGATTATTTTTGGAGCTAGAAATAATATATTCCAATTGAGATTCCAGTGTTTCATCAACCCAAACCAGAAACCTGATCTACATAACCCAGAAGGCTTTGTAATGCTGCACTGTAATGCATTATGACTTGATGCAGGATATATTGCACTCCCCATGTTTAGAAAGTGCCCCAGGAGTAAATTGGTTAAACTACAGTGGTTTGAAAAAGTACTCAACTGCCCTTGGCATTTTTACTATGTTAAATTAGAAGCTGTAATTAAAATGGATGGGTTGGATTTGGTACAACCCTAATTCCAAGAAAGGTGTGATGCTGTGTAAAACATGACTAAAAAAAGAATGCATTGATTTGAAAATCCCGTAAGCCCATATTTTATTCCCATAAGATGTTGAAACCGAGACATTTTACCATTTTGTGAAAAGAAAATTAATTCATTTTGATGTTGATGGCAGTAACACATCTCAGAAAAAGTTGGAACAATGCAAACAAAAGGCCATAAAAGTAATTGGTGCAAATAAAAAAACAAACAAACAAATGGAGGAGCATTTGACAACTAATTAGGTTAATTGGCAGCAGGTCAGTCACATGACAGGGTATAAGGAGATGTAAAGATGGGAGGAGGTTCACCAAGATGCAACGAACAACATCTAAAAATTGTGGAACAATTTCAGAAAAGGTTTCTCAACATAAAATAGCAAAGACTTTGAAGGTCCCACCATCGACACTACCATCAAAATATTCAGGAGAGCGTCTGTATGCAAGGGACAAGGCAGAAAGTCAAAACTGGATTCCCAGCATCCATCACCTTTCACCCACTCAAAACATTTGGCAAATCATAAAACAAGAGTACAGCAATGGAGGTCCAGGACTGTTGAGCAGCCAGAATCCTGCATCAGACAAAGAATGAGACAACATTGGTCTCTTAAAAGTCCAGCAACTGGTCTGCTCCTTTCCCGGATTTTTACAGACACTGGTAAAAAGAAGTAGAGATGAGACACAATATTAAACATCACCCTGTTCCTTCTTCTTTTTTTTTTTTGTTTTGTTTAGATGTGTTGCTGCCATCAAAGTCAAAATGACTTCATTTTCCATTTTCCATGAAATTTTTAAATGTCTCACTTTCATAATCTGACATTTATGTTCTACTGGAAATAAAATACAGGTTTATGAGATTTGAATATTGTTGCGTATGTTTTACACAACATCCCAACTTTTTGGGAATTGGGGTTGTATAAAGGACATGCAAAAAAGTTGTTTAAAATGTTCACTGAAATTAAAAAAAAAGAAGCTAAAAATCAAAGTAAAAAACAAAACAAAACTAAACAAAAAAACTGAAAAGGAAAAGGACTGTGGAACTTGAAAGCACGGAACACAAAAACAATTTTGGCATTCACTAAAAGCCATCTGCAAGATGTCACTTTGAATGTTAAAGCAGCAAGCATTTGTTGGACAGCATCATCTCTTTTGCTTTCATAAAGCATGGTCCAATGGACCCTCTGTTACAGGGAATAATAAATGAAACAATGAAACTCATTTCCTTTTAAAGAATTTAACTGGTTGTTGTCATGGCTGACAATTTTAGATGTACAAGACTATCTGTACATATACATGTATAGCTAACATGTAACTGGTAATTGTACCAGTGCTCAGACAGAACTGGCAGTGTTTTAGAACACAAGATGCATTGCAACACCAGCAGGATATCTGCATATTTAAACAAGTACGAGAGCATACTGCACAAGATGTTATAAACAGAGCCTGACTGAAATTGTATTTTGGGGGCCAGCATGTGTGTAAATGTTTCTTATATTGATAAAGGTCATTTTGATTTATTGCTAATAACTTTCCAGTCGAACTGAAGATTTTGCCATTTGATCAAGAGATAATAAAATATTTGATGATTACTTATTCCTTTGAAATCAAGGATGCACCTTAATGTTTGTTTTTAAGGCAAAATCAGGCCAGCTCCGCCTCCTTTAATGACCTACTCGCCCAAGATCTAATTTACATGACTGGAAATCTTCTCCTCATCAGTCACGCACGATAGACTCAAATACTAAACTGGACATCTAGGCAAGGACTGGATTGAGACAACAGTATTGAGAGTATTGATAATGAGGGCGCAAACGTAGACAAGACTTCAGAGCTTTGCCCAGTGTGCAGGGATTTGTCCAAGTGGATAAATCAAAAATAATTGCCCAGTTTCTCTGCATTTTCCAGCCAAACTAGATGGAGATGGGGTGGTGGTGGAGGGGCGAGGGCAAAGAAGTACAATAAGACATCAGTCACTTCCCAACCTTCACGGGTCAGTGGTTGAAACAGTGGGTCTCATAGGGTAATTGTTTACCATATTTTTTTAGACAAAGGCAATGTTTTTGGGTTGCTGTTTTTTTTTTTTCTTCCTGTCCAAATTAAGACCTTAGCATGGTCAAAAAGCAATGATTTTATGGAGATATTCATCCAACAAATATGTTGTGTTTCTTGGCTGATTTACTTATCAGCTATTCTATATAAGTAATTGTAAACTCTTCACAGTATGTGTAGCAATAGCTCAAATGCACAAAAGTTTAGAAAGCACTGGCATCTGCCTCCATGTTGTCAGTCATTGGCTCCAAACAAGATGCTGATAGCAGACACAGTGAGCCTGTTAGCACTCAACAGCGGTTCAAACTGTCAAATATGTCAAAATGTCACACTGAAGCCTCCAAGAAAGAAACCTCAAAAAAAAAAGAAGAAAAGCTGCTTTAAGAGACAGTTGCACAACAAAATTTTTACTTTACAAAATAGACCACATGGTTACAGTAAATTCTCTGACAAAAGAAGATGAAGTGTAGTTTGCATGCCACATTGAAGAGAAGATTTTTACAGCCTCTCTTCTAATGCCACGCTGCAGTGTTAGGCCAAAAATGTCTGACCGAGTGGAATAATAAACAAAGAAAAGATGGGATGAAGGGAGTGGGAGAAATGGTGTATGGAGGGTTGAAATGGAGTGAATCACCTTTACAGGGTCTTGCCTCAGTGCTCCCAGGTGATTGAACAGATGAACTGAGTTCAGCCTGACAGAGCAAAAGAGATGCAACAAGAGGCGAAGGCAGGAAAAGAGAGATTTATAAGTATATAAGGATGTTATCCTCCTACTGTATGATACCAAAGTAGTAAATCACGGAGTGAGCTCCTGCAGGGTAAAAGGTTGGGCTTCCTGACATGGTGACAGTAAAAGCTCTACCATCCTGATGTCATCTGTTTCAAAAGCGGAAACACATGTGGGTCAAAGTTTTCTGTTCTAAACCCAAGATGATAACAATAATAATAATAACAATAATAATGATATGTTTAGATTTGGCATTAGGAAAGTTTATTTTGTATAGCATGTTTCATACACAACGGCAACTCAAAGTGCTTTACAAAGGCATTAAAATGAAACAAAAATTAAACAAAATTTTGAAAAATTAAATGAATAAAAACAAATCAAAATACATATTAAAATGACAAACTGACTTGTACAAAAAAAAGAAGCTTATAATACGGCACAGAAAAGTTAGACGACACAAAGGTGTGGGGAAACAGCAGGGTTTTTGGTTTAACTTTAAAAGTGTCCAGAGTTGGGGCACGTTCAATACCAACAGGACGTTTATTCCATCTGCGTGCAGCATGATAGCTAATTGCATTTTCAGCCATTGTCATTAACATGTATCCTGAGAAATCTGATCGGAAGTGTTCACACCTGGCATTAAAATGTGTACACAAATGAATCTTGAGCTTACCGCTACAGGCAAATAAAAACTCCAAATCATGTAATCTTTTTAACTGCAGTAATCTTCATTAATCTTTTTAGGGAGCAGTTGGTAACAGCTACTCACAAAGCCAGCACAGCCCTTGTGGGAGATCTGAGACAGCTTACGATAACAATGGTGCCAATGGCAATAATGATGATAATTTCCTTTGTTATTTTTATTATCAGTAATAGTAGTACTGCTAGTAGTGCTTGTACTTGTATTTTTGTTAATATCACTGTTGACATGATCATTTTTTTATTACTTTGGTTATCATTAGTTATAGGTTCCATCATTATTATTCTTACTATTATGATTATTGCTTTCATTATCATTATAGGTGTGATTGCATAGGTTTCTATATGTGTGTATATTCATTTGTGTATGTATATATATATATAAATGTGTGCATATATAAATACAATGTTATATGTGTGTATGTTGTATGTATTTATGTATTATTTACTTTTTTCCTTTGATTTTGTTACTGGGGTCTGTATAATATATTGATACTAACTCATAACCACCATAATATTGAACACAAAAAGAACATGTAACTGATCGACTTCATTGTATGTATGAAAGTATGTATGTTCGTATTCTTGTGTTCCCATCTGTGTGTGTGTGTGTCTGTGTGTTTGTGTATAAAATATTAATATAGATATGGATATAGATATGTCTCTAAAGGATATATGTGCATACACAGATGTAGGCATATGTTAATTCAACATTCTACATGCACACACACACACACACACACACACATTGTATAACTGTAGAAAATGCTCTTCTTCTTCTGTTCTGTTGACTAATTTTCTCCACTTTCTACTTTGTTTATATATACATATGTTTTTCTTGTGTATGTGTGTTTGACCTTGTTTTGCAACACAATCCAGTGCATATTCACTTACATACAATACAACACACTACATACACATCACTACTCTGCACACACCACACCATCTCTGTCTTGCCTCTTTGTCCTGTCCTTTAATGTTTCACTATTGGTGATTGTAGTCCTTTCTGACAGAACCAGGGTTTCAGGTGTTAATAAAATATATTAGATCAAACTGTCAAACAGGGCTGGTGAAGGACAGAAAAGAAAAAAAAAAAGAGGCATTGGAATCTCAGAGATCTTAAAAACTACATCCAGCAAAAGATACATTCAATATGTACAATACAAATGAGGTTAGTTTATCAGGCAGTCCATGAATCCATCCCAGCATGCTTTGGTGTTCAGACAATGAAGAGAATGTAGATACAGGGGTCCCAGACCACCTTCAGAAGACCACCTTCTGAGGCCTGACTTATTGAATCTGAATCCATCCAGAGATGTGTTTAGACCTCATATTAGCTTTGGACATAAACTGTACTTTCTGAAGAACTCAATATAAAAGAAAGTCAAGTTAGAAAGCCAAGTAATTATTTACAAGTAATACATTTTTAAAACAAACCAAAAACAATGAAACAGACACCGAAGCACCACACAGGAGTGCAAAGTGTAAAGCACCACATTTATTACCCAACAAAGCTTCTGTTTTAGATTAAAATTATTTTGTAAATTACTTTCCTTTATTGCCAAATTAATTCATCTTTTCATTGGAACATTTTAGTCAGGCATGATTAGGGTCCACACCCTACAAAGAAATTTTACTCTCAGAGGGACTGTCCCCCACAGAATCTCAGTTTTACACAGAAGTACTAGCTTTGTCTGTTTTCATTCCTGAACGTTTTACTGCACCACGTCTGTTTCCAGCAGGAAACCCATGATATGAAAAATAGGTAAGTAACTGATCATTATCACTTCTGACATACTTATTCTTATAATATCTCAAATGCAAAACCAGCTTCTGAGAAGTCAAAACATTTTAACATTTATACATGATTGTTTGAAGTTCTATTTGTGAGAATATGAAAGGTTTAGGAACACTGGGCTTAAACTCAAAACTATTCATACCTCAGACCTCAGATATACTGAAAATGCAGAAAGTTCATCGCTTTAACATAATTGTAGAGCTTTACTCAGGATGTGCTTCCAGTCCAACTCTTTACGGCACAATTTTGACCTTTGACTCTTTATATTTGTGGGTGCCCAAAGACCTCCTGAAAAGTGTATCGTTCAGTTCAATCATTCTTATATTTTTGATTTGAACAACATGTGGAAACAATTGTTAAAAAGTCTGCAAGAAAAAACAGACATTTACTTTTAACCAAATTCATATCTAACCTCTCTCAACAATCAATTGCCAAATGTATTATCTCTACTTATTATCATGTGGATAATTATTCATTGTTATGTGTGCAATATTGTGATAAGCGTTTTCCTTTCTCCACTGACGGTTTGAAGAATATCTCTGTGAAAATGACTTGGCGTTTTAAGTTTGAATTATTCTTTTCAGTCGCTCTGGGGTTCAGCTTGCTGCTCAGATTCTCAGCCACTGTGTTGAGAAATGGTTGAGACGGACAGCAACACTGACCACTGGAAGCAGCACAGTCCAGACCTCATTATCATTCAGAGCCTCTTGAGGAATCTGGACTGGGCCAAGGAAGCGAAAGAGAAGAAACCAAATGGTCAAGTCAAAATGAAGTATAAATCAGATGTATGAATAATTATGGAAATATGAAAAGGTAGCTGCTTCTCACCAGTTCTTGCAAATGTCATTAAATAACATTTTTTGCTACTTTCTTTCTTTCTTTCTTTCTTTCTTTCTTTCTTTCTTTCTTTCTTTCTTTCTTTCTTTCTTTCTTTCTTTCGTTCTTTCTTTCTTTCGTTCTTTCTTTCTCTTTTCTTTTACACAAGTGCAAGTCCAAGAGGACAACAGGAGTCCAGGTTACAGGACAAGGTTACCTTGCCAGGGTGCTTATCTTGGAGAGAGTCGCCTGCCAGGACGAAGCAATTCAAAATTTTATTATCATTCAAATTAGAACATATAGAGGGGCTTCTATCCGATTGGTGAAATAATGGGAGTCATTTATCTAGGTCTCACCAACCTTTCATTTCCCATTCATGTCTTATTAGCGGAGCATACATCATCATCCTGCCATAATTAAAAAGAGAAAATCAAATTGATTGTGGGAAAAAAAAGGTGCACACAGGTAGAAACTGGATAGAGAGTGTTTTCTTTGTAGAACTGCTGACAATAAAGGCTTCAGCTGTCCATCTGTGTGTTGTTGTTTTTTTTTTAGCTGCTTGGTCATATAGAGACCTTGGATGGACATTAACAAGACATCATAGGTGTTCATCAGCTCTGTGTGAGGCTCTTCCTAAATTAGACCAAAAGCATATCAGAGCTGCAGTTATTAATGCTTTATGAAATTAAAAAGAAAGGTCCTCCACAAATATTAGTCTTCATAATCTCTCAGTGAAAACCAAAATGAAAGTACCATGGTCTGATGGCTGAGTAAAGATTTCTTCTTTTCTTTTCTTGATACTCCAGTACTATGAGCAATCCAAATTTAATATAATGCAGGAAAAAATGGAAAGTGATGCTAGTGAATTCTAGGATATCAAAGAGATCTTTCCTCTCTTAGACAAGAAAACAACAAACATACTTGTCAAAAGCAGAATGATTTGAATATTGAAGGACATTAATATCACAAGAACTGTGTTTACAGCTGTCCACAGCGGATTTAGCATTTAAAAAAGTCCACATAGGAGCTGACGGGAAAGTAGTTAACTAATAATCACATTGTAGTTCAGCAAGCATAACTCAATAATGTGTCTCTTCTTGTCTCGATCGAAAGCTTGCAATCCACATGGGGGTCGGCATTGAAAAAGATAAATGGAGTGAGAGTTACCCTCAAAGTGACCCTAATGAGAAATCTGGGGAAGACGCTCATATTTTATCTGCAAAAGAGAAGAAAACAATTCTCCCCGAAGCCCTCTTAAATGCTAATTGAATAGCAATGTAATGCCTCTGGCATCTTGTTGTCTGCTCATTCGGGCAGTGATTCGTCTCAATCCGTCATAGGATTCACAGTTCTGGCACACTTTTAATGAACTGCTCAATGTGGCATTGAAATTCAATTTCATAAATCTCTGTGCTCTATGCTACAGACTCTTTGACAGGATTGTTCTACACTTTTCATCACAATTCCTGTCTTGCAGGAAGATTTGTTTCTTAAATACAAAAACTTTGCAAAATTAGCATTATCTTCTTTTTTTTTTTTACTTGATTTATGTGTCTGTGTTAGAAACCAAAGATCTAAAGGAGGTCCAGTATGATTATGAGTCAAATAACCTACTGGTTACAACATATAATGGCATTCCTTGTCATGTTAAAATGTGTTCTTGAGAAACGTAATAAAGTCTTATCTTGCTGTCTTACTGTTTCACTAATAAAAATGATGGATAACATGGGAGACTGATATGATTGGAGACAATTAGATTTCACTCACATTATGTAATTCAAGAACTGCTTGGAGAAGGAGCAGAAGTCTCAGTTTCCTCCTGACTCCTCTCCACCTGGCAGGGTTGTAAAGAGGCCAAGACAATCCCTGCTGCGATGGAGAAAGCTGCTCCTTCCACACCACAGCTTTATGTTTCAACACTCACAAAAGATAACTGTAACAGATGTGGACAACAACCCATCAAACCAAGAAAAAAAAAACCAAAAAACAAAACACATTCAGTTTTTAGATATATCTAGAAACAACATACAGTACATGTTTGTTGACATTTGGCTTTTTTTTTTATTTTGTTTTCCTTCATTTTGCACACTCTTTGGAAAAAGTCATAGGTTTGTGTGGAAGGCTATCTTTCAAAACTCTGGACAGTCCTCAGCAAAGTGGGTGGATCATACATTTGTCTAAAGGGGTGCATTGCATTTAGGCCCAGGCTACATGAAGCCAGCTCAGGATGAATTCAAGCACATTTTTATCTGGTTTGGCCTTTCATCCACATGAAACCAGCATTGTCACACCCCGAAACTGCATCTTTTTTAAGCTAGGTCCAAGAGTGCAGAAATCCAAAGACACAACTTGAGCATCTTCATGCAAACAACCATTTTTTTTTTTTGGTGGTAGTGATGTCATAGTGACATCTGCTTTCTTCGGTTTCAGCTGGATTTTCTTCTTCTTCTGATTGTTTGCACCTCATAGGACTGTGCGCCTGCTCCACGTCTTCTTCTCCGGTTCAGAGCTGTATGTGCTTTCTTTTTTCAGTCATGCGCCATCTAAGGGCTGAAATATGTACTGATATTTTTTTAATGCGGATTCAGTGGCTTCATGTGGACACCTGCATTTTTCAAGTCGGCTCCATGTTTACAGAAGACCTTTTTTTTGGACGGACACAGCCTGGGGTTAAAATTAAGCAATTCTTACCTAAGATGACTTAGCTTGTAAGTAAGTAACAACTCATAACGTAATACCAGTCCATAACATCATGGTTTTGGCAATTTAAAAAGACAATAATGTACTAACATGCCAATAATGCAATAACATTTTTGAGCCAGTAACACAATAACAGTTTGTCAATAATGTAATAAGTTCTTATGTTATAGGCCCTGCATTTAAAAAAGAAAAAAAAAGAATATGTAATAACTGCAGCCAATAATGGGATGATAGATAAGTGGGCCTGTATTTCTTGGAACAAGTTTTTGTTGTTGTTGTTGTTGTTGTTTTTGTTATTTTTTTGTGACAACACACACTGGATGGCACTGTAGTCATATTCAGTCACCAAGGATACATGCTCTGCAGAGCTTTCTCCTTAAATGTGGTTGTAACAGCCAATTTGAGAATTATTTCTTGTGCAAGCTCTTTATTTAGAATATTGCTTATTTGTTTAGATATGTAAATTAATTCAGTCATGTATGGAGGAATATTATTTATTTAATTACTGTTCAAACTGAAGCATTTTACCATTTTATAGAAAATATTACTTCATTTTTACTTTGACGGCCTCAACACATCTTGTCTCGTCTTGTTTTAACAAATGTGCAATTGTGTAAATGTCCAGGAAGTGAGAAGACCAGTTGCTGGAGTTTTAATTCATTTGAATTCAACTCTATTTGTATAGTGTCTATTACAATATTGATTGTCTCTAGGAGCTTTCCTGAGACTCAAAGCAAAAATTAAGAAACAGTGGCAAGTAAATATCCTCCTTGAAGAAGTAAGAAAGCTTGAGCAGGACCTGGCTTTTTTCTAGAAATGCAGTCCTGTTTATATTTTACATTATTACTTTATTGGCTGCTGCTGTTACATTTTCAAACATAATGCTAGGCCTATAATGTAATAACTAACCAGTAAATGTATTATGTAAATAATGTAATAATGTATTACATTGTTGGAATTTGTATAAAGCAACAGTTTTCCGTGTAAATAGGGGCATGCCCTGTGCTCCAATATCCATACTTTCCATACTTACCATACTTAGTTTGATTATGGAGGGTGTTCCAATTACGGCTGTGGTGAAAAAAGCATGCTGAAAGGTCCCGGATGGTGGACTTATAACAGCCAAAAATCTGAGTATGGAACAATGTACATTTTTCGTACTTCACGTCCACCATATTACTTTCGTAGCAGAAGAGGCGGAGCCAGGACCCAAATGAGCTCAAAAAAATGAAAGAAAGATGGCTACCATAATGGCAACAATGGCAACTGGATCAGCTGCAGCTCCCGAACCTTACAGATGTAAGTTTTGTGGTTTTACATATTAATAATTTCCTGTATTTCTCTGGTTCACTGTTAAAAAGCTTTTGGCGCGTGATGAGCCGAGGCGGCAATCGTGATTGTAATTTCGGGTAAGTGGACTAGAAAGTATGGGATTTGGAACACTTACCTGCTGAACTCTGCACAGTGTGGAGAATGTACTGCGTTCAAGTGTACTCATTGAAGTATGGATATTGGAACACATCGATGGTCTTTTGAGTGTTGATGGACCTAGCCAATGGCTTGCTGTCACCACTTTAGCTACTTAGAGCTTAACACTGTCATAACTCCTGTGTTGTAAATAGAAACATAATATATAGCTTAGGCACTGGTATTTTAAAGTGATTATGTTTTGGTTTTTTTGTCTTTCAATTCAGTTTAAAAATACTCCCCTAAGTGAAATTCAAAACTGGAAAAATCAAAAAAAAAAAAAAACTTAGCCAATCAGCAGGCAGCTTACAGTATATCAACCATGCATCAGGAAAGTGCAGTGGTCATTCGATGTCAATAGCTCCATAGCTGTGGCTCAGTAGATGGAGGTTCAGTATGGCACTGCACAGCATAAGAGGGAAAGAGACAATCACCTGGTGATTTGTCCAGTTCTTCTTATATAGTGATGATATCTGTACAAGTGGCGATCATGCTGATTGATATTGGAGTAATGTGAGTTTGGGCCACCATGTACAGTGGGGACAGGAGGGTCAGTTGTGCCTGGGCTCAGCACAGTACAACTTGGCTGGTGTAGGACACAGTGACATCACACATATCCAAGTTCAGAGGTGGTGAGATGGCAGCTATTTTTATCTAATTGAATTAATAGCTGGAATATAATTGATTTTCACAGTATTTAATTTGTCATGAATTGTACTTGTTTGCGTTCTCTGGAAAGTGTTAAAGTGAGCTGAAATGAATTTTTTTTTTTTTTTTTTGTGAACTGGCATTATATCCATACACTGAATTGAAGTGAATTAGCTTTGGTGTCTAGAAACATTAAATTACTTTTTCTTTTTTTTCTTTGTTGACTTGGCTGAAAATTGTTTTTCAGCAATGAAATAGAATCAAACTGTTCCAAGCAAAATCTATCAAAATGAATTTCACTAAACTTGGTTGAGAATGGATGAAGGACAGCACATTCAGGTTTGGTCAAGAACCAGATTTCTTTCCTTAAATTTGTGAAATAGGAGTTTGTCTTTTGAATAGGAGTCACTCTGGAAATGCACTTCTGGCCAGTAAAAGAAAATAGTGATCTGAGCAAAGGTCTTTTCATTTGGTAGGTGTTAACAGTACTTGGACTGATGTAATGACGGAGATGATCACATCTCACACTTGTGTTCAAATTAAAAATCAGAAAATAAATTATTGACCTATTATTGCCGCAGTTGTTGCCAAAGTTATTGCTCTTGGTTTATGATTAATAAAACACACAGCTTTGTTATATTAATAATATAAAAAACCATTTAGATTCAACTGATTAAAACCTTTGTAATAAACAAATGCCTTTTTATATACACTAAATTGAAAAGTAGGATTTTCATCTCTGTGTTTGCCTTTGTTTTAAATCAAAATATCTTTCATTTTCTGATATAATATGCAGTCTTTGTTGAGCACAGCACGTCGACTTTCATTTTCAAGCTTGCCGCCACCCTGCCGTCCCTTTTGAATTCATTTGCCACCCCTGAAGTTCAGCTCCAGTCCAGCGGTCCCTCTCAGTGTGGGGTGACAGAACAGGTTAATTGCTGAATTTTGACTGTCACGCTGTAACAGATGATTGTGGAGGGTAAAAGTATGGCATTAACACACAGATAACAGATTGGTATCTCATCGTCACAGCACTCTGGTGTTGCACAGTGGCACCAGAGAGAAGAAATCTTAATCACAGGGGTATGTAATGACATGAATCTACATATCATGGATGAATAAAAATAATAGATGATTTCCTTCCAGTTGAACAAATATTCTGTGTGGACTATATGTGTCAATGAACTGCATCATTTTAATCCCAGGATCAAAACAAAACAGTTGCCAAATCTCTGAGACAGAAGGATTTAACAAAAAAAAATCCACTCTAAAATAGATCTAATCCAATCTGTCTAATCTAATCAATCTAATCTAATCAATCTAATCTAATCTAATCTAATCTAAAATCTAGTCAAGCATTTAAGTTAGACAGCCTTTTCACACCAATATATATCAGAGAATGACCTTTAGAACTTTTAAAGCTCAACAAATATTAAATAAATAAGATAAAAGTTACTTTTATTTAGAACCTGAGAATTTATTTCTTTTTGAATGTCTAAGCTATCAAGTTTCCAAGATCTATCAGATGAGTCATTGTGAACTGCTTTCAAAAGCACCATATGGTTATAGGCTAATGCAGATTAATTCAGATAATAGTATTTGTTTTCCAAACAATAAGATTAATTGAGCTTGTATGATGGATTTTCATCACGGGATTCTTGTCCGTCACTGCATGACACAAGACACAACCAACGTCTGGTTCTGTCACTGGTTGACAAAACTAAGGAAGAATATCACACCACATAATCGCAGGATTAGGCGTTATTTTTCATTGTTGCCAATGCCTAAGTTCTGTCTAAGCCCTCGTTATGTTTAATGATGTGAGTTATTGCCTGCCCTGAGCATTGTAACTCACAGGACGCAGAGCATAGAACATTTATAGACCCTCGAGTGGGGCTGAAGCCTGCTTTTGTAGTGAGCAAGGGATAAAGGAAGAGCAAAATTCCTCAGCGTCCTGTTGTTATGTGATGCCTGACTTTCAAACAAAAACTAGGAGGAAAAAAAAAGAAATCTCATTTCAGGACAAGATGATTTAAATAATTAAAACACTGAACACTTCATCTTGTAGTTTTTCCAAGCAATATTAGCTTTTCAAATGTGCAGTTTTTATTATTGAACGAAACACTGATGTGAAGTCTACAGGTTGTATTAGGAGGTCAACCCATTATGCCTACTAATGTGCTGTGAGATTGATAGCTAATTGATATTGCATGCTAATTGATATGAGTCCAATTGCACACTATCAGCCATGGCCTTTTAATGGTATCCACTGAGGAAAAATTAAGAGAAGCTGTGGAGAAAACTCATTTAGTTCAGTCTTCTCCATTTCCATGGTTATGTCTTGGCAATTTCCATTTTATATTATTACGCTCCAGCACGGAACATTTAAATATATATAACTTTGTGATGGGAAACCCACGAGTCTCATATGAACATACAAATCAGGTTTTCCTCAAGTAAGTCAACGATATTTTTTGGCAAAGAAGCCCTTCCTTTAAGACAAGAATAAGGCTATAGTTCATATTGTTCTCCTTTTCGGCAGATCTAAAGGCTTCTTTTCAGGGCTCTAAGTTTGATTTTGATTTTATTTTGACTTTCTGTTCTGGACTGGGATTTTACGGTTTGAGTGCAGCGTGAACTGATGGAGACTTTTCAAAGAAAAAGAATAAGCAGTAAGATAGGGGGCACGACAACTTTAGTATTGAGGTCTAACTTTTTTTTTCTGTAGTCACAAATTAAACTTTTAGAGTAAAAACCTCAAACAGTATACTTTAAAAATGCCAAGATGTGACCAGCTACCATTGGCACATACAGTTAACTATGCTCAGCAATACAGCCATTTCTTACAGTGGAGAGAAAAAGTATTTATTCATCAATTGTGCAAGTTCTCCCTCTTAAAAACATGAGAGACCTGTAATTTTCATCATAGGTGCACCTCAACTATGAGAGACAAAATGAGGAAAAGAAATCCAGAAAATCACATTGTCTGAATTTTAAAGAATTCATTTGCAAGTCATGGTGGAAAGTAAGTATTTGGTCACCTACAAACAAGCAAGATTTCTTGCTCTCACAGACCTGTAACTTCTTCTGTAAGAGGCTCCTCTGTCCTCCACTTGTTACCTGTATTAATGACACCTATTTGAATTTGTTATCATCAGTATAAAAGACACCTGTCCACAACCTCAAACAGTCACACTCCAAACTCCACTATGGCCAAGACCA
>JBAMYA010000002.1:10795005-10836033 GCA_037176975.1 Arrhamphus sclerolepis
AAATAAATTCTTTAAAAATCAGCCAATGTGATTTTCTGGATTTTTTTTCTCATTTTGTCTCTCATAGTTGAAGTGTAACTATGATAAAAATGACAGGCCTCTCTCATCTTTTTAAGATGCACAATTGATGGTTGACTGTATACTTTTTCTCCCCACTGTATGTTCACCTTTTTTCCCTTAAAAAAATCTTTAATAAAATCATTAAGGGTCATAACTATGGAATGGAGCAGACTGAACCCAATGAGTTCAGTCTGCCGAATGAGTAATCTTAGAATGTTGTTATAATAGAGCTCATCCACTAAAATTATGAACCAGTTTTCATTTCTATTCATAGCTCTTTGTGCAAACAACACTTCATAGCACTTAGCTTCTTTTTGGAACTTTAGGAGCCATGCTGGCCCCTGCAGGCCATGAATTATGTCTTAACCACGAGAACCCAGTTCCATCAATCATGTACTTCAGCAAATAAAAGTATATATACCCCTTAAAATGAAAAGCTTTTCAGTCCAGGCATTAATTTCTTCAAAAAGCATGTTACAAAATGTTATAAAGACAGGACAGCAGAGATATATTCAATTCAATTTATTTACGACAAGTCATCTGTAGGTGCTTTAGAAACCCAGAGCATGACCTCTGAACACATGGTAACGCCTTCCGTGGCAAGGAAAAACTCCCTCTTGGGAAGAGACCTTGAGCAGAACCCAACTCTTGGACTACAGGAAGGCCATGCCTGCGAGCATCCCACAGCAGCATCCAATTGATAGGTGCAGCTAAATTGAACAACAGCTTTTTTTTTTCTTTTTTTCTTTGGAGCAGTTATTTATGTATTTATTTTTTCATAAAAAAAAAAAAAAGAAAAGTTGAACAACAGCTTAACCACGACCGCATCACCACCAGAGCATCACCACAAGACCACCTGAAAAAGGAAAAGAGAGAAGAGAGCGAGGCTACTGAAGATAGACAATGTTGATTCTATTACATGAGTCAGAACAGTCTAAAACTAAGACAGGACAGATGCTCAGTGTCCAAAGGACTCCCCCCAGCAGCCTAGGCCTATAGCTATAGCCTATAGTTAAAGGCTTTATTAAAAAGGAAGGTCCTAACTCTAACCTTGAATGTAGAGAGGGAGTCTGCCTCCTAGACCAAGGTTGGGAGGAGCATGATATCTGGAAGCTCTTCCAGCCTTTCTAGACCTACAGACTCTTGGAACAGCAAGTAAACCTGCATTCAGGGAGCAGAGTGTTCTACTAGGACAGTAAGGAACTATGACATTTTTCACATAGACTGAAGCTTAATCATTCAAAGCTTTGTATGTAAGAAATAATATTTCAAATTCAATTCTAAATTTAACATTTAACAGGAAGCCAATGTAATGAAGCTAGAACCAGTGAGATGTGGTCTCTACACCCAGTTCTGGTTTGTACTTGTGCAGCAGCATTCTGGACTAGTTGAAGGTTTTTAACAAGGCAGTTTGTACAGCAAAAAATGCATTACAATAATCCAGCCAACTGACAACTGAGCTTAATTTACAAATAGCAATAGGAGAGAAGCAGTCTAGGCAAGAACCATTTAGTAATGCTGATTCCAAGGTCTCTGAACTGTCCAATGCATTCCCCATAACCAGCAGAAGAACATGAATTTGATCCCTAATATTTATAATTTTGTTAATGACAAAGCCCATAAAGTCATCGGTAGTTAAATGAGATGAAATAGATATATAGTACCTTTCTATAGGGGTCCACTCAAGGTACTTTGACAACGCAAGCAGCTTTCTCTCACTGCCATACACATTAACTAACTGCATGATAGGAGTTTTCTAAACAGCCTGTTGCAGCATAACTAGGAGGTGGTCTAAGAGACTAGAACGTTTCAGGCATTATTAAAAAGGAAGGTTTTAAGCCTATGTCAGGATGTTTCTAATTTTCCCAATATTATGCAAGTGAAAGAAACCTAAATTTATGACCTGTTTGATATGAAAGTTAAAAGACAGGTTTTCATCACATATGCCACCAAGATTCCTAACAGTAGAGCTAGAGGCGAATGAATTGGATCACAAAGGAATCTCAGAATGTTTATTTATTCATCACTCAATGTTTAGATAAATTGTCTTTAAATGGAGATAGCTTTGTGCTGCAGCTATTCATTCAGCTAAGTCAGCGAACAGCCAGGGTATCCATGGCAGAACAGTATAGAGGAATCTACTGTACTCAAAAAAGAAAAGAAAATCACTTGAATTTTTCTATAGATTACATTGGCAATTCACAAAACAACTGGGAAAATGTTTTGTAGACCAACGAAACAAAAACTGAATGGTTTAGGAAGAATATTCAGAAGTATTGGTGGTGCAAAAGATCCACATTATGAGGCATATCGTAATCAGATGTATAATTTGGCTTTAATAAGATGTGTGAGCAGCACAAAAATGAACAAACATACAAACAAAAAGTTCTGTGAATTATTTCAGGATCATCTTCATCAGTCTCATCTGTTCTCCTTCCCATTTAAACAAGCTCTCACTCTCCACCAGATTGCGTTGTATTCTTCTTGTAAGTACTGCTCTCCAGCCATTTCCTTATTTGACACTTTTCTGATCTCGACCCGAAACCAACCCTCGGACCTACGTTTTCTAACCTGTCCTGGCTTGTACCTTTGCCTGAGTTTATTTGTCTATCTTTGGCTCTGACCTGATCTGCTTTTTGTGGACCTTTCCTCTGCTTCACCCTCAGAAGCCATGTATGCTTCATTGGATTAGTACAGACAAGCACTGTTTCTCTGACCAACCCTCTGCCTTGCCCTGAATGGTACATGCGACTGTATTATCTGATTTCTTGGACCTGCGTTCCTGCACCTGCCCGTTTCTTCTTGTATGCTTGATGGGTTTCTGAACTGGACTGTGTTCTTGTTTCTGAACTACAATATATAATAGTATTAAGTGAACAGTTTTGGTTCAGTCTCTCTGACACAAGGATGTGCAAATCTAGTCCTTGAAGGCCGCTCTCCTGCATGTTTCCCCTGCTTCTGATTCATATGAATGGGTCATTAACAGACTTGTGCAGACCTTGATGACAAGCTGATGGTGAGACAGTCATTTGAATCAGGCGCGTTGTGGCAGGGATACATCTGCATGGGACAGCAGCCTTCAACAACTGGATTTGCACACCCCTGCTGACATATAGGGTTAATACCAAATGGGTATATGGAAGGATAATGTTGCACTCTCTGTTTGATGTCTTTTTGATCTCTATACTAAAGGACTGTGCAGTCCTTGGTGCACTGGGCTGTAAACAGAAAGAATTTCCACCTTAAGTCATATGAACAATAACATCTTCCATGCTCATCAAGTGAAGAAATTATGGACAAAAGACATGTGACTTTAACGACTCTCAACACTTACGACTGAAAAAAAACCTTCAAGATACACAAGACAAAGGTCAGTTTTTCATCTGTTGAAGCTTTTTAGGATTACTATGACCTTTGTCACTGAGAACCTACAACAGCATTTTTCAAACAAATTCAAAATATCTAAAATGCAAATACATGTCTGATTAAATGTCCTTAACTGCAGGGTATTTTTGTTTCTTTTCCCCTAGACTGTTGCTGAAGTGTCAGTTTTGGTTATAAGAACCATGTTTGCACAGTTAGATTCAACCATCTTTTTTCCCCTTTGTCAACAGTATCCAGATCAGCAGCATTTTCTGTTTATCTTGAATTATTTATTTTGTTTACAATCAAACACTGCTGTGATTTCTATCTTAGTTTGGTTCATCTGAACACATGAAGACAACCACTGAATAATTGTACACAATTGCAGAACAAAACAAGGGGGGTCTTGCCCAGAGCAAATTGGTTGTGGGCGTTTTTCCACATTCAAATGAAAATTATACACCCAAGTAGTAACAGGTGTTTTTGTAGACAGTCTACAAAAGTCTTTATTGTTTTCCAGTTTACACATTTATTACAAGCCTAATCAAAAATGCTTAGTAAAAATATCATTATTTATATTTCATGTTTGCTAGAATTTTCTTTCTTTCTTTTTTTATTTGATTAGTTGGTTAACTTCTAAGTTCTGCTTGTTTTTATTTTTTGTATCTGTATTTTTTATAGAAGTTTATTGTAATACAGTAATACAGTGTTCAACCAGAGGTTCACATACAATTTAGAACAAAACACAATGTTTTCACTCCATCAGTAATGTTGAAGAAAGTTTTCTTGATGAAGGTCTACTACAATTCCAGATTTCTTTCTATTTTTTTGTAACAAAGAATTTTTAGTTTTTAAACTTTTGTAAAAGTCAGTCAACTGGTTAACTCAAATTGTGCCAGTTAGCCAATTAGAAGCTAATACCAACACATTTATTGTGTGGAATTCTCCAAGCTGTTTAGGAACACGGTCAACTTCATGTAAATTTCTGACTTTGAAGAACATAATTTAATAATACTGAATAAATAAATAGGTGAACAAAAAGTTAAACATCCTTTTTTTAAGGAACTGTCATAAAACAGGAAAGGTTTTTCCATCTGTCAGACTCTGAGATACAAAGATCTAAATATCTTATCTAAACTGTGTGCAAACATCTGGTCGCAATTCTACATCTCATGCAGTTGAATTTATAAATTATTTTCAAAGATACGATTCATGGCTTACATGGTTCTCAGTCAATATAAATTACCTGTCACCTGTAAAGTTGAGCATTGTTGCAGCTGTATGTTGATTATCCTCTCAGTCATTCATGTTAACTTTTGTTGTAATTTCAAATAATATCTGTAATTAGACCTCAGCAGACTAAGGTTCCTGATGAGCTTAAATCCTCCAGGATATCATGATTATTTGGGGTCGGGTGGCGTGTTTGTAATGAGATGTGTTCTGATCACAGCTAACAAGCTCTATGTGGGCCACATGTCCTGTCGTCTTGCTGTTTGCTAAGGGTGTTGTGAGACGAACAAAACATTCTGCTTCCTCAGTTTCCATGGATACTACACCTGGTTTGACATGAAGTCATGCATGCACTGTCTGGATTGAGCCAGCCTTATGAATTAGAGGGCATCTCTCTCTCCAAGATCTTGTGTTACTCATAAAACACTATAATAGAACTGCTCATCACCGAAACAGGTTATCACATTTCCTCCTGTTTAATTCTCTGAACCTGCAGCGAAGCACAAAACTGTTGACTTTTCTTTCTTGTTGATCTCCCACTTCGGTCAATAGTCAAATGTTTGATAGTTTACAGATGTAATCGATGTCTCTCTCTCTCCCTCTCGGTATTTAAATCTTTTATACGCTTTTCACATTCACTGCCTCCATTTCCTATTCCCTCTGCTCAGCATGCATGACGTGGACAACACCGGGAGACCATAGATCTATAATCCCCCTACAGGAAAGGAGTGGATGACTTTAATGATTTAAATCTTGTCAATGAACACTTTCTTTGATTTGAAATGAGAATTCTGAAGGCTTGCTGGAATCATCCCAAAACAGAGCCACACTCAACACATTAGCATTCCCTGAAGTCAATGGTCATTGACTGCAGCAAATAGGTGCTTAATCATTTTTAATTAGGGATAATCAGACATCTTGTCCATTCTCATTTTAAGAGGGCAAAACTGAGGTCTTCAATAAACAAAGTTCTTGGTCTGAGAATCTTATTTGAATTCTTTGAATATGACATCATTGTGAAAGACTGTGAATTTAAGATGTTTTCCTTGTACATGTCAGATAGTTCAACATTGATAAACCACACATAATTTCTCTACAGAAGAAAAAGGAATTTATTTACATAATTATCAGTGTTCTGATGCTCATTTGTAGCATCCAACAACACTGACAGAAGATTAAAAATAAAAAAAAATAAAGTGACATTAGAGCAAAACTGAGAGTTATGTCTGGACTGGGTGTGGCAGGGCAGTTTCATTCACGCTGGTATCTCTTAGTAATGAGGCCCTGTGAAGCCGAGGCTCTCACCCCTCGCTGGGCCCTCATACATCATTAATGCTCCCACATCATAGTCCTGATAATTACCGGGGACGTGAATGTCACCTCAGTCGCACCTCCTCAGCTGAGGCTGACAGGAAAAGGTCTGTGGTCTGCCAGACGTGCCATGAGTTCTGCATCTCACATGCAGTGTTTGCACGCACACACTCTCATAGTTACTCTCACAAACAAAACAATTCTACCCAAAGTGAACCATATGTGTCCTCTTCTTGTAATCAAAACACATGGGATGCTCGACTCCTCTGGATTTGTTCCAGCTGGCTGCTCAACTTAAAAAGTCATTCAAAAAAGTCACTTCACTCAGTTTAAAAAAAATAATCACATTTTCTTTTCACTTCTTTACAGTGTTGACAAATAGTGACCTCCAGAGAGTTTTGGTTTAGTTTATCCAGATCATAGAATGTTGTCCCTGACATTTTGCTCAATCTTATACAATTTAATATCCATACCATTAGTGAGGAGGGGAATAATTTAAATGTATTGCTCACACCCTGTCTTTCAGTTAACTGAATTAAATTGAACTGAATTGAACTGTACGTTATTAACCCACGAAAGGGAAACTATAGGGCTGCAAAGTAAGAAATGCATCAGGAAGAGAGCTATATTTGAAATCTCCAGAAATTGTCATGAAAGCATTGAGCTTTGATAGCTCTGAGCAGATGATGTCATATGCAGCATCAGGCAACACAGTTGAACTCTCTCGGTAGACATGATGGACAGAAAGTCAGTTGCTGGTAGCTGAGGACAAAATCTGGGTTGTAGAGACACTCCTTTACAGTCGCACATCCAGGCCTTGGTACATGTTGTAAACAAGCAACGTAAACCCTCTTTCTGCGTTTTCATTTTATTATCTTTAGCTACTGTTTGCACTCCCAGAGTACCAGGAATGAAAGCACTGGAGTGCAAATTATGACCCTGCAGCCCGGTAATGTGTGGTGAGGTTCATGCCAGCACTGACTCCATCTGAATCAGATGTACAAATATATGAATCCATCAGAGTAGATTACTCACCATTTGATCAGCAGCAGTTAACAGGTTATGCCATTCAAAACTATATTATGATGGTCTTACCCCTACTAACAAATGAAGTCCATGCACTGATCCTTCTGGTCAAAAGTATCCCTTATTATTATTTTTTTTTTAGAAGTCTTCAGTGTCTTCTTTCAGTTTTAAAATTCTATCAGTCTCATTGATCATTGAAACTTGCTCTGCAGCTGTGGAGTAGACTATCTGGGCTCAATACTGCCCCCTACCATGAGGTGAAGTGAGGCAGGAGAACTACAGCCTCACCTAGTGCTTTTTCACTGCTGTTTTAAGATCGCTGAGTACATGAAACAGGTTACATACACATATTATGTACTTCAGCTAAACTATGTAAAGTCAGCGGACATATATTAAAACATTTGATTGCTGACAGAGACAGTAACACACTCATTGCATGGCAGAGTATAGTTTGTGAGGGATTGTGCAATCCAATGTGAGGCTCAGCTTGCTGCTGCCTCACCGTGCATCTCTTCCCCATATTTGAACAGTACATGAGAAAATTCAGTGACTTTTAATAAAAATGACAACCAAAATTTTTAAGCTAAATGGAAAATTTGTTTATAGTTCAAGCCACTATTTTTTTGTTTATTATATATTTTATTCTTTCCACGATGACAGGTGAGGCTCTGCCTTCCTTGCCTCTCCAGACCACACGTCACAGCTGCAGCCATGACCTGATGAAGCACACAGCTCCACATTTCCTCTTCAACCTGTCTGGATTTTGGGTCTTATTTTGGACATCAACTTGCCCTTTGAAAGTCGAATCAGCAGCTCCCATATGTAAAAAACTTTCCAGTTTCTAACTATGATGCAAACTACCAGAATTAAGTGAAAAAATCCCATCAGCAGGACTCCATTGACGCTAGAAAATCCATGCTTCATATATCAGCAGAAGAAAAATATAGGAGAGAATCAAAAGACGATGAAAAAAAAAATTACGATTCAAACACCAATAAAGGTGGAACTGTTTCCTTCAAAGGGCAAAGAAAAACTGTTGCTGCAGCTGTAGGTATTCTACTTTTGAGTTGTCTTTCCTAATTATGTATCCCACTTCCTTCAGCTTAGTATTGCTAGATGGCTTTAACACAAGCATATGTACTGATAAGACGTTTGTGGTCAAAGGAAAACTGTAAAGAAAATTAGTCTGCGCCAAGAGACTATCCAGTTTCAGATCTTTTCAGATGGCAGTCCTTCTGGTTCTTTTAAAAATGCTAATTGCTGATCACTTCAGATGCTGAAGAGTCAGAGACAAGGTGGGAAATTTTTCAGGAAAAGTTGCTGTCACAGAACTGGCAATAACTCACTGCACACAGCTCTTAAAAACAGCAGGTGATGTTATTATCGACTTTAAGCAAAACCTTATTTTTAGCATGATGAATACAAATGCACTATTTATTTAAAAGAAAACAAATCTGGTTGTGGCTTCAAACAGAAAAAATGTTAATAACCAAAAAAAAAAGAAAAAGGTACAAATGTGATTATGCAAATGATCAACTAAATGTATAAACTGATATCAGCTTTGTGAAGAAATATGTTCCGCAGTATGGAAGCGCTAATCATTTAAAGCATAATTTAAACTCATTTCAGCAAGGCAATTATCTCATAAATGTGGTTGTTGCGGCTCTGATGGTTGTGCTAACTTTGCATCCACCACCTCCTTAGTCATGATTTGTGAAAATGAGAACATGTGTATATTGGGGTTGGCAGTTTAAGCATTGTACAGATGTCCAATTAAACATGATTTATACATAAATCATTTCAAACAGTCAAGGTAACCAGACAGACAAAGATGCTTTTGTGTTTAACTACAAAGGTATAACTGTCATTTGGTGTGTGAGGAGTAATATCTACTGGCTGCTTGTGTCTTTTTGTGTTGCAATAGACAGAATAAGCCTAAGCATTATTAACTTTTAGAACTGGATTGCAGAAATTCCATTTCTGATTAGTTGCATGGCTGTTTGAAGCAAAACTTCACGAGACTAATTCTCCGATAAAATGTAAAGTTTTACACACTGTGACTGAAAATAATGGCATGTACAGAAAAATCTAGAGTTAGATAGCAACGTTTCCAGATGGTCCATATATTTCACATGCTGTGATCACATTCTTTGACTGCGTAGACAGCAGGTAAGATCCTGCATCCCTTTTGTGTTTTTTTTTCTTTTCGGCAGGAAGATGAGGTGCAATATTGGTTCTGTGTGGATTTAATGCTTCTCTCTGTCACTTCCTAACCAAAAAGATGAAAAGAAAAAATGCTTATCAGCAATCACCATTACTGAACTACAAAGACATGTAGTATAATAGAGGCAACATGCATGACGGCAACTGTTGTAGGGAGAGAAGGAAAACACTGGGATGAGGCAACCCTACAACAGGAAAAGCAGATCATGTCCTGGTTGATGATTCATGTGCACACATGAAGGGTAGAACCGAGTCCTCAGTTTTTAAATGCTGGTAAAATGGGTAAAACTCTTGTTATACTTTGGTAAACGACAAGAAAACTATTCAGTGAGAGAGCAGGTTTTAGGAGGGCAACACAACTGCAATATCAAGTATTTTCAAGTTTATTATCCAAAATCCAAGCACATTTTAAACCTTGAAACAACCACATTGAAATTCAAGCATTCCAAGTACCTGTATGAGTTTCAGAGGTGGAAAAGTAAACATCACAATGCAGAGAGACAGAATAGACACATTTTTAATGTAAGTAAAATACATCTAGATGAAACCATTTTCCTTTAAAAGAAATTGCCAAGAGAACATTTAGAGTTCATACAATCGAGAGCCCCATTTACTATGATTATGATCAAATCTTTTCAAAAAATCAAAGTTCCATTGATGGGAGGCTTTTTAAGAGAGACAAGATGCACTCTGATGAGAAGGTGTAATTTTGTAAACAAGAGCATTTTTTTTCTTCCAAAAAGACCACAAGAAAAAAAAGAAAATAATTCTGTGTGAAAAGTCTAAAGAACAGATGTTTGCACCCTTTTCAGTTCTTTTTTTCTGCTTCTCGTCTGCATCTCTTTCTCTCTGCCTTCACAGATAGAAGACACGTGTATGGACACATGGAGACACACTCCGGGTTTAGAAGAAACCCTCATTTGGCCAATTACTCTGACCTTCCAAATTGCAGACCATCCAAAAGCCTCTTACAGTGAATATAATATCCCCTCCTTCCCCACTCTCTGGAGAGATATTCAGCATGCTCCTCTAACCCCACTGATAGGACAGTTTAGCTTTAAATGAGCCTGTTTTGCCTCAACACATTTCTTCCCGCATGTCTTCCAGGACTGTGGGTTTTATTGATCGTTGTTCTCTCAGGGGTGTTGGTGCCTGGACTGGGGCACTCAGCGGCAGCTGCTTGGCCTGCTGATGGTTGTTAGCCCTGCTGGCTGCACTGTTCTGGGTTTTGTGTGGTTCCAGGCTCAGCAGTAACCCTGCACCCCTGCAGCCTTGTCTGAGGATGCTTGTTAGGAAGCCGCCTAAAAATAGAGGAAAATATCTTGTCTCCCTGCACAAATTCCATCTCCACACGCCTGGCTGATTTAGCTGGATGACTGGCGCAGGCTTACCTGGGTCCTCGAGTGTATAGCTTACCGCACACAGCTGTGTATATTTATGAGGCTGATTTATGTGGCTGATCTCTGCGTTGTCTTAAAACAAGCGTTGGTTGTGTTGTTGAGCTATTTACATTTTTATTTGTGGCAAGCAGTACCAGATATTCTCCTAGAAGGGCAACCCTAGGGACCTGCAGGGTGAGTAAGACACAAAGGTTGCCCCCCAACCCCACCCTCCACTCCCCCACTGCACCCCCCTCCCCCACAACAAATCCTGGCTGGTTCAAGGTTTTTTTGTTTATTCAACTTGGTTGGTTTTTCAGATAGTATGTTTCTTTTTTATTTGTTTGTTTCTTTTTTTATCCAGCACATCTCTAGCCAGTTTCTGCAACTCAGTTGTTCTTGTTTGACTGGGATTAATAACATTTTTTTAAAATTAATTCAGAATAGTTAACCAAATTGGTAAGTTTAATTGCATTATGGCTCTGTTCTTGGAAAAATAAACTACAGCTATCATCACATTGGGCAGCTCAATAATGGTCTCCCAATACTGTAATTACACATGAGCCAGTCCTCCACAAATATCTGAAACTGTTGAGGGGAATTATGCTCTTGGCAACTCTGAGGCCAGGTGGTGCGCATCATTACACACAAACAGCCAACTAATCAATGTTCATATAACAACCTAGATACACATTCTGACATGCAGGCTATCAGACAGCAAGTAGTCGATAAACTTACAATTGAGATCACTCAAAGAAGTGTCAAATATGTCATCGTAGCTCTGTATTTTATCATGATTTATTACACTTTTGGAAAGGTTTTTTTTGTTGTTGATGTTTTTTTTATTTACAGATAATGGCTTGTTCATAAATTGACTCCTTGATGAAAGGAAGTAAAAGTGGAATTATATTTATCATGTGTAACTTCTTTTAACAGCTCATGTACATCTTCATCTGCCTCGTCGTCTGTAACCGGGCCTTGTGCTGACAGAGTGTTGACAGGCAGCGATTGTGCCACAGCCTTGTTCTCAATGGTCTAAAACTATGAATAACTGTGCTGCTAAATAATGACACTTTGTAAAATTCTAAATTAATATGTCTAAAAGTTAAAACTTTAACATGACAAAAAATGCTCTGCCTTAATTTTTTTGAAGCATCCCTGCAGTTTAACATTTATAGCTTGTTCCAGGATCAGCTTCATTAGCATATATTGAAAATATGAACGCATATATTCCGGGTCTGATATTTGGAAGATGTAATGTCTACTCTTCATTACATCCCTTTATATACAATACATGAAATATTTCCATGGAAACTGAGATAAGTAATAAAGTAGTGGATAAATCATTGTAGACTACATTATTATATCACTATCTTGCTGTTGTAAGGTGCAGGATTTTATGATAAATGGGATAAGTGATTATGTTAATATATATTATAATAATAAACTTGACTATTCTCTGAATGCATTTTATTAATTATATGAGAATTTATCCTGTGACTGAAGCCAGTGTTACAAGGTTTCAAATATATGCAATGGTTTAATATTACAAGATCTGTTTTAATGTGTGAAGATGCTAATTTACCCACATTTCTGCCCCTGTGGGCGGTTACCCTTCAAATGCAGGTCCTCTTCAGGAGGTCCAGGAGCCTGAAGCTTCCACACATTATCTCAGCAGTTTCTGAGGACTGAGATCTCCAGTGTTGGTCCTGGGAATCTGCTGGAAACACTCTCTCACTTTGTGGGATACAGTTCCACCAGGGAAAGTGTACGCTCAAATATACATACAGTTAATATAATCTCACAAGAAAACAACAAGTACACCTTCATTGCTTCCATAGGGATTCAGAAAGCAGGTAGCAGCCTGGTGCTTCTTGACAAAGATCACTTTCTGTGCCTGAGAGCATAAGTTTGTTCCCTGTAGTAATCACCAAATCAAAAAGTCAGACATAACGCAACCGTTCCACTTTGTCTGGGGCTGCCAAAGGGTAACATCCAGTTTTCAAAGCTGAAGTTGTTGACAATAAATGCAATCTATCTTATCTTATCAGTAGGTCCCAGCTCCAAAAGTGAGTCAGTCCCCACAGACCCATATTAAAATGTTCAAAGTTTTACTTTCCTTAGCAGTTAGGAGGTAAAACTATTGAAAACATGGGTTTCATCACATCCAGCCTGATTTGTCCACAGGCCAGATGTTGCATTAGTTCAAAATTACTATTATTAGTGTAATTTTACAAGCTGGGCCAGATTATTTTGTGATTTATGTATTAGAATGTTGGTGGCTGAAGTGTGTCTGTGGCTGAACTGCAGGCAATGAAAACTGGGAATAACATTTCCTGTCTAGTATTTTTCAGTTTGATGTAGTTCAGTTTTACTTACTTACTTTACATGTACTGTATGTTCTAGTGTGGGCTCTAAAGCTATGTACTATGCACTCTTTCATACAATAATAACATGCTTCAGGGGTGATTTAGTGTCATTTCAGTGCAAATTTATATTTACGTGGGTGCTCAAAGCTGCTCACTGATTTCAAAAGAGGCAGAGACTGCAGGACATAAGGTTGGAATGAAGTGCTTTACTTCAGCCTCTGAAACTGAAAAACCTCTTTTAACACTTCAGCATCATGAGTTTTGAATTTGTTGTTCATTGCATGGGAAAATGGACATGTGGCATGAGAATGTGTGAAAAGTGAGAATAGTCTGACTGTCACATTCACAGTACATTAATGTGAGAGCCCTGCTGTGGCATTTAGATCAAGACATGTCCAAAACATTTCATTAATGCCTCTGGAAATTGTGTCCTCTAGTGAATAAAGTGAATTAAAAGGGATCCAAACCTTGTGAGCCTAATTTACCCATGTGACCCTTGGAGTTTCCTATAACTGGTTGACAAAGATCAGTCATTACCAATAAAATAACACCATAGCACGTTTGATTAGAACATTCAATGACAGGATAGCAACACATAGAACATCTCCCAATACAGAATATAGTGCATCATATTAGCTCTAACACTTACAGATATAACACCAATACATCAGTTACAGTGAATTGAATTTTCTTTTTGCACAGTGTAAGAGGTTCTCACAAAGTATACATGTTGAATAAACCTCAGATGTGCTAGAATTGATAATAAAAGTGTCACTGATTTCAGTCGACTCCAATAGTTACGCTTAATCCCACTTATTCCCACTAAGTGTCGACTGTAACTTGGGCAAGTTAACGCAATACCGATAGAGATAAAGATGTTAGATGTCTTTATTTCAAAACAGTTCCACATAGAGATCTTTTCAAGTTTTGTGAATTTTGCTGTCATACTGTACGGCTCATGGAAATGCTTGATCACAAATGCTTGATCACATCAGTCTGGAGACAGCCTCTTCCTCCACATTAGATCAATCTCTTTGGGCTTTTTGATTGGTTCCAACAGATCATGGGGGTGGGGTGGGCATTGTGGCTGGGGTGGGGCATTGGGGGGCCCTTGGGGGTGGAGCTGTGGGGGTGGGGTCATGGGGCAGTGGCCCCAACCTGGGGGAGGAGGCTTTGGTAGCTCTGGGGGATGTCTTCTGGGGGCTGCATGCGGGCTTCTAGGCAGTTTGTACCGGCGGACATAGGTTGCTGACCTGGTGGCTTGGCCTGCTCCTGGGTGGGTTTGGGGAGGGCTTGGGGGCTCGGGGTACTGGGGGTGTGTTGCCCCTGGGCTGGGTTCCTGGCTGGGCCTGGGGGGCTTGGGTCTTGGCGAGTAAGTTACCAGGGAGTTTTGGGCTGGAGCAGGCACCGGTGCCCGGCCCTGGCCTGGGGGCCCTCGATGCATTGGTGGGCCTTGGGGCATCCTAAGCCGGTGGGGAGATCTCCCTAACATCTCAATGCAGATGCTCTCCCAGCGGGGGAGGCAGGGGGAAGGTGGTCCATGGGAGGGGGAACTCTGCCTGGGTGTCTTGTGTGGTTGGAAAGCTGCTTGAATGGTAGGATGGGGGTAGTTTTTTTTTTTTTTTTCTCCTGGCATGGGGACTGGAAGGACTACCTGGAATGGGGCCTGGGAGCCATTGGGGTGGTCCTGCCTTAGATTCCGGTTCCCCGAGGGGTCCCAAGGTCTGGCGGCTCTGGTTCTGTATGGGGTGGGGTCTGGGGTCTGTGTGGTCTCTGCGGGCTCGCAAGCCTGGGTGGTTGCGGGGCGAGAGGGGGGGTCTCGACTTTTCGGTGGGTTTTGGTTATCGCTCTGTGGGCTTCCTTTGCAGACTTTGATGTGGGTTCTCTCATGGGGCTGCTTCCGGCTGGTGGAGGAGTTTTGTTTGTGGGGCTAGTGGGATGCATCTGCGGGGTGTGGGCGCTGTGGGCAGCCTTTGTTTTGGATGCCTTTTGACCCGTCTTGCCCTCGGCTGGTAGTAGCTGCGGGTGGTGGGGTGGTGGTTCTACGTGGTGCTGCTCTAGCTGTCGTGGGTGAGTGCGGCATGGACGACAGTGTGTGGGGCAGTGTTGCCTCCTCTGCAGTATGTGCTGTGGCTTTCTGTGGCGCTCCTTGACTGACTGTACCCATATCCTTCCATCGGCAGGGCGTTGGGCATGATGGTCCTTTGTGGGGCCTGCATGGTCGACCCGGTGGTGCTGGGGGCCTCAGTCTCTTTGTCTGCGGGGTGGTGCGGGGTGGTGCGTGTCCCTGCGTCGGCTGGGTGTTTGCATTTGGGTGGGCCCTCGGTTTTTGGCCTGGTGTGACTTGTCGGCCAACTCGGTGAGGGTATGAGACGTGCTTTGCTGTTTCGCTTGCCTGGTTGGGGCCCCGGCCTGGGGCTTGGTTGGGGGTCTGGAGTTGTTTGGTGGGGGTGTTGGAGGGGGCGGAGTGGTCTATCGGGGAGGTGTCGCTCTGGCGGCTCGGCACTGGTATTCTGGGGGTGCATGGGCCTGCTGGGTGTGTGCCCTCCCTCGTGTGGCATACTCTCGTTGTGGGTGCTGCCCTTGGTGGACTGGTCAGTTCTTGGGTTGAGGTGAGCAGGTGCTCCTGGTCGCCGCAGTGGACTGTCCTGGCTGGTTGTCTTTGTCGGGATACGGTAGCTTCTTCGATTGGGGGCTGGGTGTTGGACTGGGGGTGGGGTCTTGGGGTCTGGACGGTTCCGGGGGAGGTGGGTTGCTGGACCTGCCCCTGCTGGCTCTTGGGGCTCTCTGCCCTTTCATGGCCTTGGTCCCCAGGGGTGCTGCTGCCTACTCCTGATTGATGTGGCCTCTGTCCCTCGGTGGATCTTGTGGAAAGGGGGTGCCCAGGGTGAGTTCAGATCTTTCGATCATGGCTCCTGGTTGTAGCGGCTGGATCTTTTGGCTGGGGGGTTGTCGGGTTCCGGCGGGTGGTCGGCTGGGGTGGTGTATGGTCATAGGCGGTGTGTGGTGGTTGGGGGTGTGGCTTTGCTTTGACAGGGAGCTGCACAGTGGAGTGCACCTTGCTGGGTGGCTGTCCTTGGCCTGGAGCTGAGGGTTGGTCAGATTGTGGGTTCCTGGAGGGCACGGGCGCATGTATTGTTTCATGGACGGGTGGGCTGGGGTTGTTGGCGTTGGCCAAGGGACCGGATGGGATCCCCGATTCTCTGCACTCACCACTCAGTTGGGAGGGGTGCCGCAGAGGGTTGTAGAGAGTGCTGTGGGGAGGCTGTATCCTCTCGGATGTGGAGCCACTGATGTTTTGGATGGTTGGGTGGTTGTGGTGGGGCTGGGTGTTGTCAATCGTTATCCCTGGGCTTGCACTACATCGATGGAAAGATGTGCTAATGTGTGTGTGTATGTGGGGTGATCCTGTCCTGGCGTTGGGTCGGGTGGGTTGGTGTGGTTGCTTGGCCCGGTGGCATCTGCTCTGTGGCATCTGTCTGTGGGGCTGGGGTGGTGTCATTCGGGGCCATTACCTTTTCCTTGCGGCACACTGTGTGGTCGGGTGCGAGATGCGGCGGGAGGTGCCATGGGTGGGGGCTGTGTGCGCAGCTCGCGCTGTGCTTGTGTGTTCTCATTGGCCCTTCGAGATTGGAGGTCTCCTGTGGGGATGCCTCCTCCGGTAAAGACGCATGGCATCTGTGTTTTGAGGCGCGTGTTGGGTGTTTGTGTGCTGGTTGGGGGGGGCCCTGGGGGGTGAGCTCGGGTCGGGGCCTGTGGGGGGCCTGCGGCGTGGGGGTTGAGGCTCGCTGGAGAGTTTGGACTGTTTTGCCCTGGGACTCCTCTGGCTGGCTGGTGGGGACTATGTGGACTTCTTCTGGCTCTGTATCTGGATGGAATCGGGGCCGCCGTGTGTGCTTGGTCTCCTTCTTTACACCCCAGAATGAGGGGTCCAGGGACATGTTGTCCCTCTGAGGGGACATTACCTGGATCTGGGAATATAGAGTGCGAATGGGGAGCGCGAGTGGGTGTAGGACGTTCATCTTTGTGAATACGTAGGACGAGTGGGTATGAATGTCTGTGTGAGCAAAAGGGTGGGAATGTGTGATTGTGTCTGTGTACCTCTATATCTTTCAGGTTGGGTTCTGGGTCGCCCCCTCTCCTGGATCATTAAATATGGAGGCTACTTCACCCATCACACTCCCCTCTGGCGACCGGTGACCCTGCCCGCCGGTGCACTGGTGGCTTTCAGGTTCTGGGGCTGGGTGCTTGGGTATGTGCCGGCCTGCCCTGGTGGCGGGCCCGAGTGCCCAGGCTCTGTCGGGCCTCTGCTAAGGGGTAGGGTGCTCTCGGGGCTCAGGGTCTCTGTGTCCATGCCTGGATCTGCTCTGGCGTTGCGGGTTCCCGGCGGAGCCTGTGGGCTCGTCGCTACAGACCCCTGGGGCTTCAGCACTGTGGCTACGGGAGTGTCGCCCCGGGTTCTCCTCTGCTCCTCTCTGGGGGGCGGGTGCATTTGTCTCTGTGCTCCTGGTCTCCGGGGTTCCGGTGTTCCTCATGTCATCCTCATGTCCTCTGGAAGGATTTGTGGGTCCCCACAGCCACTATTGAACATTCTTATGGAGAAACCTTACAGATTCAGCACGCTCACACACAAATACACACACGTGTTTATATTCGGGTGTTTGTCAGTTACGCACTTAGTTGGACTGCAGTTGCCACTAAATTCATCTGGTACCATGTACTTTCCAATGATGTTATAACTGTTATTTTATATGCATATTTTGTTTGTTGTTGTGTTGTTGTTGTTTTTTTTTGTTTGTTTTGTTTTGTCTTGTCTCTTCTCTTTCCGCAGGTCGAGAAGCAGACTTCGAGGGTCTTCTCTACTCTATCTCCTTCACTTCTCTTAAACCATTTTCCTACTTCTTTCTTTTTTTTCCTTTCTTTTTTATGTCTCTGTGTCCATTGCATTTATAGTAAACCCAAAGTAATCCTAATAAATTAAAAAAAAAAAAAAAAAAAAGGAAATGCTTGATAAATGCTGACCAAGTCAGAATTGCAATGGAAGCTTGTCAGTCCTGCAAAAACTCCCATATATTGTAAAACAGCTTTTACACTCATGAGATGGTTTTCATTCATTTCATGACAGGAGTATTTCACAAAGCTGCAGTGGAAATACCTTTTTGCATGTAATAGGTCACGTGACATTAAAAAAGTAAGTCAGTCACTTTCCTGTAACTTAATTCCTTGGGCATGACGTAGCAGGTGAAAAAAGGATTTACTGCCTTGCAAAACTCATGAAGCATTGTTCAAACCATTGCTAACTACTCCTCCATTATATATTGGACAAGGAGCTCCTAGACATCTGACATATATTGGCTGGCTGCATCTATAAGGGGTTTGCTTGTGACAATTCATTGAAGACATCTATATCCTTTTCAAGTAAAAATAATGACTGCCAGAGTAATTGCATGACATTATTCTAGGAAGGACTTACTGCTAGAAAAGAAAACACAACTTGGGAGCTTAGCTGACTTTACTGAAAAGCAATCGTTTTGCAGACAGTAAGTCAGTTTTTATTTATATTGCGCTTTTCACAGACATACACAAAGTGCTTCACAAGGCATACTAACAATACGAAAATTACAAAAAGGGTACTTTACTTTTACTATTATTTATAATATAGAGAAAATATAGTCATATTAGAGTTAGTTCTATAATGACAGAGGTCACAATAATCTGTTGTTCTACAGCACAGAGTCACAGCTACAGAGAGCACGAGATATGTGAAACCTGAAGTACATTTTATGGGATATACTGAAGTAACTCAATGTATCAAAGCCTTTTTTCTGAAATACTTTTGACATACTATTTTTTGCCTGAACAAGTGCCTCCCCACATCCATATCCATGGATGAGGTGCCCCTGATCAAGGCACCTGAAACCCCCACATGCCCCCAGGGCGCCGCACCGTGGCAGCCCACCGCCCTTGGTCCAACAGCCCAGATGGGTAAAATGCAGAGAATGAATTTCCCCTTTTTTCCTGAAATACTTTTGTAAACTTTTCAAACTTCTTGCTTTTCATTTCCACTTTATTGCCAATTAGAAGATTAAATAAGGTTAATCTCATGACTAGAGTTTGTGAGAATCAGGAAAATTGATGCAATATATTTAAATTTTACAATCAGTAGCTGTCAGTAGCTTCTGTAACAACATTTTTATTCCCACTGCTCATGTTAGCACCTGGAAGAACTGAAAATTGTTTCAGTTCAGTGGTAGACAGTCTTGTATTTAAATTTTCTCTTGGAAATTAAAAACTATACTGTCCTTGTAGAATGAGCTATTATCAAAGAAATATCATCACATCCTTCATATTCACATCCCACCAGGGTCATTGTGAACAGGTTTGCAGCAGTGAAGCCACTGCATGAGAGCAGACTCGTGCACCTCTCCATCACCACTCCACCAGCTCCCAAAAAAGGAGTGAAATTAATTAAACTCTGGATGAGACAAAGGCTTAGGACATAAAGGGCTGCTGTTAGCATTTTTCTAGCCCATTGGTTCCTTGTTACTACCGCACATTATGGCCCCTGAACCCTCATAAATCAGTTCATACCCTATTGTCCTTTTCAGCAGGCTCTCTTCATAGTTGGCTCTAATATGACGGAGGTGACAATAATCTATTGTTTCTGGGCAGCTCAGTGCTGCACCCCAGACCCACAGCCACAGACAGCTTGAGGATGTATGTGCTGCCTGCAGGGAGCAGTCACAAAGGTGGGAGTAGGGGCCATTGTGGCTGACACACATGGGTTGTGATGGATATGTATACTGTACCAGCCTCAAACACGCTGATGAGTTGCTTGCTACCTAACTTAATAAATAAATGTTAAAAAAATGCCTTGCTGAGAGGGAAAAAATCTGATTCTCTCTTAAAACATGCAGTGCATCATTTCTCCATTTAATTATAATTTCCATTAGCTATGACTGTAGCTTTAAATGTTTCCTGATCTATATGTTTGGCCTGATTATAATATTGTTGATAATAATAAAGGTATGCACAATCAAATTACTGCAAACTCTTGATGGATATTAGCAGCAGCTGTGCTTGTGTAAGATTGCTGATGTCAAAAAAGTTTACTGTTGTCTAGAGCCCTTGAAGCGTTTCTGAAACTTTGACCATAGCATAAAAAAAGGAGAAACAAAAGAAAGAAAAGAAGTCTTTTCTCTGAGCAGCATTGTTTACAACTCTCAGACATGTCATGATCGATTGCAACTGGTCAGTGGACTGACATTAAGTAGACCAGTGAAGCAGCTAGTTGGACACAAGAGCTTAGACTGAGATCATTATAGCTGGCTGCATAAGCAACATGCTGTACTTGTCCACTTCAAGAGAAGAAAGTATAAAATGTAACTTTCCGATGACACAGGGAAAAATCAAAGGATGGTTAATCTACTGGATACCACGAACAGGAAAATTAAATGTCAGGGCTTTAATCCCACCAGTTAATTGCAGTTAATCATGGGATTAACTGAGTACAGGATTAGCTTTTTTACGGACCTTGACGACAAAGGAAGATTCATAGAATTTCAAAGATGGTAACAGTTCATCCTCTGGAGAGCAGTCATGTGCTTGAATGTGTTAAACTGTATTATCTATTATGTAGATGTTGAACCTTTGTCCTGACGAGCACAGATTATAATTCGTCCTCTGGAACTGTGAATATCTCAAAGCAAAGCATGGATGAAAGGAAATTTCAAGTTACTAGTACATACAAGGAGCTGCAACATTTTCAAAAAGGTTGTACAATAAATACTTTGCACAAATGAAAATAGCTGACTGATTACCATATTTCAGTTCTGCTACAGCAACCTAATGTATGTATTTCAATATTTAAGTACTGTATTTGAAAAAATGTTACTGAGTGCAACAATTCTGCACTTTGCCTGCCATGTAAACTCGTCGGGAGAATGTCTCACATATTCTGGGATGGGTCCCATTACATTTTTTAATGGAATTTTGTGGAATTCCGTTGAGTATTAGTTGCTGGACTTCATGAGACTTCTATTCAAAACTATAATCACGACCAGTGTGAAAACAAAAAAAAGCACATTTACCACTTGAGATTGGTCAAAAACAAGCCTGTCAGTCCTGTTACAGACAGGTTGAGCCCGAACTGTGTTTTGATTTCCAGTAGGCAGGTAGAAGTGCAGCATTTTTCAGTTCACAACACACAAAGCAAATGTGCACTGGAAGCAGTAGGAAGCCTCTGTGGCCTGATTTCCGTGCAGCTTTTTTCATCTATTTGCCATATTTGAACATAATAACAGTCATTAACCAATCAATCAGTGCAGCTGTAATTTCGTTTCGTGCCTGTCATTTGTTCCTTTGCAGCAAAGAGCATTTTTGCAACTTTTTTTTCTCAAGGTTTCTGTTTATAATTGTGGATAGAGCATGCAGTCTGTTTATGTAGTCACTTTTAGTTTGTCACTGGTTGAAAATGCTTAGCAAGTGACATGAAAAACACTCCAGTCACATCCAGCAGCTTTGAGAAAAATAACCTTCAACCTGCAAAAGAATCATTCACTGAGCCAGCAACTGAGCCTTTGGTTGAGAAGCATCACTCACTGTTCTGAGTGCAGCTGTATGACAATATTCAATGTTTTACTTTACATAGTTTCATGCACGTCATTCAGTTTCTTGATGACAGTAAAATACAGTCCAACCTTTGACTTGCAAAGCTGTGGCTGCAAGATATTGATGTGGGTAGGTGCCGGCAAGTGTTGAGAGGTCAGTATAGGCCAGCAGAAGCTTGACAACAGCCTGATCACAGCTGTAGGCGCTCTGCTAAAGATTACACCGGCTTGACAACACACCCCATCAAGCTGCATCATTGAACTCTGTGCCTATAAACGGGCATACATTTTCTTTTCTTTCTTTAAAGCAATTTACATTGTTTTTACCCATACATACGATACACATTATTTCTTCTATATCTGTCTCTCTTTTTTTTGTAGCCCATTCTGTTGTTTGGTGGTAATGTTTGGCTATTTCCACCAATATAAAACTAAACTTGTAAGTGTTGAACAGTTTCATTCCTGTTGTAGTGGGCTTTCAAAAGTTCACTTTTTTTTCTTAAGTCACTAAATTTCTCTTTTGGAATGTTACTCTCTTCAGCAAAGGCCTTTCTCTGCCATCACTTAAGCTGTTCAGCTGAAGAGTCCTGCAGGGACAAATCCATAATGGAAGTCAGAAATAAGTGCTGTTACCACTTCCATCTTTTTTTTTCTTTCTTTTTCTTTTTTCAGTATTGCTTTTCCTTTTGTTGTGTGTGTGTGTGTACATTTACTATTTGCACAACAGGGTGCAACATTATTGCTTTACTCTCCCTACATACACTTTTATAGAGTGGACAAATTACAGTTATATACTAAAGCCAAATCATACACCCAGCTGCATGTTACAGTGTACAGGAACAAAGTGATCTACCATAGACGGATGCGCAAAGCACTAGGAAATGTACTGAATGAGGTATACATTTATAAGAAAGGAGGTTAAAAAAAAGTGTGGATGCTAAAATCAAATAACTAAGTGATGGAGAGCAGTGAGCATTAGAGAGCAAAGTCTTTGGTCTGAGGATTCAGACACCTTTTTTTTCTCTTTTTCACAAGATGACACAATTTCCTTGGATCTTAATGAAAGGTCTATCATATGCTTTGGTTTCAGATTTTTTTTTTTAAGCCTTGTCTCTTTCCACCTCTGTTCAAAACAGGTGTCTTTATGGCGTGGAATGTTTTGATGATGTGTTTTTATTGTCCTGTTGCATGACTCAATTTCTTTCATGAACCGTTTCTTTCAATTTCTTTCATGAAGAAAAACAAAACAAAACAAGATTAAATCATCAACCCTTCACCATTGTGCTTTATTTTTAGTTTGGTCACAACATCGACAAAAAGAATTTGGCCACACGTAGTTCTCTGACTGCAATAGTTTTAATTAAATACATTGTGGAAATAAATGAATCAGGACAGTACAGTATGTGTACCACATTTGCATAAGTAGCAACAAACACAAAACCAAAATGACGTCATGTCCAATGTCTGTAGGCAAGGGAGGAGAAGAGAAAGACTCTCATGACAGGGACCTGCAGGTATAAGTTATGTCCTGCTGGGCACAGCCTGCCCAGCTGTGCTGCATCTGTAAGAAGGACTCATCTCCACCCATACTTCCTGAATTACAGGAAAACACACAGCCAACAGGAGGCAAGACAAAGCCCAGCCCCTCGGTCGTTATTGTATGAGATGTTGGAGCTTATATTCTGTGTGTGGTTCTTGAAGAATGTGGTGTGGTGCATTAAGGTTAAATAAATGAAAAAAGAAAATGCATGTCCAATGTATGGCCAAAGGACAATGTTTCAGAAATGTGGCCAAGCTGAAATGTATGAAAAGGGAAAAACCTTCTCCAGGGAACTCCAAACAAGCTAAACTTGTTTGGACTTTTTAAAAAATGGCATTGCTATGAACTAGTCAATTGACATGTAGCTCAGTTACTCTGAGTATTTTAAAGTGTGACCTTGAAATGAACTGTTAGGTGAAGTCCAGTCCTGGGAAGACTGGCAAATGTCTAGAATATTTTTCACTTGTAAATAATCTCGCTCACTATATTATCATGGGCTCCAAACAGTTTGAAAATGGTCTCGAAACACTTTAAAAAGATCATTGCTGATGTCTTTTGTCTTTGGCACAATGTTGTCACACCTGCATGTTCCTGACCAGAAAACTACAAAAACTTTTACAGAGGGGATCACACTTGATTATCACTTAATGAGGTGCATTTAATTGGCAGTACAGAGCTGCTAGGGACTTTTTTTAGTTTTCACAAACTGCTCCTGCATAATATCTTAGTTTTTTGTGAAATATCACATACCTTTAAGACCTGCTAATAATAACATGATTTCTTTTGTGATGTCCTGACATGTCAACCATTTGCAATGAAGGAAGGTGTACTCTCTTTTTCATCTGGCTGTAAAGAACATAGAGGATATAAGTGTAGCTCTGTTTAAAATTAGTACAGTGCATGAAATCAGTAAAACAGCATATGTAAAGTATTAAAAAAAAAGACAAGTCAAAAAGTGCATAATTTTAAAATTGGTGAAAATATGTACTGGTGCATAAATGTAATGTGTGCAGTTGAGTTAAGTTATAAACAGTTTAAGAGTTAGAAAAATGAGTGGGATCGTTATATTAATTTTATAAAAGAAAAGAAGAACGTCCATTGTTCAAGAGGGAAAAACATTTTAATTTCAAAAGAACAGTGTAAGAAGTTGTGCAATCTAACTTGTTACAGGTGTAATGCCATCTTATTTCTTTATTGCAATTGAGTCTTAACAAATCAATAGCCTATACAAGCCATTCCCTTGTTGTTAGGGGTTGGAATAGTTGTGCAGGTTAGGCAAAGCTTGACACAGACTATTGGCTGAAGAACGTATAGAGAGGCGTGGTGTTGTGGAGAGCACTAAGTTTTGTCATTGAGGTTGACTGTGTGTGGTCCCAGTAATAACTTTTTGTGATCTAAAAAAAAGGTAAATAAGAGTGTGTTCCTTGATTTTTGTACTGTAACAAACTGTTGTAGTGATAAAAGACATGACATGTGAAGCTATTTAGTGGGCTACTGGTTAGTGCTGCATAGCATGTTAATGTGCCATGATTTAGTGATGTTCGTTTAAACAAGCTGACGTTAATTCGTCATGAAATAACGTTGTGGCTCAATGTACTCCACGCAATCAAAGTTGCATTAACATGTACGTGTTATGGTAGTGTGCGGAGGAGGAGTTCAATGCATCAGGTTGAATGTGTCATCACGACCAGAAAAAACAATCCAGCTGCTGCTGAAATATCCAGTAACAGGGTTATTTGCTGTGTTGACCAGCTAACGGCTAGTAACTATGCTCTATGGAAAAGTAACCAGTGAGCTGAATGAAAGGAGACCCAATTCTCGAAACAACAGGAGTTGTTTCCAAAGTTGCAGTGGCTAAATTTAAAAATATCGGCTGGAAACGGCTTGCTTGCAGGCGACATATCACTGCTGTCCACAGCAACACAATTGCAGTAATTCCGAGTCACCCACTGTCTCTAGATGCATACGAGCTGCTACAGACCTGTCCCCATGTACGAGTTCATTGGCTAGAGCTTTCTACCCAGCCAAAACTTGATTTGCTGACGTACGCCTTGATGCATCGAATGTTGAACATGGAAAAGGAAGAGGTGAAGTTCATCTCATGGATGGGCCATGCTCTTTCTATTCCCCATGGTTATCTTCGCTGCTGCGTGCTAGCTGCTGAACTGTGACTACCATTACCCTTGCAATCCACCCCGTTATCCCTGACAAACCAACTCACTGGTTTAAAGGTAAAGAAAGAAACTGTTTGAAACCCAAAAGAGGTTTGATACTTTGTTGTAGCAATTTTAAGTTACATTAAATATTTTTTGTGCATTTCATTTTGTCAAGAGGTGAGGCTGTGTAGGACCCAAATGCAGGAGGCAGGAAGCAGGTGTAATCCAAAGCGTGATTTACTGGCAACAATGTGGCAAAAACCCAGCATGACACAGGGGTCAAACAGTACAGAGCAGCACTGGACAGACAAAGACAGGACTTTATATACACACACAGGGGTAATGAGACACAGGTGAAACACATCAGGAAAGCAAGGGACAGGAAAGTCAAACAGAACATGACAGACTTGGACAGAGCATACGTCAACCACCTATGGGACAGAGGGTGTGTCGACCACCTCAAGAACAGGAACAAAGGGTGTGTTGACTGCCTCAGGGACATGATGCGCAGGCAGCCGAATTTGGGGCGCTGGCAGCAGCGGTGGAAGCCCAGGCTGAGGCGACGGAGTCTGGGGCCAGGTCTGGGGCTGGGGCTGCAGTACCAATGTCTGGGACTGGGACTGAGGTTGGCCAAGTCTGGGGCTCCCAGCAGAGGTACTCAAGCAGAATAATTTTACCTCCTGCTGGGTCTAGATCTGGCTGCTCAGTTCTGTCAAGAAGTGAGGCTGTGTCGGACCCAAATGCAGGAGGCAGGTGTAACCCAAAGCATGATTTATTGGCAACAACATGGCAAAAACCTGGCACAACACAGAGATCAAACAGTACAGAGCAGCACAGGGCAGATTCTGTCAGGACCATATACACACAGAGGGGTAACGAGACACAGGTGGAAGACATCAGGAAAACGAGGAGCAGGAAAGTCAAGACAGGACTTCAAACTGAAAGCAGGGAACACCCAACAAAACCTACACAGTGACATTTTATTTTATAAGAGAAGATCATTGAATTTTATTTCTTATTTTAGGATTTTATGATTGGTCCCCGTTTAATTGGTCACATGAAACACAGCAGAGGTGCTTTCTGTGTAAACAAATGCATGTCTGGCCTTCAGATAGGGCAAGAAGCGTTTCTGTGCCAAGAAGATGGTCCATAGCTCCAGCACATTGATGTGCTGCCGGCACTGTGGACGGCCCCATATCCCTTGGACTGACCTGCCCTGCCACACAGCCCCTCAGCTGGAGGGAGAGGCATCCGTTGTCACAACCTCCCATCTCGCTGGAACACAGCCACTGCATTAGCGGCTGGAGCATCATGCAAGCTGACCCCAGCCAGAGCTCGATGGAACGTGGCTCAAAGTGGGCAGGGCCCTTCACTGGGCTCAATGCTGCCCAGGCTTCTTAGGAACAAGGCTGAACCACCCTGTACCTCTATGCTCTGGGTTTCCACCTCACGATATGATCGAGAGAGGGAAGGCAAACCCATGGGGTAGCAACATAGCCAACAACCTGGAACTGTGAATTAGAAGCCTTTAAGGACGTAGCATCATCCTGCAACCACATCCCATGCATGAGACACCAGTACAGGTGTGGATGTCTGGGACCAAACCAGGGCCTTTAATTGCTCAACCTCAACCTGTGGGGCCTCCATCTGTTGGTAAGAAGGAGCCTGTGGCTTCGCCTTCTTCCATTTGGGACTGCTGCGGGCCATCCCAGACTGGTCCTTATGCTTGCCATGCTGCCAGTAAGAGACAGTAGCCACCTGAGAAGGCTCAGCAGGCAGGTTGTCATGCCCAAGGAGGAGGTCTTGGCCCTGATGCAGGATCTCCTCCTTCACAGAGAGAAGCAAAAGGCTGCAATCAATACAGGGGTCAGCTGGGGCCTCCCTAAGGTGGCTCAGACCCAAACATTTGGGACACAGCTCATGTCCAACCCCCCACCTCCATCGGACACTCACAGGACACATACTGAAGAATGTTATCCAAAAGGGGTATAAAACGCAAAATCGAGCAGGGACTTCACCAAATGCAGCACACAGTCAGATCATCCAGCAGGTTTCACAATGTCCCACAGCACCTGCGGTGTAGGGCATGGAAGCAGGAAGCCAGGAAATTGGAGCAGGAATGGTGGACAACCTGATCGGAACCTTCAGCAACTTACCTCCTCCGGCAGTATCCCTGGAGTGGCCATCCTGTATGAACAGCTGAACGAGAACTGCAAACCAACAAAGCCGCAATCCAAACTGTGGTGGGACCACGGCAAATGACCCAGTTGCAAAACACAATAAACCGCCGCCCCTGGCTGGAATCAAACACACAGAAAAATTGAAGATAGATAGAATCACCTGTCAACTATCACTTTAGAGGGCAGCAATCAGGTGACGTACAGTATGTCACATCGATGTGCTCATTACCTTCTTCTAACCTGCAAAACATAGCTCTCAAACACAGAACTATGGAGGACAATGATCGGCAAAAAATGCCAGGCCACTGCTAGAGAACTGAGACTGGGGGTCATCTACCACCCGATATTTGTAGTGGAAGGGCGACGGTAGCTGACAGGTCACATGTGTGACTTTGTTTACACAAAGACTCGACCTGCACGGAGTGCAAGAAGACATATCAACTTTGTTTACTGCCACTGACAGTCAGGAAGGAACGAAACAGAACAGCTGGTCAAATTCTCTAAATGGTATTGAGCTTCCATGTTTCCTTTATCGGGATTTATTGAGTATCGTTGTGAGAAGCAAGGGGTTACTTCCTTACAGCCACAACATTTAATACAAAGCTTGATCATTAATATTTGTGACTGTGACCAATTAAAATAACTCTGAGGAGAGCAGGATGATTGTGAGCGGCAATAGTGAGCAGCCTACCATCTTTCCTTAACCCCCTGACAGCAAGGTTAAGGAAACGTACCATAGAAGGATTTGTTTCTTTTAAGTCTTTTTATTTTATTTATTATTATTATTATCCTTTTACTTTCTCCCAGAGTGTTTCAAGAGCAAAAGTAAAATATACTGTAGCATAATAACCAGGTAATCGTTTCAAAAATAAAAACAGTAACAATAACAAATCCCCCACACCATGACAGAACTGTGCTTAGCAAATTCATGGCATTTTGTTGTTAAACTGTGATATAGTTATAGTCACCAATTATAGTGGCACAGGGGGAAGGTTCCTAATTAAGTTGCAGGGATGTTTCACCATAGTCTAGACCTCATCCCCCAGAAATCATTATTAACTTAGAATATGTTTTCAGCCGAGATGGATGGTTATATTTTTCTCTGCGTTAAGATGTTGTGTTGATGAGATGAACTGTCTGATTGTGTCACACGTGCTGGAAAATGTTTTTATATTACAATATCAGTACATAAATTCTTCTCTGTATTCTCTAATAATGTGTGATGATGTGTTGAATGATAGAAAGGAAATTGAGTCTAGAAGCACCACTCATGCTCACCACTGCTGAACTTTTTAAACACAGAAAAAAAATAAAAAACACTCCCATTGGGTAATAGCAATGGCTCACCAAGAGCTGCTCAATGACAAGGTATTATTACAGTCATTATAGCTACTTGAGATTCATTTCATTGCCATAGGTCTAGCAAACATTCTTTGGAGTAAAAATCCATTTTTCTATAATGTAAAGCTGCACACTGTCTGTTTTTGGTCTTTATGTAGCACATTTTACATTCTTTTATTTTGAATTTTGATGAGTATGGGTCCGTGTTTGTTTTATCCAACTGTAAAATGATAAACTTGGATACAGCTGAATGGACTAGAAATGACTTTCAGCAGTTAGAGCTACTATTTTAGTGATTTCTATTAAATGTCTCAGTGATACGGTCATAAGACTGGTAATGCATGCCATTAGCATTATTTCATATGAAAGTCAATGTTCCGAGGCTGCATGTCCATCTGAATGTCTGTGCCGCCTGCTTTTGTCTCCCCTGGTGTTTCTTGCAAAAGCAATTTCTACTTCAGGCATCCTTGGAGTCAAACTAATTTAACCAGCTGGAGAGAAAGAACCAGCATGAGGAAATGACATAAGGTTAAGCAGATAATGTGCTTGCTATACCAAGCTGTCATTCCTTGTGTCTCCACTGTTGTTCTCTTGTTTGTTTATATGAAGTTTTTTCTAATTGGCTGTTATATTCTCGAGCAATATCCGCCCTCAGCTGTGCTGTAGCTGCCGGTCACTGTTTGGGGGCGAGACTAAGATCACTGTGGCCAAGGGCACATCCACTCGCCTGTGACTCCACTGTCAGCACTAATGCATTCAGGGCAGAGCTACATGCTTTTTCAGGTGTGTCGCAGGCAGCAGCGTCAGCAGATTGTAATCAAATCCAATCTGGTATTAAAAGACGATCTTGACATTTGACTCCATCTGAAGAGAAACAGGGAAAGTTTGTCCATATAATGTAATCACAGAGCCTCTGGTCACCACATAAAGCTTTACATGGATTACATGCTTAACTCAACCATTTTGAATGAAGTCAATAAAGATTGTTTGATGTGCTCCACTGTGCAGTGGGCTGCATTGTGTAAAATGCTAATCAGCAATTTCTGTTATTTGCTTGACGTGACTAAAATACAGCTACGCTGCACATGGCGCTGTCGTCGACATATGTCTTCCAGGAGGTTTTCACTCCTGATTTGTCAACCTGTTTTTGTGCAGATTCCAAATGCCACATCGACTTCTCCCTGAAGCCACTTTGAGAAGACTCAGTCATGCAGGCATATGTGGAACTGGCCTTAAATCTCAGTCACTGCTCAACAAGGAAGCCATAAGCATTTATCTACGTTTTCACTCATGTATTCATTCATGCACAATGTCACCTTATAGCGAGAAACTGAATTCAGAAGAAAATCAATATGATAAACTGCTACTTGTTTTGTCCCTAAATTGTTTCAGTTTGGAAATCGATACAGAAACCAGAGCCATTCATCACCTTTTGAGAGAAGTGGGCGCCCCACGGGAAAATATTAGGCTCTCCATGTGGAGTAAAAAGAAAGAAAGAAAATGCAGTGGGTGGGTGAGGGAGAAGCTGAGCCGGTGTTAAGCAGGGAGAGAAATAAGGAATAAAGACAAAATGAATAAATACAGGCACCTAGATGGAGAGGAAGAAAATAGAGTGGGAAGAGGTGAATTGCAAGATGCTTCTTTTGCCTCTGTCTCTCCATTCTCCTCTCTTCAGCTTAGAAGGACTGAGGACATGCAGGAGTTTATCAGACGCTGACAGGAGTCAAAAGGAAAAAAAAAAAAAAAAACCCTCCCTGTATGGGGCCTGTTCAGATTAATACAGTGCAGCAGGCGACATCTGATCCAGGTCATTAAGGTCCACTGACAGTGTCATTAAGACAATGGGCAGATTAAAGCAGTGACACATGACAAAATGTCAATGTAGACTTTACCATGTCCCTCTCCTGGCCTTTGCTGAGCTTCATCATAACTCTATAAATCAGAATAGAAGGTAAAAAATTAATGAAGGAATACCATATGTGGTATTGTGACTATCGTGTGTACAGAATATTTATGACTTACCATTCTATAAATATTCAGAGGTTAATATAGGATGCCAAAATGCTCTTTAAATGTTTTCAGAAATGTTTTTCGTTTAATAGGTGGGACACTGAATCATGTATTAGAATGGCATTTAAGACCTATAAAATGCCGATATTCTCATATAAGACATTCAAATGGCAAGTTACATTTGAATTTATCACTGGATATGGGTGCTGTAAAATTAAAATTCACTGCCTCACAGACTGTACAGTGAGAAAGTTCAGCTGCTTTCAGTGAATTTTGTTTTTGTGTTAAAGGACCATTTGACAGTCAATTCCCAGTGATATTATAAAGACTGCAAAAGACTTACATGCCATTGGCTCACTGAGGTCAAGTTTAAATGTATTTATGTAGCACATTCTGGGCTCGAAAAGGTTTACCAAATGGCTTTACAGGTGAAAAACAAACAAAACAATACACGTTCAAGAATGTAAATTCAGTTGCATTGGAACAAATGGGTCTGGTGCTACTGAGACATTGTTTCTGGGCTGGAAATTTTCTGCTGTTGGAAAACCTGATTATTTCCTTTTCGCCACATTTATAAAGAACATGTTTTCATGGGCTAGGTGACAGAGCTGAGTATGTGGGTTGTACCCATGAAAGATTTGCCAAATCTACTCTGTCAATGCAGAACAGTTATTTTCTTTTCTTTGTTGTTGCTGTTGAGCTTCTAGTACCCCAAGATGCTGCAATTTATTTTACTTTTCAGCTCTGTTGAATTAAATGCTGTGTTTTTGACAGTCTTCATATTGCAAGAAGTTTGAGTCAGAGTTCTTCAGCTCCAGTTCTTCATTGGCTAAAAAGCATTAAAATTGATATGTGGCTTTGTCTGGACCTATATAAAGCAATGAAATCTATTGTTTAGATTTTTCTTTTTTGTACAGAATCTACCCTTGTCAAGACTGTGGTGTTTAGATGGAGACAGGTCTTGTCAGGAAAGCCTTTATAGTATAAAACTAATCCAACCTCATGCCTACTGGGCCAGATCAAATCTGAACAATACATGTATTAGTCATTTAATGCACTGCAGCTTAGGTGAACAGATAGACAAAGTGAAGAGAAATTACTTGGCAGCCAGTGCTATCTGTTTTCATTCAGAATTTGCAAGAGTACAACCTGCCATGAAATTAGCTCAGAGGCCTTGTACGCCAGTGGTTTCAAATTTAACCCATCAGTTTCAAAACTGATACGCAGCAGAGAGAATGCTCACAGGTGGTGGCAAGTTGGTAAAAAAACAAAACAAAGAAACAAAAAACAACAACATTTTATTAAGAAAAAAATAAAGATGTATCAGGGACAAAGCAAATTTGGACCAGGAGCTCATGAAACAAGAAATCAAACTGGTGAATGCTGGCAGAAAACTAACCAGCAGGGGAGATGAGGCTTTGGCGCAGAACTAATCTAGGCATAAACTCCATGGCAGGAACTGTCAAGTTGTCTGTCGACTCCATGGAAGTAACTGGAGTTTGTTTACACACTCTATGACAGTAACTGGCGGGACATTTGCAAAAACCTCATCACAGCCTGTGCTGGATGCAGGTGGAGTAGTAGCTGGCCTCAGGGTGGGTAGGACAATTGTTAGCTCTGGGGCAGGTGTGGCGGGTAAGGGCAAGACAATGGCTGACATCTTGGCTGATATGACAGATGATCTACAGATATAGGGACTCGCAGTTGATCTGCAGACTCTGGAAACTGGTGGACAATCTCCAACCACAAGGATTTGAAAAGGAGTTTTTTTCTGTTTGATGGGCCTGATATAAGCCTGTAACAAACTAAACAAAACTAATAATAAATTATTAGTTATTATTATTATTAATTATTATTAATAATAATAATGATATTAATAATAATAGTAATAATAATATTAAAGGAAATATGTGTAAAAAGTATTCTGCTTCACAAAAACAATTAACAGAAAATCTGATTTATACTTGAGTCTGAACAAGTGACACATGACCTCCATTCCTCCTAATAACCAGCAGGAGGCGACTTTCAGTGTCAGAGAAGTCCAAGTGTATAGAAGTCTACAAGGAGATGAACCTACTCCAGTTCAATTATTTTGTTTTCCAAGTGTATATATGGTCTCATTAACTATTTTGTTTCAGCATTAAGTTATTTTTGTCCCATTTATGATAAAATATACAATGCAGAAATGTCTATTTTTGAGAAATGCCACCTTGTGAATGAGAAACCACAATGGATCTAACTAAGAGCCTGAAAACATTTTCCAACCCATATGACTGTGGTCATCTGTCTCATCCAGTTTGATAATTGGCAAAATGCCATGTATTAAAATGGTAGATCAAAACTAATGGAAGACAGAGTTTGTTCACAGCCTAAACCTGAGTATCAGATTATCTTTTGGTATTTCAGGGCTTTCATTTAATTTGGATTTCTGCTGCATTGAAGTGTTGACTCTGCGTAAAGCACTGACAATGCATCACCATTTGCAGCAGAGTGTAGAACCATCTTATCTTTCCACCTTGTCATTGAATTGAATTGACCTGAATTTATTTCTAACAAAATAGAACATGACAAAAAAAACATCATTGTGTCAGATTTCCTCTGATCCAAGTGCTCAGCATTTTGCTCTCTACATCTGTCACTGCTGCTTTGTCTGGGTGGGTGAAACAGCAACAATAAATAAAACACTGAGGTGGAGTGTTTACCGTGCTGTAGCATACTGATCATAGAGTTCATTGCATCACTTTGGAGTGACAGTATTCTGGTGTTTCACATGGTCCTCTCTTAAAGTATGTGCATGTGTGTGGTGGTTTCAAAGATTTAAGAGACCCATACTAGTATGGGATGATGTCTGTTCAATAAATATCTATCAAAAAAAGGCAGATATTTCATGATGACATATTTTAGTAATCCAGTGCTTCTCCATGAAATATTAAAAGCGCAGGTATGTTAGCGTGGACTTTGATCACTGTCGGCCTTGCTTGTCTTCTGCAGCTCTCCTCCACTGGCAAGTTAGATCAAAGAATACAGCAACATGTGTTTCAGACCTGAGAGTTCTCCAGAACTCAAATTCACCTTGTTCTTCTCATCTTCAACAATGATCGCTTCTTAAAATTCAGGGTGCTGCATGGACCTCATTCATTTATTTAATAACCTGCCTCATTCTGAGTGTCACTCTGAAGAGTCACCTCTGGTACACTCATGTTGACGCGCAGAGAGGATCTCTGATTTGTAACAGCAGTAAATGGACCAACAGGGACAGGAGATTCCACGCAGGCTAATTAAGTCATGCTTTATAAGGCAAGCTGCTCTCACAGAGCCTTTTCCTCAAACTGAGTGCCAAGCAGGAGGATTTATGTGACAAAAAAAAATTTTCTCGACAAGAAAATACCATGCTAATTTATTTGTTGGACAAAAAGGATGATCGCGTAGGTTTTGTCTACATCTCTCTACAACACTGACATGTAACTGTGAGGCATGCAGTTCTAAATCAATGCATTTCAATTCAGCAGGAGTGAAGTTATTGATGTTTTCAGTGGGATTAAAGATAAACCTGGCAGTACACTGTTTGGTGGCTATATTTTTAAGCTGTTGCACACATGCTTGTAACAAGGATTTTATAAACTCCAAGGTCAGAATTTTCCCAGTACAGCGATTCTCACTGAATATTAAATTCATTTTAATTAACTTAGTGCTGTTATACAGAGTCTGCTCAGCTTTTTGGCAGAAACACTACAATGAATGTGTCCACTATGTGCCTCTCTGAGCACAGTACCTCTGTTCATTTATTTAAAAAAAATATTATAGGCTTACCTATGAACCTTTGCTTACAATAATTACAAAAGCAAACAATAGGAAGACATCATTGCATAGCATGTTTCAAATATGGAGCTCCCGCCTGGTGAGTTTCCTAAAGAATTGGAATGTGTTACTTCGCCATGACCATGCTGACTGTTGACCATTGACTGTTCAGCTCATTTTGCATCGGTACAGTATGGTTTGGAACGATGTGCCTTGACTAGGTTTGTGTTTTTAATGCTGGGTGTGTACGTCATGTGCTACATCAGCTAGTGCCATCTACACCTCCGGTTCAATCTGCCTCCACCTATCTGCAGTTGGCCACTGCCTCTGTCCCGCTGAAACTCCCTCCTTTAGCTGTGATAAGATTGCAAACTCCAGCAGTGACAGGGAAACTGATGCCAACACTGCTGTCTGTGTCCCACAGGGACAACCGGTGGCATTTTTTTTTTTTGAACACTGTTTTATTCAGTGCTGAGTGAATCAAGCAGTTGGTGACCAGAGACATTAGGGGCCTGATGCTGACTGTGGATGGTAGAGGAGAGGGACATCAAATAAATAGTGCCACAGACTGGGTAACAAGTTAAGTAAGGACACCAACACTTTTGTTTAACTCACAGATTCCATCATCATCTCCTGCAGACAGCTGGCTGTATCAGTCATGCTCACTCCTTTCCTACACTCACCAGTCTAAGCCCACAGATGGTATCCTTCAAATCAAATGATCAAATTCCAGTTTTATATGTGCACCACTCTGTCTGCTGAGCTTTCCTAAAGTTTCTATACTTGCTCCATAGTTTCTTACTTTTTGTTCCTTCTGAATTGTCTGCTCGGACCCCTCTGCAGCCGTTCAGTAACCAAGTCTGAATACTTTCTCCTCACCATGACATTAAGTGCCATTTGCAGCTCACTCTTCAGTGATGAAGTGGACCATACCTCCTGGTTTGACCAAGTATAACTGCTGCCCCATTGCCATTGCTGTATGAAAGCAATCTCGGGTCATCAATAAGCAGTGGTTTTGTTTTCCACTGCATCTTGACTTTTTCACCATGTTGTATCGATCTGATGATCTCCTTTGTCAACCCTAAGGTCTTGAGTAAAGGCAACTGGACTTCTTCTTGGGTCTTTAAGATGTTTCATCTCTCATCCAAAAGGTTTCTTCAGTTCTAAACTACATGGTGGGGTCAGCTTATAAGCAGGAAGGGTCTTTACAGTCTGAACCCCAGATCAATGAGAGTCTTTGGAGTCATTCTCAGCTCTGAATTGTCTGTCTGAAAGGCAAGACTCCTTTATCAACCATTCCATAGAATGCAGTGTTTCTAGCTGCATCTTTAGAGTTTCATATAAGTGGTTTTGCAACCCAAATAAAAAGGGTGCCAATGCATTGACTATTTGGACCTTTTAACCTTCTCAACAAGGGAATTAAGTCAATCAGGAAACAAACACGTCACTCAGTGGAAACAGGACTGCAGCCTGTCTTTTTCTTTCTTTCGTTCTGTAGAGGAAAAATAAAATGCTAATTTTGAATTTCATGCTGCCAGCTGGAGAGGCTGAAGACATGTACCAAAATACACACTTACACCTACTACTTACACCTACTGCACCAGTGTGTTGACGCTTTGCTGTGATGATATATACTGCAAGTTACCAGGTGATGTACTCAAAAAAAAAAAAGGTCAGAAATGGAAACTAAAAACTTCAGGACACTCGTCTGCTGAGTTTCTGTTTAGAAAGAGGACAACAGTCTGTCTTAAAAGGCAACAACAGTACAATTTTAAATTTTCATGAAAAGGGGAACAATTCCACGCATAACAAGGAGAACTGAGTTCATTGTGTTTGGAAATTCCATTTGGAAAAATGTTTTGGCAGCAACATGATGTTAACTCAGGAGATGCTCCCAAATAAGATGCTTTGCCATTCAGAAACACTTACACATTGGGACAACATTCACTCACACACTGCACATGGAAGAATACTGTTTATGTAGGATACTCAGTCTTTCAGAAGGTGTCATGAAACAGTTAATTTGTGTGCTATGTATATAAAGCACCAGGTCCCCTCGATCACTGCCTGATTCTTGTTTTTGTTTACTGGTTGCCTTACTTTGTATTTTTTTTATTTGTCTATTTTTCATTATTCCTCTTCCATCATCATATTTTTTTGTTCTTTTAGGTGTTCTGTTGTTATTGTTTTCTCCTTCATTTAACTTACCTCCAGGGATCAATAAAGTTTACTGTAAATGCATTGAATTGAACTCATTTGCATGCTCTCTGCATGGAAGTCTGCATTTGGATATCAAAATAAATACTTAAAAAAAATAGAGTTTTAAAAGAGGGGTTTTCTCTGTTTTTCTGGACAGTATTTTCTTCATCGCATACTACAGGTATTACATTAAGCTGTCAGGTAACTTTGTCAGCTTTTGGGTGTTATAATATGACTCCTTAAAGGAAGTATTGTACACAACTTAGATTTTATCTATACTGTTATTAGTTTTAACAAGTAAGAATATCAGTAGGAAAGCAGTGCAAAGAGTAGCCTTTAAGGCATCCCTGTCACAGCACAGGCTGGAGGCTGTGACACCACTGTACTTTGTAAATTTGTCAGCCTGCAGTTGAGACCTGTATTGTGTCCCAGCTCGTTGGGCTGCAGTTGAAAATGGACACATGACTTGTAAAGGTTTATTTTTTAGTGAAAACTGCCATAGAGTTTTAGAAGCGCCAACAACCATGCAGCATGTAGCAGCAGGAAAGATAAGCCCTCCTTTGCATGCCACACTGGGAATCCTTTATACACACGTTCATTGGTACAGCCAATGAATCAGAAGTATGCACTAAACCAGTGAAGATGCAGAGGGGCGTGACACCGCCCCCCCCAGAAGGGTTTCCTCCTGGAACACATCAAGTGTAAAAAAAAAAAGTCTAAAATTCCAACCAAGTCTTTCGACCTAGAAAAGAAACAGGGAAAAGGAAAATGAAGGAAAAACAAAGCATGTGAGTGCATAAGCTAAAAAAAAAAAAAAGAATAAAAATCCTAACAGGTCGCAATTCAAGGCCATATCAGTGCTACTGTCACCTATAAAGGAACTGTTCACTAAAGCTGTCTCAGCCCCTGTATTTAACTACCTCATAGATTACTATAAAGTAATAAAAAAACTAAAAAAAAAAAAACACAACAGCAAATTATGCTGTAAGTTACATATAAACCCTCACCCTAGGCGAGAAAGATTTCTGCCCCCGCCCCCTCACATAGCAACACACACAAAAAACTAAAACAAATCAATAAGGATACATTATTTCCATCATTGATGACAATGTAGATTATTTATTCATTTGTTTATTTTTGAGAAGAGCTTGCAGCAAAAACAATATATATCATTATTTATTTTTCTTTTTGGACTATGCTACCCAACTTTACTTGACCTTCTTACTATTTACTAGTTTTCTTTAAAAGGGGGTGGTGATGGCAACTTCTCCTATCAACACTTTTTGAAAACGTCTAGTCTGATGTTGCCTGATACGGGCCGTGGCTGAGTATCTCTCTCTTCACCATTAGAAGTGCCGACCAGTTAAAAGGATCTACAGGACTACGACAAACTGCATCTAAACAATGTGGAACAATTGCAGTGTTCCACATTTTTCTTCTATGTGAAATTGGAAATACTTTGAAGATCCCACCGTCTAAAGTATATTATCAAAAGATTCAGAGAATCAGGAGGAGTGTCTGGACAAAATGGACAAGTCCAAAGGTTAAAACTGTCTGTGAACACAGTTCACATGTATTACACAAATGCAAGTTAAAGCTGTATCAGGCAAAGAAGATATGTGAACTATATCCAGAAATGCTGCCGTCTTCTCTGGGCCAAAGCTCATTTAAAATGGTCTGAGGGAAAAATGGAAACCTGCTCTGTGGTCAGATGAATCAGAATTTTTAATTCTTTTTAGAAAGAGGATATTTCATTCAGAGGATCCTTCAGCAAGACAATTCTCAGCCACATACGGCATACATCCTAACAGCATGGCTTCTCAGGAGAACAGTCCAGGTGCTACACTGGTCTGCCTGCAGTCCAGACCTTCATCTGCAAAAAAAAAAACATTTGGAGCATCATAAAATGAAAAATCTGGCAATGAAGGCTCAGGACTTTCGAATAGCTAGAATCCTGCATCAGACCACAATGGGGCTCCATTCCTCTCCTAAATCTCCAGTAACTGGTCTCCTCACTTTGTAGACGTTTACAAACAGTTGTTAAAAGTAGAGGGGATGCTACACAATGATAAAACATCACCCTGTTCCTTTTTTTTCCTCTTTTTTAAAGGGTTGGGGTTAAGTCAAAATTAGCTCATATTTTCCATCAAATGGTAAAATGTCTCAGTTTCAACATCTGATATGTTCTTTCTGATCTACTGGGAATAAAATTCGGGTTAATCAGATTTACACATCATCCCTGTGTTTTCAGAATGGGGGTTGTACTAATAATGATGCCTACAGTAAAATACAATTAACAAAACTCACCTGCTTGAGGCAGCATGTCTCTGGAGGTAGGTGCTGAGCTGGATGTAGTGATGTTGCTGCTGCTGCTTTTGGCCTAACCTGCAGCTGGATTCAAATATATTCATACTATTATTCCACTGCCATGCATTCATTTGACTAAGATCTGTATTTGATTAATAAAATGTTTAACTGCAAAACATATTAGTATTAATAATGATAATGATTAAAAACAGACACAATAATGCAACAGTGTAACAGAGAACTGAATTAATTGGCAAAACGTACCTGCTTCAGAGAGTGGTGTTGAAGAAGCGGCTCCTTAGGCCCTCTGACAATATTAACTGAACACATCTGGGTAGTAATAGAGTAGATTATGATACAAGCAAAACCATGAAGCAGAATGCAGACACCAAGATAACAGAAATATTAACTATTACTGAGGTGTAATTATGCCTCATTTGGCTGCACTGACCAGTTACACATCCTCAGCAGCATGACATGGGGAATACTGGCCAGTGATTTTCAGCACAAGGTAGAAGAGGATCTCAGTGAGGCAGGCAGCAGCTGCTTACTGACTTGACCCTGAGATGCTTCGTAGACATATTTTCCATCAGTATCAGCACTATTTTACAGCATTAATAAATACATTTTACTTTATTTAAACTACAGTAAACATCTTCAGATTTAAATGTTGTGTTTTTAATTGATTAAAGAAAAGATGGCATACCTCTATACTTTTTCAACAAATCAGCACACAGCTTATCTTCACTGCTACAACCAGTCGGAGCGTAGCCTAAAACAGCTTGTTCTCATGATAGAGACATTCACAGGGATCTGACGGAATGGATAAAAATGCACGTAGGCAATTTTTGGTAAAAAAAACAAACAAAAAACAACAGTCTACAACAGTATTTAGAAACCTCAGAAAACAAAATTAATCGACCAATTAATGCATTTTAAATGACCTTGAAGAGAATTTGGTCAAACACACATGGATAAACTCATTTTATTAAGCAAATGAGTCCCTGAACTGTTGCCACAGCACAAATGGCCACATGCAAGTATCCCACCCCACAACAAATGACTAGATGAACGTAACGTACACCTGACCGCAAACTGTGAACATGGTGAAATTTTTCGGTAAGGATGTGCTAAATTTAATCATAGATTTACCAAGCCTTCATGAAGGAGGTTCAGTGGTAACAACTAGCGTGGCTCACTACCACAGTAAGTTACTGCCTTCACCAAGGTAGTAAAAGGAAGTAGGTTTCTCCCCAACACTGCGTCTGTGTCTCAGCCTTTAAAAACCTTAAGGTCAAATTTCCGGCCTCGTCTCCACAACAAGTTCAAAATTTACCAGACAATCCCCCAATTTAAGTTCCAACTTGGCTTGTTGGGCAGAAATATAAAATGAAGACTGAACAGAACAACTGGGAAGGTAAAGTTTTGGTATTTAAAACTACCACACATCAAACATCAGCAAGAAAGGTGAGCCTCGTCTTTGAAAGCCCTTTTGTAAAGCAGATGAAGCAATTCAAACTATATTTATGCAGTATGACTCCTGCACTGCCACTGCAAAGCCAGTATAAAAACAGTTGTTCATTTAACATATTTTTGTATTAAACTTATAACAAAGGGGGCCCCAAAATGTCGAGCAAGAGTGAGTACTCTCAGACTTTCTTTGGAAACCTGTTTATACCACTTATATTTATTTTAGCATATATGTTAAAAAAATAAAAGTTACGAAATGATTATATTTTCATTTATTCTGAATGTATTATTAGACTGAGGATTAAGGGTAAAATCAGATCATGGTGGTTTTGTTGTGCAGCATTTTCTCGTATTTTCCACAGATGAAGCTAAACGGCTCAGTGTGTCCGGTGTTTGGGAGGTGATTGAGAGGAACAACGGTCCCTGGAGACAGATCTTTGAGTTAGAATGATTCGTT
>JBAMYA010000002.1:10846582-10859136 GCA_037176975.1 Arrhamphus sclerolepis
GAATTCTTGTGAACACAGCATGCATCGCTGAAAGAAAAGTGTAGTCCCTTTCCTTTCAGAGACAGGTGGCACTTGTGTAAGAAAACAAAATCATAGTAAGTTATTATCAGCGATGGACATTGCAGAAAATTGTGAACATGTTTAGCAGTGGCACCATAACTGTGATCTGCCTTGGGTGAAATACACAACAAGGAGTTGGAGTAATAAGTCCTTCCACATAAACCAGCTGCTGTGCATAGAACTGAAAAGATGTGGTTGACAAGGCTCCTTCTGAATTCAATCTCTGCAGTATTTTGATCAAAGAATGTCATTGACATTTAACTAAGATCATGTGAAAATGTGTCAACTCTTGGAAAAAAAAAGAAAGTCTCCTAAAAATGCAAGAGGAACAGAAAAAGCATGTCCCCCCTTTGTTTTTCTTTTGTTTTTTTTTGTGTGAAATATGTTTATCAATGTCTCTATCAAGTGTAGAGCATAATAAACAACAAGTAAAACAAGTAAGACATCACTGCGCACAGAGACGTGGCTAGTTCAACATATACAGCATCCTGGCTGATATTCAAACTTCAGAGTTATTATTATAGTTAATATCAGGATTTTACATTTTTTCAGTTTTATGTTGTTAATGAATATGGGCTCCTGAGATTTTCAAACCATTGCATTTTGTTCTTCTTTACTGGGGTTTTACATGCTTATATTTTATATCACTTTTGCTGAAACACATTACATTTCCACAATAAGTTGCTATGGCAATGCACAATTAAAATGTGAATCAGCCTCATGACACTGCAATCTCAGGCGTAAACCTGAAGTAAACTCACTTTATGTGCTGCTTCACACCTCTGATGCAAATCCACACAACATTTCAAATTGACTACTTTATTGTAAAAACTTACAACAAATGCAAAAACAAAAATGTGCTGAAAATAAATAAACACAAGTGACATGTTTCTTGCCAAGAAAAAGGAGTGAAGGACATGGAAACACACTGCAATGAAATGTCTTTCTACGTGTCCTAACAAAGATGTGAGATGTTAAAGCAGATGCATGTTACCATGGTAATGCCTCTCTGGTCTGAAGAAGGCATGAAATGGTACAATATTACATATAACCCTGCCTGCAAAGAAAAATACAATATTTTATGTTTAGTTTTTTTCACACATTAAATATGTTGAGTGATAAGATTATTTGTGTAAAAGCATAAAAAAAAATCATCTGATCACTGTCTTAGTATTCAACAAATACAATCCAGATGAACAAGAAAAATGTTGGGTTTTTTTCAAGAAACTTTGTTGTTGTTTTTTTCAAAGAAATTAATACAAAATGAAAGAAGAAGAATTTGGCTAATACTAAGCACCCCCACCACCCCAAAACACTTGATGATTTGAGATACTCAGGTGCAGGTGTGTGCTAACACAATGCCAAGGCAGAAGACATAAGAAGTAGTCTTGGAGAAGCAATTGTTTCTGCGCATTAGAATCAGTCAAGAAAGGATTATAGAACCATTCAAAACCTTTTTCCAAACTTCTTTTCTTTTTTGGCTGTTCCCTTCAGAGGTCGCCACAGCGAATTATTTGTCTCCATCTAACCCTATCCTCCGCACCTCTGCATCCTCTTCTCTCACTCCAATTAACTTCTTGTCGTCTTTCACTACATCCATAAATCTCCTCTTTGGTCTTCCCTTAGACCTCCTGCCTGGCAGTTCCAACCTCATTATCATCCTACCGATATATTCACTTTTCCTCCTCAGTAAATGTCCAAACCATCGCGGTCTGGCTTCTCTGACTTTCTCTCCAAAACATCTAACATGTACTGCCCTTCCAGTGTGAGCATTTGAAAGAAAGTAGTTTTGTTTATAGTACATCCCGTAATAAATTGAGCTACTTCCATATTTTCCAGTAGATGGTTGTTTTTATTTAAAAAAATGTAATTGTGGGTGAAAACATAAACATTATTCATTTCTTTGTATTCATTGTGAACTTCCCATTGGGATGACCCCCGTGAAGTATCTATCTGTCTTCAGGCCACAAACTAGGAATATGGATATGATTTAATAGTGGCCACGGCTTCAGGCTTTATTCCAGCCTGACAAAGGACCAACTTACAGACACAATGTTGTTTTTATGTTTATTTTTAACCTGCTCCCACGTACTTGACACCCCCAAGGGATCTGGGGAAGATGACTTAATGACTAATTTTCATACATTCTATTCATTAACACAACACATTGATTTCATGGGCTTCACGGCTGTGATCAGTATCAGATATATGTGTAACTTATTCATTTACACTGTCCACTATGCGTTGCCAGGCATTTTGTCTCTTGCCGGCAACAGTGTTAGATTTCTCATGTAGGTTGTCTTTTTCTTCCTTGTACTTTATCGGTATGAGTCGCTGTTCCCTGGCTGTGAAACACACGCTCTCTCTTTCCTTCCTATGATGCTCATGGCACTCGTGATTGTGATTGGTCCGCTACTTTGGAACCAGGCCTTTAAACATGCGCGTTCACGAGTCTTGATAAGATAACCCAGGGTTGAATTATCAAGTTGATAGACAGCGTTGTGACACCGATTACCCTGATAGGGGTTTGTCAGGGTAAGTTGAACTGGGTAGGTCTGACTAACCCAGGAAAACTTAACCCTGCTTCATGACACAGGCCCCAGTTGCATTTTAGGTTGGTCTAAATCAACAAGGTGCAAAAAGGAAAACTGTTTAGACTCGTTCCCTCCGTGCTCTTCTTAAATCCAAATCAAATTCACATAATTTTCCAGCTCCCTCAGTAAATGCAGCTACACTGCTTTGCTAACACCGCCTGTTGTGTTGATGACCAATATGGATCCCATTCAACAACTCTCAGGTCAGGGACTCTGGGATTTACTCTGGCATAATTTGTATCCCATAGTTACTCTCATGCAATGAATGGCAATTACAGATCATCAGATACATTAATTTCCGACAGCAATGTATAATAAAAGATATTTCATATTTCCATTGTGCTGCTTCTTTAATATTTCAAGAATATGTCATAGGGGATTTAACCAAGCACTGCAGTCTGAATTATCTCACTTGACATGTTAGCTCTGAATTAGGCATGATACACTGGCTGGGGAATCTGTGGAGTAAATAGTGAGATTTCCATGTTTTAGGTGATAGCGTTGAAAATGCTTCATTTGAATTACAGATGGCTCTTGAAGCATTGTGGCATGACTGAAGTGAGAGTAATTGGTGAAATTTAGATGACAGACAAAGCTGTAAGCATTAGTGCTGCTGCACATCTGGAAACTGAAGCTGCTGCCGTCATTTCTGAATGCTTACTGTTGTTGTTTTTATAACAGAATGATTTGTCTGCTCATGCTGTACTGTAGATTGTGTCTCAGGCTTTTGAGCAGCTTGCATTAGAAATGTACTCTGTCAACATAGTGTGTCTCCTGGAGAATGGGAGCCAGAATCCTGCTTTGAGGGTATTTTCAATAGGTAAGGACTAAAACCTGATGGAATGGAACAGTTGTGTTGAGTATAAAAAAAAACATGCACAAAGGGAAGATGGATGAAGACAGAGTGTGGATACAGACAGAAAAGATTTCCATGTTTTCCAGTCCCTTGAGCAATGGAAAAATGTTGCACTAGGGACTATTGTGATAAAAGGAAAGAAAGAAAATAAACTCCTCAGTCCACTTGCTTTCTTCCCTTAGATTTATCTTTAGATGAAGTTTTCATACAGACCTTGCAATGATCAGTTATCACTGGATTCTTGCATGAGACAAGGAGATATGGAGTTAGTGACCATCTGGTGCACTACAGTTGACATTTTGCATCACACAATTGGACACATCTGACACAAATGTGACACTCACATCTTATAGTACAAAACAGTTGCAGTTGTTTCAAAGGCGAGCTGTATGGCATGGTAGGAGTCCTTCAAAAACAATTAAAAAACAAACAAACAAACAAATGTATACACTGCATAAACATATGCATAAATGAATAAATACATCTGTAAAATGATCATAAAAAATGAAAGGAGCAATGAATATAATAATTCATAAAGAAAAATATGTGTACAGATAAGAATATTCTATATATTTTTTAAAATACAATATTGTTCATTTGAATTCCGAGTGTGCCCCCATAATTATTGTCATTATTCTTCTTTTTCTATTATTATTACTATTATTATTATTTATTATTATTATTATTATCGTTGTTGTTGTTGTTATGAAGGATTTTTTTATGTTTGCCATTTACATTACCTTGCTTCAAGATCTTTTTTTCCTATATTGTTGTAGGCTATATACTTGTATTGTATTGTATATACCATTATATATAAATATAATATGTGTAAATACAGAATATAAATAAAGAAACAGAAATTAAGAAAATCAGTCTGGAAAATAACAGGATATAAAAACTACATACATATTTTGTTTTTGTTTTTTAACGGATAGTAACGGATATTCCCATATCCGTTATTGTTTTATTCAGTGTCCACATTTTATTATTTTTTTACATTCATTTGTTCATTAATAGCTCTTTATATTTCCTCCTCTCTTTTCTTGTTTCTTTATAGATTTATTCACTTTGCAGCAATCTGAGATGTGGTCCTAACTTAGGGAAAACTTTAAAGTTTTCATCTTGGAATATATATAATATGAAATACTGCATCAGTGGCCTTTTGAGTATCACAGAGTACAGGCTGTCACAGAGACACTCATGTAAAAGCGAAGTCCTGTATGCTGTGCTGCTGAGTGAGAGATAACTCTAACAGCCTCATGTTGACTCATTTAGCATTTGGCACTGCTTGCTGCCAGACTCCATGCATCCCTGCATGCGCAGCCAGTACTGAAAGTTGTCCATATTTTCACCTCATTTTCAAGATCTTTCACACCAGGGCCAGTGATGGTTAGTGATGACATCATCATTCAGTCCTGCGAGGGAAGGTAAACATCTGGTGAGCTTTCTGCCCTGTGACTGAAAGAGCTGCAGACATATACGAACAGCAATTCTGATATCATTTGGCAGATGTAATTTTCTCAATTTCTGGGTTTTTCCTTCAGTAAGACCTATATCATTCTTCCTCCAGGGGTAATAACATAACAGCACTGAAAGATAAATATTATGCTCCACTGTGTCATTTTATGTTTGTTTGTGTACACAGTTGCTTCAATCTCAGAGCTGTTTCCATGTAAGCCACCAACTGTAGAAGGGATGTTGCTGCCTGATTCCTGCTTTCTCATCTTTTATGTTTACTTGTAAAGTATCAAATGGAAGTTTGTCTGTTTTTTAAAATATACTTTTTCAAAAACAATATATTCCAATTACTGAGAAATTATGGAAGCAAAGTCCTCTTCAAGTATCTTTTTTTCTTTTATAAGTGGTTCAAAATTGTGCTTTAAAAAAATGTTGCTGCACATCAGTCTGGAAATTGATTGTTCAGCATTATACAGTGAGTAAAAAAAAAAACTTTCAAGGCAGAAAGCTGTCAAAAGAGTTGTATTCCCAGAAGTGGAAGCAAATCTACCCCAAGGTCAGTTCATGAAATGCTCAGATGCTACATGATAAGGAGAATTGTTCTTCTGTTTGAGAAGAAAATGAAATAAATGAAAAGAAGTGAACTATGGTGTGCAAAACTCCTCCTGAACAACCATATGATGAAACAATGGCCTATGGCAAGATGAGACTGTAGTTGTTTCAACTTAATGTGCAGCTCTATATTCAGTCAGTGGTGTAAAGCAAAACACACAATTTCAGCAAAATTTCAGCAAATACTTTACTAGCCAGTGTCAAGCATGGCAGTGAAGGGATGATGATTTGGAGTTGTTTTGCAGTCAGAGGACCTGAACATCTTGCAGTTGTTTAATCAACCACAAGCCACACAAACAAAAGTATTCTTTGGCAGAACCACATGAGAATGATTGAAAAATGAAAGAATTGGGGTTTTGAAATAGAAATTCAGACCTCAGTTGTTGAGAACTGCTGTGGGAAGATCTTAAGAGAGGTGGGAATAAATGAATGCCAAAAAACCTCAATGAACTGAAGCAATTGTGGCACAAAATTCCTCCTCAGCAGAGAGACTGATTTAAACAGGAAACAACTACATTAAGCTATTGCTGCTAAAAATGGTTCAGTCAGCTCTTGAATCATGGTAGTACATGGTGTTGCCCACATCTAGTTTCACCTAAAGAGAGCTGGCATAGGTACCAGCAGACAACATGACTCTGAATAAGAAGAAGCAGGTATAGAAGGATTGGAATAATGATTTGGTGAAAAAAAGAAAAATATAATGTTGTTTGTCTGAAGCTGTTTTTTCAAAATGTTAAGACCCATTTTTACACAAAAAAGCATTTGAGTTAAAGTTGTGCTACTAACTTTTTCACATCTGTGTCTGTCATGGTTAACTAGACAAAATTATCCATCTGTGACAAAAGTCTGTGTTTGGGACTTACAAGTTGGCTTTTTAAGATTAAACAGCACTTAATCTGCTTTGTATTGCTTATTTTCCATGTAATATAATGGTTATTCTAAGTGGCTTTTCACTGCTGCTGTAGAATGTATTATGTTCACAGTTCCTGAGGACTGATAAATGCATTTCCTCAGCATTGTTATGTCTGTCTCATCTGTGAGCTTAAAACAGTGAGCTGGAAATCAAGAATTCCTTTGTTCCCTGTTCATTTGGAAGCCTCACTTTGCTGGCTTGTCCCTCCAAGCACTAGTATTGTTGAAGCAGCTCATGGCAGGCATCCTTGAAAAGATATTCTGCTCTGCTTAGCAGGTTCATGAATACTGAGCAGCATTGTAAAGATCAAATAGAACGAACGTGGTGTTCCAGTTTGTGAGGTGCAGAGACACATGATTGACCCTTTGACATCTGCATTTCTGTCATTAGTTCAATGCACTGATATTTGGAGCAAATGGTTATTCAAATAAAATCTGTTTTATGATATATTTTGCCATGCCGAAAGTTATCATATGTCCAGGAGGGATAAGACCAAGCTTTTTTTGTTGTTTTATCAGTTGTTACTTATTATTTGCTGCCTGCTGAAAGAGTGAGGCCAACTGCATTAATGTGCTGCTTGTTTGTTTTTTTTGGCTTCCTTCTAAAAGATATTCTTGGCCAGAATTCTGAGTCACTCTCTTGATTCCTTCTGAGTGTTGAATAACTACCAGAGAGGAGAAAATAAAACTTTATTCCATATTTTCTCATCTGTTCTGAGGGGTGGATAGGGTAGTTAAAACCTTCTTTAGAGGGTGCTCTATGACTCCTATATATTTCTTTTATACCACTGTCCAGAAAGAAGGCATATAAGGGGGCTTTCAGTTGTCAGATGTTCTGTCTCTCCCTAGAAGAACTGCTGTCTGTTCTTATCTCATCTTTGTTCAGAATCCTTGGGTCTTTGGGTAACTAAAGTTCTTGACCACGGCTTTCTGCATCACCAAACTCTCACATGCTGTAGCTTAATCATGGTCGAGAGGAAGACCCTGGTGCTTGAATGGAAAGCACTCTCAGCAGACGGTTTAGTAATTACACACTGGAAAGCAATCAGCCAGAACACAGCTTCTTAATTAGCAGAACAAAACAACGGTGCATGGATTGGAGGACCCTGGAGGTCATACACTCGCACTCAGGTATCCCACCGAGGTGCACTTTAAAAGAGCTTTGATCCTTTTTGGCTGGTCTTCCCCTATCCCATAAGATGGACAGGCTTGTTGTGATCATGGATGTGTCTCAGCAGGTAAGAAGTGCCACTATGTATACCAGATGAAGGAGCCAGACCCCACTGGATCCAGAAGAAATGCACTTTCAAGGTGTCGCCACCTGATAGCTGGAGGGGATGAACATTTGGGCCTGTCTTTATGGATGCAAGCAGAAGAGAAGAGAGGTCACCTAATCCATTTTAATCAAGGCTACAGCAGCAACACACATGGTATTCATTAGTAAACAAGAGAAAGAGCTGCTCCACGACAAACAACTTGGCCATAATTAGCATATAGAGGATTTTGCAGTGGACAAAGCCTCTGGTAGGGGTCAGGACAAATAAACCTTCAGTTCTGTGTAGAGTACAAGCCTTCTGTTTGCTCCTTATTTTTAACTCCTCGCATCAGATTCCATAGAGTCTAATTCCAGAGCATCACTGTTTGATAAATGTTTCATGCATTGCATGCATTTCTCTTGCATATTTAATATTTACAAAGACGGTCCAAGCATCTCATAAAGGAAAAAAGTATGCTTGCAATAATTCATCATGTAATATTACCGAGTCTTAATAATGACTATAAGATGACTTTTCCAATCACCTGCAATGAAAACCTTTTGGATGTATAGTCTTTGCATTAAGCGCTGTAAAATGGCAGTAAAACATTGTATATAAAGAAAACATGAAATGTAATGACAGAACGCACAAACATAAAGATAATTTTCCCACAGCCTGTTATTAACAGCTAGGCAGAGAGTACTTTTTTCTCTTTACTTTCTATTAATGTCTTTCAACTGAGCCAGTAGTTACATGCTGTGTCATTAAAGGTCAGAAAAAATTGGATCTTTAAATAAAGATGAGGTGAAAACGAAAAAAAAAAAGATCAGCACTTTTTAATAGCTGTCACAGGGATTCCAATAAATACTCTGATTATTATTAATGATTTTTTTTCTCTGTATTGATTTTGCCACATCTTGTTGTCAGGGTATTTGCTGGTCTCCAGCAGTTAAACTACAGTGTAGTCTGCCACAGCTAGCAGTATATTTGCATATAGTTCACGCTAACTTCAGGGCTGAGCAAATGATTAAACTGGGGTGAGTTAGTGAACATGTATATTTATAACCATTACCCTGGCTATATACAGTCAGATGTTCCCCAATTCCAGGAGGACAATAAATATTTTATTTTCCACTTCCTAATATCAACAATATGCAAACATTAAAATATGATACAGCCCACTTTTAGAATAATTTTAATGGTATGCAGAGGGAATCTAGCTGTTTGTCAGCATTATGAAAATAAGTGATTGTATTGTTGATTAGAAGCCATGAATAACTGTAGTTAACCATAACTAATAACTATGACACCATTGCTGCCTTCACCTTACACACCTTTTCTATTCCTTCTTTCATCCCTTGGTATTTTTCTACTGCTTGGTTCAGTTAGCAATCACTCACTTATCAGTCTGGATTTTGAAGTCTCACAGGATCTTTGCTTTTTCATTCTCCACCATTCTTGGAGATATCTCCTACAGAGGTTCCTGTACAGTATTCAAGCTACTTGGTTGTGACTTTCCATGTCTTACCAGGCTGCAGCTTACATACCACTATTATATGCTGCGTCACTGGCATCTTTGGACAATACCTCAGTGTTATGCTTTTCTCACCACTGATTGGACTTTGTCGATGTCAGTCAATTCTTTCATCTCTCTGTGGTGCATGGTGGTGCTATTCATGATGATTCCTCCACCTCAGTGGATTTCTATAGCCTGAGACATTAATTTAGCAGTTCATCATTGGGGGCCACCTTCTTGGTGTATCAATGGATCTTAGCTGTTTCATGACTCTCAATGACCTGGAGCAAAATCCTCTATGTCTTGTGAGGAGTTTTCTTGCTTTTACATCAGAGGCTTCCATTTCCTCCTGCAGCGAGGTTACTATATCAGGGGGTAACTGATTACTGGCAGGGCATATGTGTTGGCTTGGACTTCTGATTCAGCTGGCATTTCAGGAACTGTCTTACCCTTTTCAGGTACTTGGCTCACAGCCCTTTTGTAGTTTCTATTTTTCTGTAGGATCCTATGGTATTTGTAGGAGTTCTAAACATTTGAAATTGTAGGAGCTGGTAGTTCAACCCCCTCAACAGTGATCATTTTACCCCTCTATGATACCATTCAAGCTCATTAGTCTAGACCAAATGACATCCCAGTATTGCTACTGTAAATCCTGGTCAGGTAGATCAATGAGTTAATGTCTCTCTTGATGTCATCCATGTAGAGGAGAATGCTGATGATTGCTCCATTTCGGAACCAGCATCGACAGCTACTGTTAGGAATGTTAACAATGCTGTTAGCAATGATCTGGCTGAGTGGGTTTAGGCCATGGGACAAAGCATCTCCTCGGTATGCACAACACTTGATAATAACTACTTAAAATGACTTTGAGTTGACCTTTAGAGCTCTAGAGTTGTCTTCCAGAGTTCCATAGAGTTCTTGATGAAGGCTCTCAATGATCTGTTGATGCTGTAAAGCTATAAACATGTCAGTATTCATGTGTACAGCATTCTATGTCTTTTGTGCATGTTTTTTTTTTTTCCGCTTGAGGTGAGTACAAGATCATGAGAGTACAAGCATCCACAATCGGTGGGATTTGGATCCAGGCTTCCCCTGGCCAGCAAGTTTGTAAAACAAGGAAAAAAAACCATTTGGTTTTTCATACATCCAGAAACCATGGATACGTGTGTTCCTGAGATTCCACGTCTAAAAGGTATAGGTGCCAGTCCTAACTGTCACAGAGAGACACTTGGATAAGAAAATGCAGGTTGTTGAAAAGCTGTATTTAAGGATAAACCATGGCATTTTTCACATATAAACTGTCTTCTTCATATAAACAACACAGGTCATTTGTGCATTCTGTTATCAGCTGGGAGGAAAAATATATGAAATCTCTAGTGGACTCATCATCCTGGCAATGTAGAGAAAAAAAGAACCTGGAGCTATGTCACACTGTCAAAAGTCCAGCCAAGACTGATTATGCTTTCATGCATACATATTAATGGATGGGTTTTGAAAATGCAATACCAACATGTGACAGTAGTACGTGATGAGTTCATGATGAGACCATATTTGAGAAAAAGAGAAACATGTCAGTTTTCTATTTTGAAGACATCATTATAAGGCAATACTCTGTTGGTTCTGATTGACTAGAGTGACTGTGATTCACAGAGGTTAGCTGTCCCCCGTGGGATCCAGGGGGGGTTGATCATTTTCTAGACAATTTGTAGACCCTGGGTCATTCCATCACAGGACAACACAGAGACAAGTGACACAAACAAACACAAAAATGCTCTCTCCTTTGGTCCATTTAGAAACAAGCAGTCAATATAACATGCATGTATTTTGCACTGTGAGAGGAATTGGGTGTACTCAAGCAAAATCCCAGACAACTGCTGAGAGAACATGAAAACTCCAAACAGAAAGGCCCAACCCTGGACTAGAACTGGAAAACATCTTAAGACAACATTGTTTACCACCAACAAAATGCATCCAGTTCCTTTGTGATTTCAAGAAATGTAACTGTCAGGAGCAGCACCTGCAGCAGTTGGTCTCTGGATCGGCAGAGAGAGAGGCTGTTGGTGATGGTGATGGTGGAGGGCTGGGCAGGAGCTGGTCATGGTCGGGTGATTGCCATCAGTGGATATCTACATGGCGCAAGCACCAGGTGGACGGTGGCACTTGGCTGTCCGTGCTCTGGACGTCTGTCCTCCACGATGGACAACCATGTAGTCCTCTGCCAGGGTAATGGGCAACTTCATGGTCTATGGTAAACGGGCAGCACACCCACTCCAGTGTCCCGGTCAGAAGTCCTACCATTAACTGCTCCAGCAGGATCTTCACCAGCATCTCCGTCGCTCCAGCTTTGTTCCTTGGAGTCAGACATCTTGATGTGGCATTCTTAAGGCATTGGGTGTAGATAAAGGGCCAGTCTGCTGGACCTAGGACATCTTCGCCAAAGTGGCAGTAGCATTCCTCGGGGTAGAATCCTATCCTGTTCAGGATGGCTTCATAGTAAAAGACTGCATGCATTAGACTGCCCTGTCTGCAGTCCAGACTTGTCTCCCATTGAACATGTGCGGCACATTATGAAGTGCAAACTACGACAATGGAGACCCTGGACTGTTGTGCAACTGACATTGTACATCAAGCAAGAATGGGAAAGAATTCCAGCTACAAAGCTTCAACAATTTGTTAAACGGAAAGGTGATGTAACACAGTGGTAAACAGACCCCTGTCTCAGCTTTCTTGGAACGTGCTGTAGGCATCAAATTCAAAATGAATGAATAATGGCGAAAAAAAACCAATAAAGTTTATCAGTTTGAACATTAAATATTTTGTTTGTAGTGTATTCAGTTGAAATCAGGTTAAAAAAAGATTTGCAAATCATTGTATTCTTTTTTTATTTGCGTTTTACACAACATCCCAAATTCAATGAAATTGGGGTTGTAGAATTTTAAAATGGCAAGGTAGACAGTTGTTTCCCTCTCTCCCTCTCCCTCTCTCTCTTTCTGTCATTAAATTATGTAAAAGTACTTTTTAAAAACAAAAACAAAAAAGCAACAACAACAAAATAAAATACAATTTCTGCTCTGGAAATTGGGTCGATGAAACAAAGTAGGAAATAGGTAATACTGCCATCCAAGCAATGTTTTTTTTTAGGGATGTCCCTGATCTCTCTCTTTCTCTCTTTTTTTTTTTTTTTTTTTTTTTTTTCCCTTTTTTTTTTTTTTTTTTTTCCATTTCTGGCTTGCTTTCACCCTCCCACTGGCCTTTGGAGAACCCACTTCACGTGTGGAAAAACTGCAAAA
>JBAMYA010000002.1:10867347-10885721 GCA_037176975.1 Arrhamphus sclerolepis
TTGTCCCACTCTTGTCTGATATGGGATTTAAACTGGTAAACAGTTGTCAGCCTGTTTTTTTGCCTGATTTTAATGTGGTTCTGAATGAAGATCACAGTAGTAATTTTTGGCCTTGTTCCAGGCACACAGAGATTTCTCCAGATTCTGTATTAATTATTTTAGATGATGAGAAATGATAAGAAGTCACACACTGGGGAACAGTGTACTGAAGCTGTTTCACAATCTTTAGTTTTTCACAGATTGGTGAACCTATTTCCATCTGTACTTTTTAAAGTCTCTGCCTGTCTAAGATGCTCTTTTAATAACCAACTATGACATTGCCAATTAACTAGTTGCAAGATGTTCCTCCAAATATTTCTTGGTAGTACAGCCTTTTGTTGCTCATTTCCCAAATCTTTTGACAAACATTGCTCCCATATAAAAAAAAAAATGATTCTAATAGTTTTCTTAAGTGGTGAAATGACTCATTTGACATTTTTCTATGTTCTATTGTTAATAAAATATGTGAAACTTGCTCATCAATCCATTTTGTGCTTATTTACATTTTAAACAGTATCCAAACCTATGCAGATATCTGGGTCTCAAATGTACAAAATTTTAAATATCTGATTACATTATATGAATTGAATAATTCTCATGAACAAATTGTAATGCTCTATGCATTTAAACGTTTTGTATCAGTTACTTAAACAGAATATCCAGAGAGCATGACAGGGTAGTTCAGCAGTCAGCATTGCTTTAAATGTCTTCCTGTTTTACGGAGAGCTGAAAGATTCTTGACATATAAAGTCAGATCGCATCTTTCCAATAAATTGGGATGTCAGAGTTTCCTGTGCCCTTTGTGACTTGCAGTACCAATTTTGAAAATCATTACTCCATTACAGAGATATTGAGACTTGAGAGAAGAGTGTTTAAAGTGTGTTGCATGATTGACAGGCATCTCATCAAGTCACACTTTCACTTGTCACATGTATTGATTTTGGCTCTATGATACCTGGCTTGCCTGAACTAAAGCTTTATTATTTTATGAGACTTTTGCTCAGTGTTGAGGTGCTTAAAATCTATAAATGAAAGACTCAAATATACAAATGAAAATATGCATTGACGTATAGTTCTGCTGACCTTGAGAATTACAAGTAGTGATGAATAAAACTGTGTAATGTAAAACAGTTTTACTCTGTTTCTGATTTACATCTGTTTTTCTAAGGCATGTTTTACACACACACATGCATCTGTACATACACACTCACACACACACACACGTACATATATACAGGTATACATATATTATTTAGGTTTGCTTGTTTGTTTGTTTGTTTTTCGGGGGGTGGTGGGTTGGAATTTATTGAGTGTGGTCAAGGAGTTGACCTGTAAATGGATTTACCTTGAAGGCAAGTTGTATGACTTCAACTTACAGTATAAATCACATCTGTAAGCAGGCCTGTTCATTATCCAAAGATGTTAATATCCACACACTTTAGTGAAGAGAAAGAAATAAGAAAAAGTAATTCCATGGTAGTCTAACACATATTGCTGTAAGCTGCAGTATGGGGAAAAAATGCCTCTTTAATTGTTAATTTCATGGCAGGAGATCTGCCGTGACATTTACTCACCTTACACTAATAGGGTTGCACATTGCATTATGCACAGTACAGGACAATTATGTATGTATTTGTTTCAAGCACAAGTTTCCCTTCCCTGAATATACACTCAAACCCCATGGATAAGAAGATTTTGAAGATGTTTTTAAGAAAGAGGCAGAGACAGTGTGCAAATGTAAAATGTTGAAGTAAACAGTTCAAATCAGCATTTGGTCCATTGTTATTATACAATTAACAATGAAAAGTAAAACATGAGAGCTCATTTTTACCGTAGGCAACTGGCTTTAGCCTGCACATATCTGACCTGGTTGCTGGTGTTATCCTGACCTCCTGCCCTCTAGATTGCCCTTTTGATTTGTTGATATTTTTTAAAATGATCACCTGCAAACCAACCCCCAACTAAATAAGCACTTCGATTTTTACTCCACCTGACAGAAATGTTGCAATTTGTGCCCTTTGTTCCTGAGCTGATCACATTATATTACAGTCTGGAAAGAAAGAGACTCAGCAAACCCAGACCTGGTTTTGCGACTGCCAATACTAAACACAGCAATCTACATTAACATGAATATGAGCTCTCTTCCATTTAAGGCATTATACAAGCCTTTACCACCCAAAACAGAGATTCCAAACCACCATTTCCTCCCAATTTGGTCAGTTAGTGAGCCACATTTAGCAGTTTGTCTCTGTTCCATCAGAGCCTCTTACAATCTGAACCCAGAACTCTCATTCCAACTTAGCCCAACCCAATTGTGCTATTTCACCTGCCATCTCCTGGATGTTTTTCCAGTGATTACAACTCCTACTTGGTGCAATGTCAGTGGAATTTTGAACTGAAAGACCCATCTTTTTTTGTCTAGGTTTGTTAAGATGGCTTACGTTTGTTTCTCACCCTTCTGGCTCGCGACATCAATCTGCTCCTCTGCTGAGGATTTCTGAGGATACTGAAGATGGTTGTGAAGTGGCAGTTTGATACCATTGCAGCTGAGAGTGGCTAGAACTTGTAAAATCCCCATGATGCAGTGCAATCAACATTCATTTACTAGATGGAGGATTTGTAGTTTTACACTGGATTAAATACCATTAGTATCTGGAGAAGTAACAAAAATGTCAAACAGCTGATGCTGAACTTTCAGATCATTAAGGTAAAGTGCATTTGGCACATACCGTACCTTTGGAAAGTTATTGGAAAGAGTAAGTTAATCCATAAAGTTGGAATATTATGTCCTATCTTTTTCATGTGTCTGCCTATCAGTCTCTACAAGAATATCAGTTATATTCACAATGCCAGCCCACATTTGACTTTTAGCATATCCAGAATGTATCTTGACAGATTTCTTTTACTGTTGTTGTTACTGTCTATGTGCCATTTACAAGAGGGATTTCTGAGTCTGTTAGCCTAGCTGTCACTAGCCTGGACCTTGCCCCCCTGCTGTACTAACAGAGGTGGAGATGTACTAAATTATGACATCCATATGGATCAGGAAATGTGAGGCAGGACATAGATCAGATCTGATAATTATCTGATAATTGGCAACACATATGTACATGTAAATCTAGGTCAGACAGATTAAATTTCAGCCGTGTGAAAAATAGCCTTAGTTCTGGGTTGAAATATGTCAAGAAGTCTCATGTGATCCTCTTCTGCTCCTTTTGTTGCTTTTTCTAATTTCTTTTTGTTGATCAAACCTGAGAACGTTCCAATCTTCTGAACATTAAGCAGCATTTGAACCACACATTTCACATCTGAAATTAATTCATTTACTAAAATTAGCCCATTGTTTGTGCATGTGTTAAATTAGTAGCTATGTGTTAAATATGTACATCAATGTCATGTAATTTTTAATGCTGAATTAGAAAATTACCTCTCAGGTTAGCTGCTAATTATCTGCGAATTATGACCAAAAACAACATCAGGATGTTTTTCCTGTTTTAATACGTTTTTGTTGTTGTTGTTTTTTAGCTGAACTCCAGCAGGTTTTTGTTTCCATGTTTTGTTTTTGTGTATTTTTTTTTCTTCTTCTTCTAGCATGGAGGTCATTTGAAGCAATTATTCTTTTTTCACTTTTCCCTGTGAGCACATCCTACCTGTTGAAATCAGAATCTTAAAAGCTCACTGTGATACCTCAACTGTTTTGAAGCCAGTTTATGTACCTCCACATTTGTAAGAAAACATTCTTGCAAATGTTTTTGATAAGTTGCTATTTTTGTTCTAGCAATGTAGTTGTGATCAGCCACCACAAGTTTCCATGAATTATGTTTTCGAAAAAAAAAAAAAGCTGTGTAAAAATATGCATTCATGTGTACTAGACCATACTCATCATCAGTGTGTCTGCTTCCACCGAGTTGTGACTCCACCTGCTCCATGTCTGTCTGGTCCAGCAGGTCCAGGTGCAACAGATTAGCATGGTCAAGGTCAGGGTGAGCGTGTCCATCTGAGTGAGTTACAGCAAAGGTGAGGAGATTCACCTGGTGGCCCTGCGGATTGATTTAATTAAGAAAATGGCTGCACATTTGTTCCTGTGATACTATAAAGGCCAAAAGGAACACCAAAGAGAGGGTAGAGAAAAGAAGAGAAGAGAAGAAAAGCCATGTGTAATCAAAAGGAGAGTGTGGTGGAATTGATGAATGAGCTTTTAATCTGCACAGAAATAGCAGGGTTACAAAATTGAGCTGTGGTGGTTTCAGCCCAGCCTGATGTATGAGAGTGCTGTGGGATCCTCGTCCAACCAACACCCACACTTTATTAGAATATGTTTGTCCTTCCAACATTGACCTTATTCTCAGCCTTAATTAAATACTCCCTTAATGACCTCCCTGTATAAGCAAGGCTTTGCTGACTAACCCACAATATTTCTGCACTGTTAAATGTGCATGCTGTATAGGTATGGGCAGATTAAGTAAAAATGCACATTGGATGTGGCTAAACATTTGCAGCATAATGTTGGTTAGTGTGAAAAAATCCCAGTCTCATATCTTCTTATTTTGCACCCTTATTACATTAACCTGCATGTGTTTAATTGCATTGTAAATGAGCCAGGGCTGCAGAAGTCACTGTGGAGACTTTATATAAACCACCAATACCTTCTGATTAAAAGGAGGTGTGCAAACTGGGGAGTACAGGGTAGAGGGAGGCTATTTAATGAGATTTTTAACTCACTAATTCAATAGTCAAAAGTAAACAGTAAGGAGCTGCAGAGAGGGAAGAACACTGGGGGTGTAGCTGGTTAGTATGGGTGCATGCACACAATCACTCTTACATTAAGTGCTATTTTTCTCCACCGCTAAACAAGCAGAGGATTAGTGTGCACATGTTCATCTCTTTCTTCTTCACACAGGCCCCTCCTTTCATTCCCACCTTGCTTTAATCCATCATCCCTTAGACTTATCCTTTTGAACATTCAGCGCAAGATCCATGGAGGTGGCAACCTGATCAATTACAGACTTTCATCTGCTGTCTTCATCTACAACATCATGTAAAGATCAGTACGAGCAAACATTAATTTTGTTGATGCTGCCATGTCTTTTTAATTTGTGTCAGCCCTTTTTTTTTGCATCAATAGCATTTAATAACTCTGCACCACTAAAAACAATCAGTTGCCTGCTTAGTTTGCCAGCAAAATAACTTGAGCTTTTACAGATAGATAGATAGATAGACAGACAGATTTTATTAATCACAATCAAGTAAAATTTAGCCCACTAATTCAACAGTCAAAAATAAACATTAAATTTGCCTTCATGAACCAATTAATTTTCCAGAGGTTTTTTTTTTGTTGTTGTTGTTGTTGTTTAGTTTAGTTGGATAAAAGGCACTCATTCACTCACTTGTCATTTTTTTTGTCTGGTTCACTGACAAATAACACTCCAACTCCTTGAACATTCTTCATTATTCTCTTTTTTTGTGGGGCTTGGGTGCATGGAAGGATGTGAAGGGTTCGAGGCTCTATAGTTAATTCCTCTGCTGTGTTGGCACAGCCAGACCTTCTTCTTGCATTGTTTCTCTGTGGCCTACATAATAGCCAGTGTTCTGTTGGAAAGAATCCTGAGGGGGGACTTTAATAACCCAGATAGATAGTACTGCTACATTTCTTTCTCAAAGTACTCTGTCTCTGCCTGCCAGCGCCCAGGTGCCTAACTCATAGCATTCAGAGCACTTCCTCTGCCATGTAAATTTTATCTATCACCTGGAGAAGAGGTTGATAGTAGAAAGGAAGCTGGGACGGCAGCTGAAAGGGGGGAAAAAGCCAGCCTTCTATCAGAAATCACATAAATACCACAGCTATGTGTTTTGTCAAATGTTAGCAGACGTGATTATTCACATCTTGCATTACGCTTTGTGTGTTTTAAAGAGTATGTACCTAAATGTTTGTGCGTCACCTTGGATCACCTGTCTGAGATCAAATGTTACTTGCAAAATATCAAATTGATAACAAATGTCTTTCTATTGTCCGTGGACGTATTCGTGACAGTGAAATGGACTGTGAAAGGCGTGCGTACCTTTCCAACTGGCCAGCCTCAAACTCCTTTATTTTCTAACAGAAGGATGCAGCTTACAAGTAATAGATAATAAAAGGTTAAATTGGAGTTTCAGGTCTTTCTGACGTGGGAAAATGATTGCCTTTTAGAATGCATCACTCATTTTGTGGCAGTGACTGGATTAATTGCCATAAAGCATCAAAGTTGGGAAATGCTAATTATTACATTTACATGAAATGTCATCTTTTTAGTGTTAACATTATTGCAGATTTGGTAGGTTCAAATTTTTTAATGCATTTTTCCCTGCAGCATATTTAGAAGAGTAAATTATCATTTGACCCTGTTGTTAAAGGAAGCATGATCTCATCTTGGTAAATCGCCAGTAAATACGACCATATTCTTCAACCATCAAGATACTTCCTTTTATTTTACGCACATTTTTGTGCAGTTGATGTAAGTCATATGTTGCCTTGAAGGAAAATTGATCTGTCATTAACTGCAGCCATTTTGAAGAAAATTGCTGCACCACAGCTCGTCTGTAGTACAAGCCATCGCAAATCATTGAACAAAACACAATTATAAAACCAAAAGCATGGCTTCATTTCTGAAAATTGAAAAAGAAAAAGAAAACATGCATGCACACACAAAACCATGAGTACATTTCTGAAAACGTTTCACAATACAGCTTTCACAAAACAGCACTCAAACTTTCATGGAACATGTTTTTTTTTTTGTTTGTTTCCTCTTTTGATGTTGCCTGCAACGATGTATGAAAAATCTTGGAGTCCTGCCAATAATTTTCCTGTGAAACCGAACCAGATTTAGGTTTGTGGTGATGCATGCATGCTCAGGTGCAGGGGGAAGTCGTGGGACAATAGCTCAGGGAACAGTGCCAGGAGAGACAAATTACTAATCTAAACACACCTGTATTAATTGCTCTTTCTCCCTCTATTTGTAAGCGGCAGCGTGCTGGAAAACAAGTGAAGAAAAAGCCAGCAACTGCCACTCTACATGCAGGATGACAATCAGCACAGTTAAGGGTTCTATTGAAAAAAGTCCAAATAAAAAAACAGCTGCTTCAATGCAACATATGAAACAAGGTCTTTACTATAAACATAACCAGTTCTTAATAGATAAACATCCAAATTTACATTTTTATCCACAGCGGTTTAAAAATCAGAAGCAGAACTCATGGCGTATGCATTTCTAAAGTTGTAGATTTATCTACAACCCAAATTCTCAAAAAATAAAAAAATAAAAAATTGGACACTGTAATTTAATGTAGTGAATTATCAAATCTTATAAAACCACTTTTTATTCCCCATAGCACAGAAAGAAAACATCGGATGTTGAAAATGAGACATTTCATGGAAAATATTAGCTCATTTTGATCTTGAATGCAGCAATACATGTCAAAAATGTTGGAACAGAGAAAACAAAAGGGTTGTAACTCTTGATGGTACATTTAAATGACAGGAAATGGGCACAGAACCAGTGGTAACCATGGGTGTATTAGTGGGTTTTCAAGAGATATTTTGAAGGAAAATGGTTTCAACTCTCATTGCATTTTAGTATCTAAGACTGGATTGAGACTGTCTTGTCCAGTTGTATAGCAGTAACATACAACATTCCAGTGAGAAGTGCATTCGTCCAGAAGCATAAACCTATTTAACTGACTTTAGTTTGCTTGGTGCAGACAGTGAAATCACTCAACTGTTAGTGAACTGAACTTTACTGAGTCAGCTGCTGGTAGCAACTGGAGGTCAATCAGTAATGGATTGACTTGTGCCCTTTTTGGTTGATCAAACACCAGATGTGCTGTGTTCTGGACCATCTGTAGAGGTTTTTCTGTGCATGCTGGGAAACCTGCAAAAACAGGAATACAGCAGTTGAGGTGAATGATCATCACCTGTACCAGGAGTTAGGTGGTACACGGAGTCAGATTCATCCTGTTTTTTCATATGTTTTAAAGTGCTAAGAAACATGACCAAGAATTAAATGCAAAATGGTCACAGTAGGAAAGCTTACAATCAAACATATCAAGCTTTTTTTTTCTTTTTTTGGCATCTTAGCTGGGAAGATATTGGAAGAGATTATTTTTTTTGTTGGATGTGCTGATTGGCTGGGATAATGGAACTCGATCTTACAGATGGGGCCCATTTTACTCCAAGAATTACTTGCATTGTAGAGATCCCTTTTTTGATGGAAAGCAAGGAGATGTGGTTGATGCCTATGTGGAGTATCTTAAGGAAGCAGCACCTCCAGCCATTGGAAGCAAACATTATCTCTATCATCAATAGGAACTTTCTCCTTAGGTACGTTGATCTAGAGGCATAATAAAAACAGGGTATGAAGAGACTTTTAAATTAAAATGATGGAGGAGAAGTAGATGTTGGTGGCTGCAGGTTTCCTGATTCTTTATGATCCCTCACTGTCTGCCTATTGGGATAATGAGCAAAGATATCAAGCACAGATGAAGGTGGCAGATTTCTAGGGTATCTGGTTGAATTTGTTGTTTATATTTATGCATTACCACAAAATAGGTAAGTTGAAATAAATCCTGATTGTGGCTGTAGCCTGAAATTCTTAAGTACATGCTTTTGGAGCACACCTCTGCTTGGCAAAATATGGGGAGTGATGTGTCTACATGTGAAATTGCTCACTGTGAAGTGGACAAGTGGCCTTTGAGAGACTAAGAAAGCTATCCTTCACAAGGGGTGTTTATTTCATAATTTCATCTTTTTTTTGCTTTATACTTCATATACTTTGAACTATTTCTGATTTGATACTGTAAATTTAAAAAAACAAAACAACAAAAACCAAACATATTTCCTGTTGTGCTGTTGTTCACCAATTGACAGACAGCATGCTTAGTATCTGTCGAAAGTATCTGTTGAGGTTGTCTCAAGGGTACAATTATGACAAGCTTTCCCTGCATCTGCTGCTTTAGCGTATGATAGAAGGTGACCTGGTTAACCCATAAATTGACATTAAGCATCAAGCATCTGCCTTTCTAACGTAATTGAGGGGTTAATTAAGCACTTAATGCATGAAATTGAATGCATGACTTTGGACACTTGCATCAGAGAACTAAGTGGGACTGAAAGCTGAAGCACATCACATAACTCCATGTCGAGCCCTCAAGATCAGACATGTTTGATTTAGCAAACAAAACCGAATATGTTTTCAGGGCTTCCACAATCATTGCTGGTTTCTTTTCTTTCTGTTATTTTGGTGTGAGCAGTAGTTGAAAATGATGAAACTCTGGGGGTTTTGTCTGGGCTGGCATGACAGATGACTCTGTCGTGAAAATAGGGCATTGTCCCACACTATCATTTATTATGAGTGTTGGCCAGGTTTGATGGAGGGAGTTAGGCAATTGGGAGCGCAGATCATTCTTCCAGAATGAGGAGCTGTACATTAGTGGAGATCAGCTCTTTCTTCAGTAAAAGAAGAGCTCCTGCAAACTCCTAAGACAACCCAGGCGAAGAGCAGACACAATGATGCTCATTTGGGTTGACTTCGAGAAACAACAGTCAAGCTGGACCTGACTGTGAAAAACAAACCACATTTCTTTTGGATGAAACAGCTTGTAGAGTGATGAAAAACTTGTGATTGTCTCGTTATCTGTGTGGTGTTCTCAGAAAATACGGCTGCCGCTGTGCAACAGTTGGATGTCTCACCTTCTAGGTGAAAGCAAACAAGTACCCAAAACTGTTGATTTTTCATTTTCATTTTTAGTTTACTCTTTTGCATGTGTGCTGTTAGCTCCGAAGTGTAAGAAATCAGTGTAGTAAAGCTCTGATTTACAGTTAGGCGCTGTGATCTGCCACAGGGATGTGTTAGCTGACTTGAGGGAGTGAAACAGAACAAGGCACTCTGTGTCATATGTCACATTAGTAGGGTAGACCCTACTGATGCATCCAACTATCTCTTAAAATATCTTCAAGGAAGAATGGTACTCGGTTGAAGCAACTGAACTGTTCATCATCAAATCAGAGTTTCCAGCAATGAAACTGACCATGTACCCACAAATATTATCAAATCATCTCCCTCAGCTCACTGTAAAGTTTCTGTACCACAAAAACAAACATTTCAATGCTGAGGTCTGGGGGGGGACAAGGGAAAAAAGAAGTCTATTTTTTTTACCCCATCAGCAGTGCGCCTTAATATTTTATTAGGTTGCATCTTTAATGCGCAAATCTCGAAATGTGAGCATTTCTGTCAGTAAAACAATAACCTAGCCATTTGTGATAACACGGAGCCACTCTGCTGCCTGCACAATGCAGAAACTTTCCAAAAGCCTTTTTAGAGCTGCTGAGGGAGCACAATCTTGTGCATGCTACAGTAACTTCAAAAAGAATTTTTGGATCTAGCTACAAACAAATAACCTGTAATGACGGATCAACTGAGGGAGGCAGCCAATTACCTATAATTAATGCAATCAAAGTACTCAGAAATAATCATAATGAAGTGGGAGTTCTGCAAATCTGCATGAAAGTCTATGATTGTGCACATGTCAACATGCACACCTATTAACGTGTGTACATTTTCTGTGTGTGGGTGAGGGGAGGGCAGTTTGTGCTCGCAAACACTTAAACAAATGCCTTTTTGTGCACAGACAGTATTGCAGCTCATTTACATGCATCTCCCAGCTAGAGGGGCTTGTTTGCTTTAATTTAACAGTGGTGCACTTTGTTACTGGGTTGTGGTGATAGATAGCCACAGTGATGGACATTTATTAACATGGCTTATAGATAGGCCTGTGAGTGTTGCACTTAGAAATAATCCTTGCCAATAGAAAACTTGCTGCCCTCCTTCTGGCAAAACAATTCTTAGTGATCTTAAACTCCATATGATGGTTTAGATAATGCTCACTGACTGCAAGACAGCACATAAATGCTGCTGCATTGTCATCTAAACACAAGGACAAATTTGTAGTGTATTTCCAGTCAGATTTGTGTAGATTAGACTAGTTTAGCTTTTTATAATAAACACAACATTTTTCTGCAATGGGATACTTTAATAATGGAAACAAAAATAAGAAAAAGCTAGGATCATATGAAAAATTAAGAAAAGGGAATAAAAATGCAATGAATCTTTTTTTGATATTTATTTCCTTGCAGACAGTATGGCTTTCATTAATATCTATTAATTCATGAATATGCATACACCTTTGCTTTTTAGGCCAACAGCTTTGCAACATTTCCATTCCTTTCCAAAAAACTGAAAATGTGTTCTGGAATGAGACGAGCCAAGAAATAAAGGGTTTAAGCAATAATTTTATCCTTTTTTTATTGCCTAGATGTTATTGTGGTGTTGTCATTGTCACCTTTTTTTTTTTGTTTGTTTTGGGGTTTTTTTGTCTGAAATTCTCCATATCTTCACTATTGGGGGCAGCACAGAATTGCATGCAGGTCAGTCTAGCACCCTAACCGCCTCTTCCTCATCCACATTTTGTAATGTGTGTTGAGCGTTGCACATGTTGCTCTAAAATCTCAGTGTACTTTTTAGTATTCATCCTGCCATCACAGAAATGTAAACTGCTTTTGCCAAGGCTACAAATAAAATGCCTCACTTTCAGATTTGATGTTTTTTAAATTAAAAAGAAAGGTTTGAAATAGTAATTCATCTAATCACAGTACAGGTTTCTAGTGTATGATGGTCTGTCCTACATGCCTGCAAGTCCAGAGAAGTCAACACTACCTCCGGTGGAGATTTTTCTTTCTACATAATAGACTTAAGAGGCATTAATCAGTTCTGTATTGTAGCACATGTATTTTTAGGCTGTAAAATTGTATTTATCCATTCATTCATTAACTCATTTATTTATTAATTTCAGATGTCATGTCTGTGGTTCTATAGTTGCGGGGTTGAAATGAAATCAAACAATCAATCAACCTTTAATTATATGAAATTTTACAATAACCAACTGGCAACCAAAATAGTTTACATCAAATGGAAAATGAAAGCAAATAAAAGCCTATGAAATATGCTTGAAATTACAATATGAATATGAAATTGAAATTACATTCTGAAATGCAATGTTATATTTCTACAAGAGAAGTAAAAGGTTCATGTTGTCATGCATATCAATAATCGATGGAAACCAAAATGATTATTCAATCAGATCAAAATTTGTGGCCACCACATACTAATTTGAGGCCACAAAATACCAGTTGGTGACCATAAATTCCAATTTGAGGCTGCAAAACACCAATGTAAGGCCGCAAATGAAATAAAACATTGTACAAATGAAATACAAATTTCATACTCCAAATTTCGATCTGACTGGGTCAGCTATTACTGACCCCATACAATGATGACTTAGTGTTCCTTTCATTTTATTTTTTATTTTTAAAGTAAGGTTTGGTAATTATCGTTAAAAGGTTGATTAAAAATCCAAGCCTGTACCCTTAACTCTAGAAACCCAAGTTAATCTTTTTTCGGTTAAAGCTAAATGTATTTCTTCACTATTTCAAAATGAAATTCTTTCATGCGCTCTATAAAATATTGGCGATAACCCTGCACACAGCTCATTAAGATTTCATGAGAATAACAAATACAGATAAGACCCTTTCATTGGCAGATTATCTCAAAGGTTTGTTCTCATGTGAAAGGAAGCTTCAGCTGATTTCATTTTACAAATCAAGTGGGTAAGCACGATAATCAACAGTCTATTGGCACAAAAAAGCAATTATTAATCAGTTGATTCTGTTTCATATGTGCCCTTGAATAAAAATAAAGATTACTTTATTTTACATATCTTCTTCAAGGTTCCTTGAATTTATGTCATTCAAATTTGTGTCACTTCAGTGTCAAATGGCAGCAGATAACGTGTCACGCCTGACCTGGAACGGCTCTCTGCTTGAGCGTACTTTGTGAGACAAAATATTCATGCATTTGTTCATAAAAAGCCCAACTGTTTCTCAGCTATCATCTTCCAGGTTTCTTCTTTTATTGACCTTCACCCATTTCCTTTGCTTAAATATCAGTTCCTGGTGTTCAGAGTGAGAGAATACAATAATGTCATTTTGCTGTCGACTCATACACAATGTTTTTACGAGTGCAGATACTGACAGATGCGGTAGATCCTTAATGCATCTAAGACTGAATAGCTTTTTCTTCGAAACAGCAAAATCCTCTTGGTATAATTATCCATCCTTGCCAAAGCATCTTCAGGGCTTGGCACATGAGGGGACAGTGGAGATGCACTCAGAGATAGCAGGGCGCGACTACTGCGAGCAGGTGGGAAGCCCACGCTGACTGCATTTTTTTTTTTTTTTTTTAAGAAAGTAATTATCTTCTCATATTAGCCCAAAGTAAAGAGCTCTGAAGAAATCCTTAATTTAGGACTGTGTAACAGGGTTAACTCAAGCTAAATGGTAGGCTTATCAGATGCTGAAATCAGCCTAATAATACAGGGGATTTCTAACCAACTGGCATGTTGCACTCAGGTCATGTGAAGTAATAACGACATGGACAAAAAAGGATAGCATGGAAGATCAAAGTGCAATTAAAATAAATTTACCTTGACAAGGAGCAATTTAAACGTGAGTTTGATAAATGAACATTGACCGATTAAGGTAATTAACTAGATATGTTAATTTTCTGTTATCATTCCATTGGTTCGAGGAATCAGTGATTCCCCTGAGTGCTGCTGCAGGTGGTGGCTGCCAGCCTCGGTGTGCTGGGACCTTGTGTAACTCAAGGAGCTGTAACTCACGTCAGACTATAAATATATGGCAATAAATTACACGTTATTTAGCCGTTAACAATCTTTATATTTGCTAAAGAGTTCCACAAACTTCAAATAATGCTGTAAAGGAGGAAAGACACTGATCTATGTATGTATGCATGTATTTATGATTATATATATATATATGTATGTATATGTATATACATTTATACACATAGAATTATTTTTAGTTCCTGCACAAAACATTCTTTTTAGGTGCCAGTCAAACAGTGTAGGATAATGATCATCTCAGGCTGACAGGACATCACTTATTGCACGATACATTTGTTCCCAGACCTTCCCATATCTTTTTTGTTTTTTTCTTTTTAACTTAGTGCCATAAATCACTGAACCTACAGTGATAATTGTCTGTTATGAATTAACAAACAGGATATGTTTGTTCTTCATAGAAGATGAGTTTTAAGTGGAATTGATGTGTGCTGAAGGCATTTTAGTCAATAATGTCTGGATTTTTTTTTTTTTTTCCATGAGCATTATAACAAGAGAAAAACAAGCTGGAAGAAAGACTAGGAAAAGTAAGTAGACAGCCTGCAGGGCAGCTTGAGGAGCGATGGGAGTCCATTATCGAGCCTCTGCAGAGCTCTAACAGGTTACACTGCCAGCCACATGTCAGGTGCTACAGAATCCACATTTTTTGTCTGGATACTCTAATTATAACATTTCTTCTGGCATAAGGGCCACATACTATTGCCAAGGTGTTGCTATAGATGCATCATCATGGGTAAAGTATGCTTAGTTGCCATGGAGGCTTGAAAAGCACAAATCCAGGTGCTGCGCTGAGCTGACTGGCATTTCAGCATGATATGCCAAGACTGTATTTTTATGTTTCAATGGCCAAGTATGTGAAAAAAAAATATATATATATATATGGTATCTACTGTACCCGCACACACAAGTCCAGAAATCCTTAAATCCCTATTTATTGAATTTTTTTGTATTTATCTTCTGTGGATCAGGCAGAACCCCATCATCTTGAAGCTCCATCCTTCCTGCCTGCTCAGAATGTTTGAGAACTGTGATTGATCGCATTTGATGGAGTGTGTGCTGAAAGCAACCCTGTGTGCATACCCACTCCTTTGAGCAAAGAGATCCATGGACACTTAACTCTGCAATCATGGATAAAAGCAAGAAAAGAATTTTAAGAAATACAAACAATGGCCTTCTTTTTGTTTTTCTCTGGTATAATCCAGTCTATGCGAATGCTCTCTGAGCCCTTCTTTTTCTTCACCAAGGTGGATTGCCATAAAATCTGGCACTGATCTCTGCACTCCAAGGAAGAAGAATTTCAGTGCTTTAAGTAAGAACCTTAACTTTTCTTCCCCTGCTATTACCTGGCGAAAATTTTTCTATCTTATGAGAAAAGTCTTGAAATTTACTGGATAGAGGAGCCAACGCTGGGTACAACAAAGCATTGTGAGAACATATATTTCAGTGATTCTCAAAGTTTTGAATCAAAGCAGCTGGACATAAATTCTTTATTCTTGAAGATGTTTCACCTTCTATCCTGAAGCCTTTGTCAAATCAAACTGACTGGTGTAGAGTGAAGGCGTATGTAAATCGCTAACTCCTCGTGAGAGCCTTTTGTCCACTGTGAGTCGTTCACTTGGTTTTGGTCTCATGTATCATGGTGTAAATGGTTGCGAGACTGGCTGTGAAACATTCAGAGATTCAAGGCTGTATTGTAATTATTTGATATCTGAAGTCTGAGCCCTCTTCCTTGATTTAATGTTGACTTTGCACGTTTGACAAAGATGGCTTTTTTTTTTTTTAGTCCTGTCAAACGTGTACATTATTGTCCTGAAAAGAGCGTGGCCTCCCTGGTGGCTTAGTGGTAGTGCTGTCACTTCCTTCATGTAGATGTTGGTAACAATTGGTGACACTGGAGACCCCATCACACATTGGTGTTTAATTCTAGGTATAGTGCTGTCTGGAGTGATGATGAGAGTTTCCATTTTATCTGAATTCAGCTGAAGGTATTTTTCTCTCAGTCACAACTTGATTGTTGACCAGTTGTTGATTAAAGAACTCAAAGTCTGAGCCTCAGGGGCCCTAAAAGAGAAATACAGCTGAATATCATCAGCAAAGAGATGGTAGGACACACCAAGAAAAGAACTGGTCCCAGGACTGAACCCTGAGGTACTCCACATTGAAGATCAGCATGTTCAGACATAATCGTGTGCTGAAACCCTGAAGCTCCTACCAGCTGGATAGGAGGAAAACCATTTTAGAACAGGCCCTGATATCCCAACCAGATCATGCAGTCTGTTTATCATAATGTGATGTTTGACTGTATCAAAGGTGGAGGAAAAGTCTAACAGGACTAAAAATTGTGCATTTCCCCAAATCAGTTGACATCATAACGTCACTGGACACTTTGAGCCATGCTCTTTCAGTGGGTTTTGTGATTTGTGATTTTCTACAAAAAACGTTGTGTGGATACCATGTTTTCTAAGATTTAGGACATGAAGGATGCGCCATGTAGCGTTGAATCTCCAACCCAGATGGTTTCACAACTATTTGCACCATGATTCATGTGGCCGAAACCCAGTAACTGGCTTACAGTGGACAAAAGACTCTCGTGACTCAGAGGAGTGATGAGAGGTTAAATAATTTCCATATGACCTCACAATTTACATGCCTTACACTCCCCACCAGTCAGTTTGAATTGACAGAGCCTTCTGGACTGAAGGATCTTCAAGAACAAAAAAAAAATAAAAATCCTGTTTAACTTTCAATTGTGTGTAAAATATCAGTAGAAAAAAGACATGCACATTTTGGTGTGTTTTGTATTCACTGCTCAATAACAAATGCAAATTGACATCAACATAGAGCTTAATGTGTTGTACAGGTCAGCAGGGATGGCTGCAGGACTCTTTTAATGAAACCTTCAACCATTAATAATGGAGTTTCTTGACTGTTAGTCTTCTATAAAGTATCTATGATTATTTTTTTCTGTGGCCTGTGCAGTTTAGTCATTGCTGTCCATCCATCAAGCCTATGCCAGCTGTCACTGGGTGAGATACGGAGTGCACCCTGGACAAGTCACCACTCCATCACAGCTTATTTGATACACTTTTTCTAAATCTTGTGAGAGATGTTGGGTATTGTTGGTGTAATGATTCCTGAGACTAAAAGCTTGTGATGAACTGGATAAAATGTAAACAAAACTGAAGCAATACTGTTATCAATACATGTGCATACATTAATGAAATGCCAAATATTATTATCAACTTAGAGTAGCAGTTTTTGAACCATATGAAAATAAGCAGATTGAACTGAATGCATTAGAAACGCAGGCCCATTGCCAGGAATTCAAGGAAGCATAAATCAGCTTTCATCATTATGATATAAAGCTATTCTTTTTCATATTCTTTGCGTGTTTTCATGTGAGATTCTGTCCTCCTCTGCAGGTAGGATACCAGCATTGTTCAAATTTCTGGAGATCTTCTGCACTCATTAGAGACATTTTTTTCAGTCGCTCTTTGCTGGACGGGTTGTGCTGCTCTTCTCTACTCGTTAAAATACCCCAGAGGCATGCTGTTTGGTTCGGATGAGGCCACATAATTTACCAAGTCAAAGTTTACACTTTTCTTCTCCTGAAACTGTATTGTGATTTGTTTAGATGTGCATCTTGAAATGGGAAGTCATCATGTCAGTATTTCAGAAAATCTATCTAAATGTCGTCACAGTATACTATAATTCTGATATGTGATTGCATTTGCCCCCGGGGATGCTGGTCCCGTTTGTGCCAAATGAGCTGGTTCCCATGAGTCAAACAAATGAATTTCGGTCTGATCTGATGAAATAATTAAGTTCCAGAATTCATCACTCCTCTTTTTATGTTTGTTAACACAGTTTAATCATGTAGTATTTTTTTGGACGGCCATTATATTAACAATTGACTACAGCAGTGGCCACAGCAGTGGTTCTGCAGATTTCCACTCGGCATCTTTTTATGAAGTCAAGACCAGCTTTTCAGTTTTTCATGTCGTAATTCTAATTGAACTGTTGTCACAATCACACAGATCATTTTATGACCATCACATGTCCAATTAAATATTGCAGATTTTCTAAACTGTTTTAAAGATTGAAGATATTCTGAATTCACTGTCATTGCAGGGTGTTTTTACCGAGTCTGCTTTTTGAATATCGGTTTTCAAATGTAATTGTTTTTGAATTTATAAATATATTTATAAAGGAAGACATTTTTCTTACTAATATACACATTGTTTGAATCATTCAAGTTGACGACAAGTTTTTCTTCTGACACAAGTGCACTCCGATGAAAGTTGTAGTGTTCCAGTAAAACACAGAAAAACAACAGGCTTCATGCAAATGGATGAAATCGCTGAAGGGTCTGCTGATGTTTGAGATCAGTCAGAGCTGAACACAGACACCCTCCCACCGTCTGAACAGGGTGAATTCACACAAGCAGCAAAAATGTTCCACTGGTCAAACTGGTGTGAATGACGTGTCTAAACAAACTGTCAGCCTAATTCAACAAATATTATTCCCGTGAAACATTTTATATTAACATG
>JBAMYA010000002.1:10885821-10924631 GCA_037176975.1 Arrhamphus sclerolepis
TTATCGTTCCTCTCCAGAACAGACTTTGTTAAACAATGCAGCAATAACAAGCGTTTCATCAATCCCACGGCACAGAAAAAAAAGTTTTCTGAGCCAAAATGCAATTAACCTTTGTAACAGTGGGAGAGACACCACATCTCGAAAAAAAAACAGAGCGAGAGAAAAGACTTCAAAAACATTCAAACAATATATCGCTTCAAAAACTGCTTTTCATGTCTTGCATATTAACATAAATGTAGTTAATTAATGATGCCGTTAATGTTCCACCTCTCATAAATAACTCTTTGCAACTATGTTCTCGTTCCCGCTTCACATCATGCTTTGAAGCGGTGGCCCGCAGAGCTTGTTTTAATCTTATTAATCTTATTTGGTATTTGAAATGAACAATCGATACGGAAGCCCTCTTTGAGAGACAGTGTTTCTCAACATGTTCAAGAGCATCCTTATCTCACTGTGCCCCTCAGGCATGAAAACCCTCGGTTACAATCTAGGTTCAAATGCTAACATGTACACCTACACTGACAGACTGAAACTTCGATGCCTTAAAATACTGAAAGGGAAGTGAAATTATCTCTGTGGGTGCACAGGGTGCACAGATGAAGAACGCCGGGGAACAAATGCACTGCTCTCTCTGTTCCGTGTGCAGATAACAGAGCAGACCAAATGTATCTGCAACACGCAGCACTCTGATAAGATTTCAGTGAGATTACTTCCTATCAGTCACCCATGATCAGCTGTTGGGCTGTCCAAGGGTCAAATCAACAATCCCTGAATCTGCTGGCTGCTCTCTACATCTTAGTTTTAGTGCAAATTATTACTGTTGCATCAGTTAACTTTGTGGGCAAGCAAAAAACAAATGCAAGTTTTTTATGCAGCACTCAGCTGAGCAGATTCTTTTTCTTGTAAATTCATGTGAGGAAATGCTGAACTAAGGAAAGTAATAGATTTTATGCATCATGTGTGGGTTCCTTGCAGAGGTGCAGTTGTAATTTTGTTTCAGTCAATAGTAATGGAAAATGGTTTTATAGCTTTGTTAATGTAAAAGTGAACACCCACAAATACAAATGCATGCACACGTATGCATTGAGTTTCTGAAGAATCTTATAGGCTAAGATAAGACAAGACAAGACGAGATGTACTTTATTGATCCAAGGAAATTAATGAAATTATTATCCATAATGTGGATGAAACTGATTATCAACTGACCCAACTGGACAGTTTTTTTTTCTTTTTTTCTTTCTTTCTTTCTTTTTTTTTGACCCACTTATTAGGGTGATCCTCCAAGCTTCACCCTTTTTGCACTTGTTAAGCATTTGCAATAGCATACTCCTTTGATGTGCAAGTATTGATTGTAAAGATACAAGACTCTCGGCTGACCTATAGCATATTGATTCGAGAAAGCTGTCTGCTTTCTGCCTCATCTCCAAGTTGATAAAACTGATTTTGAAATGAGCTTGAAAAATAAGCTTGGACATGCACACGGAAAATAAATTCTGGTAACAAATACTTTGATTCTTAACAGGTTCTCATCTTTTCCGATATCACCACTGTTGATCTGCTTTTTCTCCCCTGTCCGAAAGCTACTTCTGTTATTCGTGATTGTTTATGGTGGAATGCTACATTTATTCTGCATTTTTCGTTCCCTGCTCATTCAAAGGTCACAGGTCATTTCACATCAGCAGGTAATGGAGCTGACAGGGTTCATCTGAGCTATGTTCTTACAGCCTGAGGGGCCCTGAGTGAATTTGTGTTGCCTGCAGCCCTTAAAACATCCTGACATCCTTTGTAGGTTGGGTGATATGTGGGCTGACTGCTTGGTGAGTTCAATAATTTATGCAAATTTGGACAAATTGTGTGGGTGTTGGTGAAATGTTTGTGGGTACCAAAGCTCAGCATGTGATTCAGGAGGTAAAACTACTAATACGGTCAGTGGAAAGCTAATGTGAAAAAAAAAAAAAAACAAGAAACAAAAACAATGAAGGTAAGAAGGCAGAATCACAGAAACAATGAATCCTTAAGAAAAGTAATTTTATTCAAAGAAATACATTCACATACTGTAGTTACTGTAAATATTCTTTACTGTACTACTGTAGACTTGGCTTAAAACAACTGGATTGAAAAATGTAAATGTAAATGCTTGTTCTTAATCTTTTACCTGATCTGAGACTTAAGCCATGCATAGTGACAGTTTTATTATTGCCAATTTGACCTTTTTTCACCAACTCAGCAAGCAAAACAGGTGGAACAGTGATGACGTTGGAGCTGGAAGTTGAAGTAAAGGGTGAGCTGTGCCAACAAAAAATTAGGAAAAAGGACGAATAAATCTTTGCTTACCGTTTGTTTCACACCAGAGCACAATCAAACATGTCAACAAGCACACATGACCTCACATGAAGGTCATATGTGGGTGAAGCAGTCTGCGCTCTGCTGAACATGTGTGTAGCTCAGACTGCACACACACACATGTACAGACATCACTGACAGAGATTACTTTTGCATGACTTGATTTTTTTTCTTTTTTTTTCATCTTGAAAATATTTTGCTTAGTCTTCTCTGAAGAGCATTATAGTTAAGTGTTACTGCTTTAGTTACATTGCATATTGATTAAACATGAATTTTTCATGGTATTGTCTTTTAACTCTTTTCTTTTTTTTTTACACATTTTGCCCTCTTTGAGGTGATATTCATACTTTGTAACAAGACAGCTTTGAGTTGGAAAAACTTCAAGCTACTTGAACAGATGCATTTGGTTGATATCATAGACAATTTATGAGATGATTGTAACAGGCTGCATTATGCATGTTTTGTCATGCTGGGTGGTACTTTGTTGTTCCATTACACTGACAGCTGAAGTCCTCATGTTGTGTTTTACTACTGATCCTGTTAGACTGGCGCAGCTGCAACACCATCACTGCAGAGGATTGCTGGGTTGATCAAGACTCTGAGTTAGCAAATATAGGTTTTTATATGACAGGGTGCCATATTTGGCACAAAAAAAAGAAAAGAAAAGAAAAAAAGGAAAAGAAAAGAAAAGAAAAAGCGAGACCCATGCAGGGAGACACAGTTCCCTCCTGTTGTGGCACTAAAAAGTTAACATGGCAGAGCTTTGTCAGTCACTTCTCTGATGTGTATAAACCTATTAATAACTAAGAAAACACTTTAACAAACCAAAAAAGAGGAAAAATGGAGTGGTATTGTGTAAGTAGTGAGCTACTTTCTAAACTCAAAGTTAAAAATACACAAAGAACTTGAACTTAAATAACAAATTTCATGACCTTTTATAAAAGACGACACCATTTCTGAAAGATTTGAAGAAATATCTGTGACATTTTTTGGCCAAAATACCACATGCATAAAGTACTAGTGTTCCCTTTGAAACCCAGATCTGCTCATAGACGTTGGTTTAAGGGTGTGGAATCAGCCAAGGTAAGCATCTTTAGAAATTACATTACAGCAATGTGAAAAATTAAAGATGGGAAAGCACCTGATAACAAAATATACAACCCAAAGTCCAAAAAAGCTGGGACAACTTGAATAAAAACAGAATGCAATAATTTGTAAATCTCACAAAGCCATAATTTTATCCCAATAGAACATACAGAACATATCAATATATCTATTCTGGAGCCTGTAGAACTGATTGTGCAAAAGAGGATACTTCATAAAGTGAAAAACATAACAGACAACCCTGAGCATCCTCTTTACAAGACAGTGATTTGGTAACAGAGTGTCTTCAGTCAGAGGCTTCTTCAGATCTGATGCAACACAGACTATTACAGGAGATCCTACCTGCCCACAGCAATAACCAACTACAATGAATCGTGAAGAGAGCCAAATCATGACAACTACTGCAATAATTCAGTATACTCTCAGGGATTATTAAAAGTATTTTGTATTTGTATTCATATATCATAAGTTGAAATTGAGCATTTTACTATTTAATGGAGAATATTTGCACATTTTGACTTTGATGGCAGAAACGTACCTCAAAGAAAAGTTGTAACAGGAGCAATAAAAGGCTTGAAAAGAAATTGGTGCAAATCAAAAACAAATGGAGAAGCATTCGATAGCTAATTTACTTCATTGGGAAGAGGTCAGTGACATGACTGATTATAAAAGGAGCATTTCAGTGAGGCAGAGACACTTGTATGTAAAGATGGACAGAGGTTCACTAATCTGCAACAACTGTGTCTAAAAATTGTGAAAGAATTTCAGAAAAATGTTCCTCAAGATAAAGTTGCAAAGACTTTGAACATCCCACCATCTACACATCATAATATTATCAAATGATTCAGAGAATCAGGAGGAGTGTCTGTGCGCAAGGGACATCCTGAAAGTCAAAAATGTGTGTGTGATCTTTGGTCCATCAGATGGCACTGTATTAAAAACAGTCATGATTCTCTACTGGACATCACTGCACGCGCTCAGGAGCTCTTCCAGAAATCACTGTCTGTGAACACAGTTTGCTGTGCAATCCATAAATACAAGATAAAGCTGAATCATACAAAGAAGAAGCCATATGTGAATTATTCTTGGTCACCATGGATGCTGTGTCCTGCGGACTAAAAAGGAAAGGGACTGTCCAACCGTCATCAGTGGTCAGTTCAGAAGTCTGCCTCTCTGATGGTATAGAGTTGCATTAGCATCTGGAAATGCTCCATCAATGCTGCAGAGTACGTAGGGATTTTAGAGCATATATACGCTCCTATCCAACATCTCTTTCAGGGAAGGCCTTGCATATTTCAGCAAGACGATGCTAAACCACACACTGCATCCATCACAACAGCATGGCTTCACAGGAGTCCAGGTGCTGAAGTGACATGACTGCAGTCCAGACCTTTCACCAATAGAAAACATTTGTTGCATCATACAAACACAAATCTGGCAATGAATTCCCAGGACTGTTGAGAATCTGGGATGAATATTCAAGAGTTCCTGCTACATAATGATAAATCTTGCCCTGCTTCATCTTTTTTGAAAAGTGTTGCTGCCATCAAAATCAAAATGAACTCATATTTTCCATGAAATGGTGAAATGTCTCAGTTTCAACATCTGATGTGTTCTTTATGTCAGATTGGAAATAAAAATTGGGCTTATGACTTTAGTAAAAAATTCAGTTTTTACATTTTACACATTGTTTCAACTTTTTTGCGGTTTTGGGGGGTTTGCATCTGAATATATTGAGGATATATTAAGGGACTTTTGTACCTTTTAAAATTGTGCATTGATAAACTATGAAGAGGACTTATTTGATACCAAGAGGTACTGACATTGTGTATTCACAAGTATAATTCTAGTGCATTTATATTGGTATGCTTATTATGTACACTATATTTGCTGAATATACATAGACCTTACCTTAGCCTACCTAAGACAAATGTTAGATACACTTGGCAGAAAAATGTGTGCAATTTCCTCAAAGACTGAACAAACTGAGTCTACGAATGTAAATATGACCTTCCTCAAAGATTGGTTTCATTTCTATCTTTAGTAATAATAAGAAAAGAGATTCAAGCAGGCTAAAAACACTTTCAAGTGTAGGGAGCACAGTGGGGAGTGGGCATTCACGGTTCAAATTAGAACCTGATGAGAGATTATAATGATGCTGCTCCATGCTTCAGTCCACGTCCAGAGGGTCCAAATATCCAATTAGAACAATTTCTCTCTCACTCTCTCTTTCTCTTTCTCTCTCTTTCAGTGAGGTAATTACTGGAAACCCTGCATGTAAATTTAATTCAAGAAAATACCTCAGGAGATGTGGCTCACAACAACATACCAAATGTCATTGCTGCTCCACAACTGTCATTTTGCTGGATTCCCTCCATTGTTCTGTGTTAAATAGCACTGCTAACCTCACACTATACATTACAGCCATTCTGAGACTGCCGTTACCTAATCTCAGTCATTGCCATTTTCTTTGTACCCCATTAACACAGCTTAAAACAGTGGCTGTAATTTGATGCTAATTGCTCTTTCATCCAGCATTACCAGGGAAGTAATTTACTTCAAGAAAGGTTGTTGTATCAAAGCAGGGCTGGATCTCCGACTGACAGGCAGGAAAGAGCAGCCGAGGAAAGCTGATTGGTGATACGATACGAGTGAGAGCTATACTTTATTTCCTGACCTTTCACAGCCTGCTTTTGCGCCCTCTGTCCTCTGTCAGTATTACCGATCAGCTTCACAGCTGTGCACTGGCCAGGTCCTGCAGTCAGTCCAAATGATCTCAGTACACAATCTGTCTCTGTAATATTCCCAGCCCCACGCCCTGCCTTTTCATCTTCACACTAAGATAATGCATTGGATGTGGCAGAGCAGCCGAGCAGTGGACACTTCCTCTCATGAATACTGTAAATTTTTTCTTTACGTGCAGCAGCAGAATGGAGAAAGGCAGTCCAGCCCTTGCTGTATTTTTCTGGGTTATGATTAAAGACAGGCGTGTCACAGTGCAAGGAATCAATGGTGCAATATTCATTTGAATCATCCTGTGTTGTTTTTCTGATTTGCAGGTGAGTAATTGCTTGCAACTATGCCTTATGAGCCACATTCACATGTAATTTGCCTTCATACTAGTCATTTCAACTCTTCTGGCTCAGTCTCTCAAACAGCCTCTCTGTTTAATTGCATGACCTGAAATAACCATCCTCAATGGCTAGGTTAAGATCACTTTAACCCGTCTTTTACATGCCATAATTATGCTTGACATGGTTTTGTTTGATGATTAAACTGCAGGACTGCGACACAGTTTTAAATTAAATTGCAAAGCCTTCCTTTTTAATGATGCACTGTGCCTTCAAGTTGGATGAAACTATCTCCAAACAGATTTACTTCTGACATGTAAGAAAAACTGAGAACAGCATAAAGCCACCTGCTGAAAGTCAATTAACATAACCGTGACATAAACCAAGACTACAGAGAGATACAAACAGCAAATTTAAATTCAGCGAACCTGCAGGCATTCAGATAAAGCTGGCGTCAGAAGTGGCACAATTTACCTGCAAATAGAAAATGTGGATAAAGACATCCATGAGACTTTTTTAAGTAGGGGAGAAACTGATCTCTTTTGAAAATAATATGAAATCTGACTTTCTAAACTTTTTAGAGGCTTGATGTCTCAGGATGGTGAGAGCAAAAAAGAAAAGTAAATCTTCAATAATGAGATAAAATAAACATTCACTGTGTCTCAGATATTTCAATGATCTATCACAATTTTAACGTTGCTTATTCTAATCGCCATCTTACCCATCCTCTCTGCGTTCGAACACCTGTAATGGCCACCATTACTTGGCCTGTGCAGTGAAAGACATGAAGCTTTTTGAATGTCCCACACTTAAATGGCCAGCTGGACAGCAGAAAAGACTACCTTTCAAGTCTTGATTGCAGCCACACAGCCCTCACTGTGTTTTCATTGTGTGCAGCTACTATTGGAAAATCGGAGTGCTGGTAATAGGGAGCCATTGTGTCCTTGGGAGAGAGCTTCAGCTGTGGTGGAAATGGATTTTAGTAATGCTGCAGCCAGCATTTGATTGTGGGCGCCAAAATGGTTCTTGTTGGGTCGCAGAATTAACTGCTATACTCTAAATATGAATTACATTGCTTAGCAGATTGTTCGTTTCACACATTAATCTCCCCTGACTGAGAAATTAACCTGTGCACTTTGCTAAAATGTGCTAAAATACAGGTCAGTCTGGATTTACACATTTAACCAGATTCTCTCAGCCTTTCTCACCTTCAAAGACGTTCATAACCCTGATGATTTCAGGGTGCTGCCTCTGGGATTTACCAGGTGATTTAAGCCCATTGACTAATTGATTCATATTATTTAGGAGTAAAAGGGAAAAAAAATGTAGCTTCTACAGTGAACAGTGAATGCCAAATAACATTAGCCTTTTGTGAAGCCATCCAAATGCACTTACGGCCTCTGTTTCTATGTATTCTCTTTAAAGTGTGTGAATAAAGGAGTGAGGATTTAGCAACCCCCAAGCTCACTCTTGTCATATGAGCAAAAAACATGTAACACCCTCTAAACAAATTAAGATGTCCAACTATACAATTACAGCTTAAGAGGGAAAGCCCACAAAAGGAAGTGATGGTAATATCCTCTGGCCGGTTTTCTGGAGCTTTGCGGTCACTTTAAAAATACCCTTCCACTTAAATGAGACACGTTCTAAAAAGGTCACTAAATCATAGGAGCATGGCCTTGCGGGGATGATTTTTATTTTATTTTTTTTTAACAGTATTCATTTTGACAAGTGTTGTTGCCCCATGAGTAACACTTCATGATAAAGTATCTAAGCAGATCTGCTATGTGCCTGACTGTCCTGTCCGGCAGGCTGTATGAAAAGCTAGTATGTGGCATGTGCTCCCTGATGGGTCCAAGAGAGAAGGCTATGGATTCACAATGAATTTATGTCCACACACATAATCAATGTCAGGGTCCTGTAGCAGTTGCTGCAGTGTTCTTTATTCTTTATTATTACAAAAAAAAGGTTATTGTTAATGAATGCTCAATTTGGTTTCATTTTTTTAATCACGAAGGCATGATGGGCTGTGTGATTAAGATACGAGAACTCGCAAGTAGAGGTACATCACACATTACCCTGAACCTGCAAAAAGCACTGAATCTGTGAAATCTGTAATGCTACTGGAGTGTGAATCTTATGATGAATTTCTATATGAACACTTAAACTGACAGTGAGATTAATAAAACCATTTCAAACCTTAAAACTGGGGGAAAAAAATGTACAGGGATTGCTCGTCTTTTTTTAATATTCATGTGCTTACAGTTTATGGGTTTTTTTGTTATTAATGTTACATCACTACCAAAGTTATTTGTGTGTGAAGTTTTTTAAATGGTTTATATAAGGCACAGCTTCAGTTCACAGATATGTAATGAGTATTGGCTTAAACAACAGACTCACAGCTTTAATTGTGGATGCTCAAATTCTCAAAAGAGGAAGAAGGATTGAGAAAATACTTGAACCCTGAAAAAAGGCATCTACACTATTAGGATGAGGACAGCCGGATTTTAAGAGCACTCAAATTCCCAGAATTTCAAGAAATGGTTGAAAGATTATTAGGCTATTTATATTATTGTTTTCCTATTATTTGTCCACAATCACTTTACAACTAATGACTGTGTGTAATCTCTGAAGCCCATGACATTATAAATGAATGTTTTTTTTTGTTTTTTTCTGATGTGATGCTTGGGAAATAAGTGTAACTGTTTTCAGTTGCTCCTGGATCTTTCTAATTCAAATTTGGAAATCCTGCTGCGTTCTGTTTGTGACAATTAATGATTTTTGATTGGAGAATGTTCCAATTCTTTATCTTCAACAACCTGCGGCTATTTGAATGTAACCAATGCATTTTAATAAATGCTTTGGGACATTGTGTCATATGCTTCAATCATGTGACGTTCCAAGATTTTCTTTTGACAAGGCTGGTTCAAAACTGGTTTGACTTTTTAAGACATTTCTTTTTTCACTTAACACCTAATCCAAACCATTTTTTGTAAGCCTTGTGAATTGTTTGCACCCTGTGGGGAATCTGTATTTGGTTAAATACCGTTACCTTTATTTTTAACTGTCGTGGAAAATGGATATCCAGTATTGAATTTATTGAAAAGAATACTTTGTGGATGATTTGCCTGTTGTCAAAGCACCTGCCCCTTCTCCCTTGTCCACAACTTGTGGAAACTTAGATGTCTCCCCAGCTAGACCTGTAATCAGGCCTGAAAAGTTGGGCCTGACCAAGCCCGAGCCTGACAGAATTCGGCCCGCACCTGACTAGTATTTTTTGATTGACAGCTTTTTAAAAGCCTGAACCGGTTTACAGCCCAAACTTTTCCATTCCTCAGACAAAATGTAATCACCAGAGGCTACCACTCATTTACAGTGCAAGCCTGGGCAGAAGCCCGAGCCTGCCCTGAGCCTAAGTGGATATATCCGCTCTCTGGCAAGGTGCCAAAGCCTCCTGGAGAAATTGATTTTGTAACATGGTGTCTCCATGTAGATTTGATATTCCAAGTCCCAGTAGATGTTCAGCTTAGGAAAATACTTGAAAAGTCTGCTTCTCCCAGCATCAAATGTTGTGAGACAGCTAGGTTCTTCTGATCTTCCTAGGGAATATGTGAAGCTACTGGATTCCACTTATGGTCTCGTGGAAGATGGTGATTAAATCTTTGCAAGGTTCTTGAACACCCACCAAAATTCTGGTGAAAAAGCCTCAGAGTATCTGCAGAGGCTTCAGGTGCAGCTTAGCACCATCGTGAAACAAAATAAAGTGAGTCAGTCAGCAGCAAGTCATCATCTGCTGAAACAGTTCAAACGTGGCTGTTGGGACAACAATCTCATCTTGCAGTTAGAACTGAAACCAGAGAAACAGTCTGACTTTGCAGAACTGCTGTTACAGCTGCAAACTGAAGAGGATAGAAGGGCAACTAAATTGGACCAAATGCATCGTCACTTTGGAGCCTCAAAGCCAAAAATCACTGCAAATGCGCATTGAGTGTTTGACATATATTCTTATGTTGATACAAATTTGAATGTCCTCCAGGCATATGTCTCTGAGAGAAAGGTTGAAGAAGCAGTTTGCTGAAATGAAACTACAGTTCAACACCAAGAAACCAAAGAAAGAGAGGAAAGAGACAATAGACAATCAAAATCAGCACACATCTAGAGCTGAGGTGCAGGTTCATCAAGTAGCACATAAACCTCAGCCTAGAGCTTGGTTCTGCTTCATATGTGGTGAAGATAGCCACATAGCCAAGGTGTGTGACAACCCAATAAATAAAGCTGCTGTTGCCAGAAAATACAGAGATAAAATCAAAGCAAGATGAATGGAGGGCTAAACACGATTTGGATTTAAACTGGACAGGCTCCCAGTAATATTGCATTCACACGTACTCGTGTGCGGCATCTGCATCCATCTCCATAGAGTAGAATGGAAACCAGGTTGACTGACATGCTGTAGGCCTCTGTGCATCATGGCAGGTCCATGTCATCTGGCAAAAGATGGCAAAAGTTGAGCTGAGCTGAGTTCTAAGTGTACATCAGCTGAGCTAAGCTCTAGACGTACATCAGCCAATCAGGTTGCAGCTAGCCAGAAAGCTCTATCCAATGAAATTGTAGGAGGACGTTCGTAGTGTCTCATATTCATCTATGATCAGACTTTGCACTACAGGAAAATGGAGGGAAAAAAAGTAATAGCGGGTGTTTGTGGTCACACAGAGACAAATGTTTCAGAAATAAAGCTTGGGAGGAAGTGGGGGAGTGGGTGAATCTGAGTTTGTGTTGCTGTGGACAACAGTGATGTGTCGTGGGTAAAAAAGCTGGCTCGAGCCGATGTTTTGGAATGTCGCTGCCATTGGTAGCTGCTATATCGTCTCAATGTAGCAGCTATCAAAATAACTGACTACTATCGAGCCACAACCGGGTCTCCTTTCATTCAGCTCACTGGTTACTTTTCCATAGAAGATAGCAGTTAGCTGGTCAACACATCAAATAACCCTCTTTACTGGATATTTCAGGTTTGATTGTTTTTTCTGGTCATGACAACATATTCAGTTCAATTCAATTTATTTATATAGCGCCTATTTACGATAAGTCATCTCTATGAGCTTTAGAAACCCACAGCATGACCCTCGAGCACATGGCAACACCATCAGTGGCAAGAAAAAAACTCCTTCTTGGGAAGAAGAAAAAGAGGAGGAGATCAACACATACGACCCCATGTGTTGATCTCCTCCTCCGCCATGTGCTGCTCTGACACAAACGTGTTTATACACCATGACAGGACCTACTGGAGCCGAAGAAGGGGGTAAGAGCCCCAAGGTAAAACAGGGTAGAAAGAAAGCTGCAAAATTTCCTGCTCTTTTAGGTAATATACCTCTGATTCGCAACATTTACGGCACATGTCAGACTGAAGAAAACAATGGCGTGGTGGGTAGAGTGAAAATACAATGTAAGAAAGCCACTGTAATCCAAGTTGGGGAGAAAAGGTTTTTGAATGGTTATGTAAGAAACGTGCCCACAAACAGGCCCTCTTTTCCTAGAACCATCCACTCATTCTAGTCTACCCAGTGGGCTATCCCTTTGTAGTAAGGTCATGTTAAGCCCTCAACAAAAAAGTTTTAAAGTCCCCATTCTGCTGAAAAATGAGACAGCAGACAACATAACACTTCAGTCAAATCATAATGTAGCAGAGCTTTCCATTCCACTTTCTCTCTCTGCATTATCCATGTCAACAGATAAAGCTGAAGAGAATCAGGTGCCATAACCCCCTAGCTGTACTGCTGAATGTACTACTCGGAGTAAAACAATCCTTTCAATCTAAGTAACTTTTGATTTGACTGATTCTCTGCTTTCAGAGGAATGGAAAGAGAGGGTCACAAAAAAACTAAATTCCATCCCTGAAGTATTTCCAAGGGTTAACTGAAAGGTGTTGTGAAGAAGAAGATCGGCCCCATTCGCTTATGTGTTGATTACAGGTAGTTGATCAACCAGACTATAAAGGATGATTATGCATTACTAAACATTGTGGAGGCTTTTGCTGCTCTTATAGGATCTGTTTTCTGTGATGGATTTGAAATCAGGCGACTACCAGGTGGAGGTGGCTGAAGAAGATAAACACAAGATAGCTTTCGTCACACCTATGGGCTTCTGGAGATTTAATGGGATGCCCCAGGGGCAACAAATGCTCCCTCAATAGCAAGTCATGGAAAAAAAATGCATGTTCTCCCTCAACCTCAAGGAATTCTTAGTGATTCTTGATGACCTCATCATGTTCCCCAACACTCTTGAGGAAAATGAGCATCACCTCTTCAACAGGTTGAAGGAGTTTGGTCTTAAGCTATCACCTGAGAAATACTATTGTTTTCAAGAATTCAGTTAAATATTTGGTCCATGTTGTTTCAGAAAAAGGGGTGGAGACTGACCTAGCAAAAACTGACCCTATCACGATCTGGTCCCGTCCAACCAACATCAGTAGGTTGAAGTCAAGGTTTATTTTCCAAAATTGCCAAACCCTTTAATGACCTAACTGCTGGTTACCTGCCACAGAAAAAGTCCAAAAGTTCAAAGCGCTACCCAACCTCAGACCTAAATTGACCTTTTAACTAGCAGTGGACCTCAGATTGTGAGACTGCATTCAATGCACTGATTGCGAAGATGACAACTGCCCAAGTCTTAGCTTTGCCAACCCCAGGAAGCTGTATGTCTTGCATACTGATGCCAGCCTGCATGGGCTTGGGCCGACTCTTTATCAAGAGCAAGACAGTGAGATGAGGTTAATTGCTTATTCGAGTCAAGGCTTGTCAAACTGTGAGTGATGCTACCCCACTCACAAACTTGAATTTTTAGTACTAAAGTGTGTTGTCACAGATAAATTCTTTGATTGTCTGTATGATGGAGAGTTCATTGTTATGACCGACAACAAGCCTTTAACCTTCGTTTTGACATTAGCCAAGCTTGATGCTGCAGGACACAAATGGCTGGCTGCCCTGTCCAATTTCAATTTTAATATATAGTACAGAGCTGGTAAAAGAAATGCAGATGCCGATGGATCGTCTAGACAGCCACATGATACAGCTGAAAGGGATCATAGTGCTCAAGCTTGAGGATGATAGTTAGTTAATGTCAAAGTTTATGGCTGAAGAGAATAAACTCAGTTTCTACAAAGAAGCTGTTTAAGCGACTTGCCAGAAACATGAGCTATATAATTCTCCAGACAATGAAGAGAGCAGACAATCACCTGTCACAGTAGAGTGCCTTGCCATTGACGTAAGTGCAATCCCAGCAGAATTCTCTCAGGCTGACCTGCTGCTTGGATCTAGCATCTTATCTATAATGTGCCAACAGGATTGTTTAGACAATTTTACAATTTTACATGTGAGCTCAAGCTTAAAACTTCACACTTCACAAACCACAATAAAAAAAACTATGGTGTGCATTTTGAGGGTAGTGGGGTGTTGGTTTCAGGTGAGCCTCTTCAAGAGGTTTCTGTAGGGGGGGACGGAATTTGACGCTACAGCCCTGACTGTAAGTAGAATGTTCTGGTAAACAAAATGCTGTGTTTGGGAACGGTTGTAAATACAGCCCTAAGCTGGGATGCTGTGTAAAATGTAAATAAAAACAGAATGCAATGATTTGCAAATCTCATATATTCCAGTAGAACAAAACTGACATTTTATCATTTCATGTTGAATATTTGCTCATCTTGACTTTGATTGTGCCAAAAAAAATAAAAAAGAAAAGAAAAAAAAAAAAATGGAGCAGGATGATGTTTACCATTATGTAGCATCTTCTTTTAAACAACTGTCTGTAAATGTCTGGGAAATGAGGAGACCAGGTGCTAGAATGTTGTCCCATTCTTGTCTGATGCAGGATTCTACCTGCTCAACAGTCCAAATGTTTTCTGTTGGTGAAAGGATTGGACTATAAGCAGGTACCCAGACTGAAATATGCAAGGTCTTCCCTGGAAGAGACATTGTCTGGATGGGAGTATATATGTTGCTCTAAAATCTCTATGTACTCTTCAGCATTGAAGGAGCCTTTCCAGATGAGAACCATAGACACTAATGCAGCTCTATACCACCAAAGATGCAGGCTTTTGAAATGTCCACTGATAAGAAGCTGGATGATCCCTCTCCTCTGTAGTCCACCACACTAGAGGTCCATGGTTTCCAAAAATAATTTCAAATTTTGATTTATCTGACTGCAGAACAGTTTTCCATTTTGCCTCAGACCATTTTAGATTAACTTTTTTTTTTTTTTTTTTTTTTTTTTTAGATTTGTTGCTGCCATCAAAGTCAAAATGAGCTAATATTTTCTATGAAATGGTCAAATGTCTCAGTTTCAACATCTAATATGTTCTTTATGTTCTATTTGGAATAGAATGTGGGTTTATGGGACTTTGAGTCATTACATTCTGATTTTATTTACATTTTACACAGCATCCCAGCTCTTTGGAATTGGGGTTATATATGACAGATTTAAAATAGTATATTGGTTTATTATATAATAATCAAAATTTGCATCTCATGTGCAAAATAACAGTTAATGCTCTCAGTTGAAAAATATTGATGAGTAATTGCAATTTATTAGTCAAAAACAGTAGCTTCTGACAAACATACCACATCCGCACTCTTTTACTCATGGGTTCATGGATTTATCAGTGTCACCTTGTCACATAGTTTGGTGCATTAAATTGGGAATCTGTAATCAGGAAAATTGGGACTTACCTATCACCACAATGACTTCAATCTATGCAGAGCAAGGAAGCAAAAATGATCCAATAAATACAATAGTTTTTATGGTGACATTGAATTGGAAATGTAAACATTAGAGTTCCTCATTATGGATGGTATGGTGTAACAATTCTTGCTACTGGTTTTGGGTTATATAAAAAATGTAAATCTAAAATTAGTTATATAAAATATGCAGACACAAGAAAAGAAGTAATAATGGTTTCATCAGCCAGTTAACGCAACAAGCACTCAGCACTGGTGACTTACCGATAATGAAATGTCATAGTCTCTGTTTTCTCAGAGCACCAAGTCATATCACCATAAGAAGTCACATAAACTTGGCCAGCATACAATGGTTGTGTTTAATGTTCCTGTTAATCTCCACTTTCAATAAAGACCGAAAAAATCCATTCATTCAATGCATCCACTTGTGAACCCAACTGAACTGGAGGCTTACACAGCAGTGCTGCAGCAACGCTTGACTGTGGGTGTTTCTGATGTACCTTAGCATAAAAAAACAGTCAAGTTTCCTCCTGCTTGTTACGCAAGTGAGTCATGTGCTTTGAAATAGTCCCGCCCATGTACAATTTCACTGGCTAGCTCCAGCTGTGAACTCTGATTGGGTACATTCATGTCACACCATGAAAATGTAAAAATTTTCCACCTTTTGAAACCATGCTGCAATGGCTACACACAGAACCCATGACTCAGTTCGACAACGCCTGACATCTCTGTTTATGTTTGAGTGTCAATGCAACGAGTGATCAGAGGCCTGTTGCACAAAAGCAGAATAAAGAGATCCGTGACTTTTGAGAAAGCAAGGCATGACATATTCTGCTAAATTCATCCTAACTTATTCAACAATAACAATAAGTGGCTATGTCAAACCAGGTGTAACTAATGTTGGAGATGTTTTTCACCATACGAGAAATGGTGAAAACGTATAGGGTTAAACTATACATTAAAAAAATAAGGAAGCATAGCCGCAATTCATAAATGTAAAGACTCTGACTAGTAGACAATAAAAAATTGTTTGCTTTTTGACCATAGCAGACTGATAGAATGCATGATCATGCTATTTACAGGCTATACTTAAAGAGATCATTTCTAAAAAAAAGTTCTTACTGTGGGTAATATGGATCAAACATAAGCTGAAATCAAATCATATTGTGTTGAATAGCATCTTTTCCATGTGTGTGTATGTAGAAATACTTAAATTTATATCATTACACGGCAGCACAGTGGCCTGGTGGTCAGCACTGTTGCCTCACAGCAAGAGGGTTCCTGGCTCGAGCCTCCACAGGGGCCTCTCTGTGTGGAGTTTGCATGTTCTCCTTGTGTTTGGATGGGTTCTCTCCGGGTACTCCAGCTTCCTCCCACAGTCCAAAGACGTGCTCATTAGGTTCATGGGTGCTTCTAAATTGCCCCTAGGTGTGAGTGAGAGTGTGAATGGTTGTAAGTCTTCATATGGCCCTGTGATGGACTGGCAACCTGTCCAGGATGTACCCCTGCCTTTCACCCAAAGTGAGCTGGGATAGGCTCCAGCAGACCCCTGTGACCCTGTACTGGAAATAGCAGGTATAAATAATGGATGGATGGGTATCATGATATTTTTTATAACAGTGAGCTATGTAACGCTCTCTTCCATGCTACTCCTGCTCACTTGGTACTGAAATATATTCAAAACATATAGCTATATTAATGTAAAATACTGAGATGCATCCTTGCTGTCCTATAAAATGCAGCTTAACATAAAAAATGTGTCACTTAATATTTTCAGACCTACATCAGCCTCATATTGGATCGTGGTTTCATTTAACAATGTGAGTTCTAGTTTATAACATGAACAGCAGGTGTTAATTTAAGTAACCCTAAATTTCTCAATGATTTGAGCATGATACTAATGTGTAAATGACTACCTTACATCTTGATACAAATTCAATTTTTATTTTGCTTTTTTTTTAAGGACCACATATTTTACATTGACATAGACACAATAAGTCTTCAAATACAAACAAAAGAAGAAAATAGGTCACAGTGGGTTTTTCAGCTCGGCGTAATGTCTGACTCTTTCCTTTCTGACTGCCTGTGGCTACAACAAGCCCCATCAATCAAAAGGGTAGATCAGGGTATATACAGTAAAGCTTGAGAGGCAAAGGGCCAACAAAAACCTCCCGTGACCACCAAGATGATGACTTTTCTCTTTTCATTCAACTGAATTATGACAGTTGGAGAATAAAATATTTTTATCAATCAACTTTATTTCTAAAACACTTTTGCAAATATAAATCACACAATGCTTTACAATAAAATGTAGAATAAGATCAAGTAAATAATTCAAAACACACAAGGATTAAAATGCATATAAAAGAAACTAAACAGATATAGCAATAAAAACCTAATTAAAATGACAAAGTCAAGTTACCTAGTCAACTAAAAGCTTGTTTAAATAAATTGCTCTTCAGCTGTTAAACAAGAGTCAGCACTGGTCAAGCGCAAAGAAAGAGAGAGAGCGTTCCATAAACGAGGGGCGATAGATTGAAACACAAGATCTCCTTTAGTGTCAAAGAAAGTTCTTGGAACCGATAAAAAGTCCTGTTTAGAGGACATGAATGTGCGAGCTGAGGAATAAGGGGTTAAAAGATGACAAATATATTTTGGGGCTTGGCCATGAAAAGCTCTAAAAGTCAGTACTAAAATTTAAAATCAATGCGTTGTTAAACCGGCAGCCAGTGTAAAGAGGAAAAGATTGGAGTAATATAATGCCATCTACGAGCACCAGTTAAAAGCCTGGCTGCTGCATTCTGCAGTCTGAACATGCTTGTTAAAACAAGCAAAAAGAGAGTTTGAAAAGTCCAGTCTAGAAATAAATCATGTAAAGCCATCTCCAAGTCAGTCTGTGAAAGCATATTCTTAAGTTTTGAGATGTTCCTCAGATGATAAACAGTCTCTCAGTTTTTGGACAGTTCCTTTGAAATCCTCTCCAAGGACAGTGCTGAATCAAGCAACGCCCCCAGGTTTCTGATGCTTGACTGAACAGAGGAGCTCAAGGACCCCAGGTGTTGTTTGATCAGAGGAATTTTAGCTTCAGGATCGAAGAACAGTGTTTCAGTTTTTGGACAGGTTCAGCTGAAAAAAGTTGGTTGTTAACCAATTTTTGATGGCATCCAAACATCAAATCAGCTAGCACGCAAATCTCTGACTCTTGAAAGGAGCAGTAAAGCTATATATCATCTGCATAAAAGTGGTCAGACACATTATTAAAAATACTTATGAGCCTTTCAAGGGTGAACATATGTATATAATAAAAACAAGATAGATCCCAATACTGAGTCCCCTAGCAACGCCACTAGAGAGCATTATTGATTCAGACTGATAGCTGTTTGCCAAGACACTGAAGGTTCTGCCAGCAAAATAGGAAGAAGACCACTCTAGCACTGTTCCAGATATCCCGAAGTTCCTCTGCAAATGATGGATCATGACTACATGATCAACCATATAAAAAGCAGCTGTCAAGTTCAGCAACACTAAAACTGTACACTGACCAGTCAGCAGCCATCAAAACATCATATGAAACTTTTAAAAGAGCAGTTTCAGTCAAATGTCTTCTTCGAAAGCCAGACTGAACATCATCAGATAATTGACACCAATTATTTGGCAGCATCAAATAATTTATTTTCTTCCAGATAAGAGGTGAACTGCTCAGCTTTTTCTAAAATTTTAGACATAAAACAAAGTTTTGAAATGAGACAAAAATTTTTAGGATCAGAATGATCAAGAGTAGATTTTTTTAAAGATGGTGTTCACAATTGTCTGTTTAAAAGTGCTGGGAACAGAGTCAGACTGAAGGGAGAGGTTTATTATCTTCACCAAGTGAGGGCCAACATGGTCAAACACTTTAAAAAACACTAAAAAATAATGATGTGGGAACTACATCAAGAAGAGGCAGAAGGTTTGATCTTTTTTTATCAGGATCTGAGTGTCTTCAAAAGTAGCAAGTGTAAAGGTTGACCAGGTATGTGAAGGGCAGCCCAGCATGATTTCACATCTGTGATGTGATGTGATGCTGGGCTGGATAACATCAACATGTACAGATGTTTTCCTTGAGGTCATGAACCTTATTCACAAAGCTATGAAAGAGTTTGTTACAATCAGATAATGAAAGCATACGGATTTGGGCTGTCAAGGTGAGACAATTTTGAGGTAAGACAATTTTGTTGATTGTCTCAAATAGTTCTGGGATTATTTTTGTTTCAAGAAATGAATGGTTTAAAATAAAAACATCTGGCTTTATTTATCAGTTCATTAAGCGAAAACATCAGCTCCTTCAGGTGGAATCTGTGTGCTTCAAGTTTAGTGGATTTCCACAGACATTTGACTTTATGGCAATTTCTTCTTATGGAACTAATGTCATCATTAACCCATGGGCAGCATTTTATTTCATTGTATTTTATTTATTTATTTTTTGAGAAATAACACATTGCTTAGCAGGTGCAATGTTATTTAAAACAGGCAGACAATGATTATTAAAAGGCAGGAAAGATGAATCAACATTGTTACACTCTAAAAAAGAAAATCAAGATCAAATTAGTCTAAAAACAGGTCAATGACCCTTTGGCTGACAATGCGGTGTTGAGTCATAATTTTACATGAGGCTGGTGTGACAGGAAAAGCTGCACTAAAAAGAATACAGCAGAGATAACTCACAAAGCTTTCCTTCACACAAAGCTGGCCCATGCGCAGGCCAAAAGAGAAAAAGCAAGTCTAAAGTGTGGCCTTTCTTATGACTGGGACCAGAAACATGCTGAACTAAGTTATAAGAGTGATTTAAAGCTACTAGCACAGAAGCAATAGTATATGTAGTGTTATCAAGATGAATGTGAAAAAAAAACCTCCATCAATTAACACTGACTCCAGCTGAATAATACAGAATAAAAATTCTGTAAATTAAAACACAATAAAAAAAGACAAGTTATCCCAATCTTAGATATCTGCCGTTCAAACCAGCTAAAAGAATCCTGGTACTGGCCTGTTAGTCTGCAGGGAAAATGGTCTCAATAAACCAAAGGGAGTCGTCTGCCACAGTGGCCCACACAGTTCAGAACACAGAGCAGTTTTGTGGGCACAATTCATTTAAAACTGAATGGTACAGTTCAGGCTTCCAGGTTTCAGTCAAACACAAAATCCAGGTGCTCACTGATCATCTTTTAGAATAAAATCTTTTTTTGTGTTGGCGTGGGCATTCAGTAATGCAAGACAGAGTAGAGAGGGATTAGTTCTGACAGGCTGAGATGAACGGGAGGTTCAAAAAGCACGGCAGAGACGCTGAAGGTTCTAGGGATTAACTCCCCGCCGATGAGGGTGAGGAGAGCATGGAGGGTGGAATATAACCCGGTCCAGTCAGGTTACCAACCATGACAGGCTCGACAGAACAGCAAGACCGAAAAAAGCAATGACGCTTTTACTGGTCAGCCCTGGAGAGCGCAGAAAAGTGTTCCAAACAAGCCTTCAGCCTTACCAGTCTCCCATTTCTTTACCCACGGCAACAATGGCGGTTCTTCCTTGAAGGGAGAGCCGCTGCGGTACAGCAATGATAAGCAGAAATCCTAGTGGTGGCAGCACTTTGTGTCCACCCTGAAAGAATTCAACTCATCAATCATTTGTAAAAAGACAAAGATCCAATAACATCATAGACCAACAGGTGGTCTGTTTTTTGGATGACAATTAAAAAAAACAGCAGAAATAGAAACAACATTAACAGCGACAATCGAAAAGCCACACACACCAGTGGCATCTTTGATCCATAAATTTTGACAGATAAACTTAGGATTTCTGTTTGTTCTACAATTTTTTCCATGCAATAGTGCATTCATTGACCCAAAAAAATTGCAATAAATCATTCTCATTTGATAAATTGTACAGAGCTCAAATAATATAATTTTTAACATATTACGAGGAAACTGACTGATATAAAACTGCATTAGAACCTTGATTCTGAAGGTCAAAATGTGTAAAAGCTGCCTTCATGTGGCTCGATGCAGAGTGTGAGCTGCTTTTTGCACCCTTTATTGTCATAAATGCAAACTCAGAACCTGGAAACAAAAAAAAAAAAAAAAAAACCCAACGCATAAGATACTTTGAGGTGGGAGGTGGAAAGTGGGGGGGAATTAAACCTGAAGGGCAATGCGAATGTTATCCACATCTGGATGCACTGTATGAAGGAGGTGGGAGACCAAAGTGGCGGAAGATCAGCAGCAAGAGAGCGAGATGAACAAGTGACCTGAACTTTAACAGGATGCAGCCAACTCCCCTGAGGAGTAAACATTCAGTAAAAGCCGAGCAACTCATATCTGTGGCGTAAATGGACAGCAGTATGGAGCATGTTTCTCCCTAACGGCGCCAAGGTAGAGTGCCTGGCAATGTGAACTTATATTTCTCTTTCACTGTTGCTGCACTTCTCAGGAAGGGTACTACCAAATCCTCGCAAGAAAATAAAACCTCTGGTAGGGATCAACCCAAGAAATGTCACTGTATTGCAATACCAATATGAGATTATAAAAAGAATTTCAGCTCTGTCACGAATGATCATTGATATTGCCAAAGTCAAAAAGTCACTTTCACTTAATATCACTAGTGTGCTACAGCTAAAGGCTATTCACTGGTCAGAGTTTATATTTATAGTTCACTCTTCCTGTTTTATAGTTACCCCACTGAGGCCAAAAAATGTGTTTTTTTTCAACTTATCAAATTGATCCAGTTTAAGCCCTTTTATTATGTGAATGCAGAGGAGCAGCTACATTTTGCTAGTGTTGCTGACACATGTTAGAACTATTGGTTTGTGTTAATTCATCTAAAGCGGGTGAATATAAAGCCAGACACCTCTTGATAATTGCAGTCCTCTCAGGGAAGCTGAGGGCAGCCATCTGTGAATGGCTGAAGAAATAATGGCATGCTTAAGAGCTGCTCGGGGGAACCAAACACATTTATTTGTGCGAGGTGCCACGTTTTGAAAGGCACAAATGAATCGGGGACTTTTATTACACATGGGTCTATTTGGAAAGGTGAAGATTTGTTTTGTTTATAAATAGGGTGTCATCCCTTTCAGATGGTTTAAATAATGTAACTGAAACAAGCTGAGTTTAGGAGGTTTTGGCGCAGGAAATTTTCCACCTGGTTGTAACATGACAGCCGTTCTCTCCTTATCCGTCTGTCCTCTTCTCTTTTGCCTACTCCTACCTAAACTCAGACATTTTCCACAAGCCTTCCACTTGCATCAACCATGTCGGCACTAGTTTCAAAACTCTGTTGTGATAGGAACGCTGAATTAAATCTTTTTAATTACTTTTCGTATTAAGTGCAATCTGAAGTGTATACATTATAGAAGTATATTTCACTACACATAAGGACTAAAATGATTTGAGTCAACCTTGCCTGAGGCCAAAATACACAAATGCAATTAAACTAACTTCCTTGAAAAAAAAAACAAAAAAAAAAAAAAACACCTTTTTTCTTTCTCTGAAAATGTGTACTGTAAGGAAGAAAAGGCTTTTATGTGTAAATGCTGGATTTCTACTATTCAAAAGTAATGAGCTAAAAACCTATTCTACTTCTGCGTGTCCTACAGAGATGTAAGGCAGCTGAGAATATCTACTGTATATGACTGCAGCGGCCTATAGAAACATTGGATCACTTTGTTTAATTTTATGATATATTAGTATGCAGATTGAGTTCTCTGTACCCCCTGAGGAATGAGGCCCCAGGGATCCTGAACCAGAATCATATGTATTTTATACAATGCTCACTGTGTATTAAGCTCTTGCCAGGTCTTGAATTCCTCCTGCTAAATTACATGTTCTTTATATCCTTAAAGCACAGATCAATAATGCGTCTTTACCTGTCAAGAGACGGGCCAACAAACAGATAAGAAAGTAAATGGAACAGAGACCAATTACAGCTGGCAGATCTCATGTCTGTTGAGATGTCAGGAAGCTCACCTATACACACACCTGCCACTCCAGGCCCACGCCGCCTAACCAGGAACAAGAAGCTGAAAATCAAAGGTTCTCCACGTGAACTTAAAAACTTGAAATTGCCCCTCGTCAACCCATAAGGGAAGAAAGTCAGCCCACACGAGATCCTTGATGACCCACAAGGCATAACATGAATTTAACCTCCCTTTTCTGTCATGCACTGATTAGAGTGCAAAGACACAAAGACAACCTGATGTGTATGGATTTTCTTTTAACGGTAATAAGGCTGTCAGGGGAGTGCTGCGCTAGCTGTGTGAGGATTTGGAGCCACAGACAGTGGTAATTGAAACTGACAGCAGGTTGAGCACAATGACTCTGTGGATATCAACAATCATAACTACCATAATAATCACAGCAGCTCTGCATGCTCGCAAACTTTTTAGATAAACAAAATTACCCAGCTTACACCAGAAAGCTTATTCCTCCATACAGACAATCCACTGATTGTCTGTATATTTCTGTTGATGGTGCTCTGCAGCTTCCTCCTAAGGCATCAATACAGTAGTTTTGTGCCAAAGGTGTTGCTGTCGGCCAGCATCCCTCTGCATTGGAAGCAACGGTAATTTTAGCAAGCACACTTCCAGTTTACTTTAACTGATGAAGGTTAGTTTTATATAATAAATAAACATATATTCTATCTAAAAGCAGGTGTCAAAATGGATGACACAAGTTACCGTATACTTATTTGTTACAAAGATGTACAAAATGATTATTTTTGTTTCCTACATTTTCATTGTGTTTTCTTCTTTTGTTATGTGGGTCATGACCTCATACTCATATTTAGTGGTGTTGGAATATTTTAATGACCTCCCTCTATGCCTTCAATTAAGACAGTCGTGGGTGTTACACAGTGAATGACCTAAGGTCACTGACTTTGCATCTGCCACATTGAGAATTTCACGTTTGCATACAAGGCATACAAACAGAAAAAAGAAAAGCAGGTTTAGGGTAGGGCTTTATAGGTTTTCCCAGGTTACAAGTACAGGGTAAGCTTTTACAGGAGGAGTTGGTGATCACCTCAAGAAGCATTTTTCATTCCTTTTTTTTTTTTTTTTTTGGTTGAAAAACTGTTTTTACATCCCAACAACAGATAATAAAGAAAATGCTCTGAGATGAATATGAAAAACATCGATCATCTGCTGTGGCTGGGGTTCTTTAGTCAGACCAAAGAAGATGATTTATTGCCCTTTCTGCCAATCAGACAGACTTTCTGCTTGTTTCCATGGTAGTTACTTGGACTCTAGTCATGCATACTCAGTGTACATGACTGGCGGGCTTTTAGCCAGCGAGCCATTTCACCACCTTTTGGGCACCCTGTTTTAAAAGAAAATGGCTTAAACTATTTCACAGGGCAGTCTAATTTTTTTATTTTTTTAGTTTCACTTTGAACTTGGGTAGAAGGGAAGTGTGTTATAATAACATATATATGATACAGAAGTTTACATAAACTACATAAAAATATATTAAAATAGAAATATAGTATTTTTTATATATATATTTGGTTTTTGAAGCTTCTGATAGGTTAACTGACAACATTTGAATCAATTGGAGGCACACCTGTGAATGTATTTTAAGGCACAACTCTCTTTAAGGCACTGCTTCTTTGTGTGGCATCATGGGAAAAAAAATCTAAAGAAATCAGCAAAGATACAGAATTGTGGATTTTCACAAGTCTGGTTCATCCTTGGGTACAGTTTCCAGATGCCTGAAGGTGCCACATTCATCTGTTCAAAAATTAATACATCAATATAAACATGTAGGAAGGTCCAGCCATCATGGTGCTCAAGAAGGAGATTTGTTTTGATTAACCTGCTTTGGTGTGAAATGCGTATCACCTCCAGAATAAAAAAAATAGAACACCATGTGTTTATACAATTCCACTTGTGGAGCTGAAGGACTGTCTGTTTCTGCTCTTCCTGTGTCTCTTCATCTATAAAGAGCAATACAAAGCATTTGGTAAACTACATGCTACAACACTGAAGCGTTTCAAGTCATATGTATGTACTCTGGTTATTTTGTGTCATTCACTGAACTGATCTGGTTCACCTGAATCCCTTGATTCTCTTGTGTTGACCTGGAGTGAAGTGAACCAAATCCGAGTCAGCGTTGTTACCAGTGACTCCGCTGTCTTTCAGTGAGTCTGCTAACTTGCCGTCTGCACATAACAACCAGCCAGAGGACTCATAGGATCTGGGTTAATGGAGACCTTGGGTTCCTGATTCAGTACAAAAGTTTAAATCCCAGGTAATCCAGGCGATTGAGGATCCTGTTGTGATGTCTTCAGAATCCAACATGTGGAATGGCAAAGCCAAGTTTTTTTCCTTGTTCATTTGGCATGTTGGCAGGTGCATATCATATTATATTATATCATTACATATTATTCACCCCCAAGTACTGGAACACTTCTTAGCTAGATCTCTATAACATAAATGAAGTACACATAAACTGTAATTAAATGATCCAACGCTTAAGTACCCTCATAATCACACACACAGAATGTCTCTTGACCAACAAAATTACTTGTTCAGATTTACAATAATTGTCATATATGGCTATGACAGGTGCTCTGACAATCCAGCAGGACAAATCAGCAATGGAAATTCACAAAATGACTTGCTAAAATGTGTGGTAGCTATATGTATTATGCTATAAAAATAAAACAGAGTCATATACAAGGGTTGGGAAGTTACTTGAAAATCAGTTGAAAACAACATTCAGAACCTGTAACCTTGTAATCTTGTCCATTTCACTTATATTTCTTATTATTTCTCATTTTTGATAAATTAAATTATTGACCAGATATAGTTAATCTTTTTTCCATATTTAAAATCAAAGATATTTTCTCTTTTATTGGATAGAATATCCCAGTTTTAATAGTTTTATTTGAAGCAAAACCTTGACAGTTATCTATGAGGGCAGAAAAATCAACAATAGAATAATTGCTCATTAATGATAATCAAGGCAACATATTCCATAAACTGATATTGATTTGAGGTCATATCATCCAGTAGTTAATGGCAGGACTTCTGACTGGGACATCAGAGTGGGTGCGCTGACATCAGCCAGAGACCATTGGCAATCCGTCTGGTGGACTACATGGCTGTCCATCATGGCAGAAGTGTGGAGCATGGACTGCCAAGCGTCGCCGTCCACCCGGTGCTTGTGCCAAGGAGACACCCACCAATGGTAGCCACCCCATGATGATCAACTCCTGCCCAGCCCCCCACCATGGGCCGTCACCCTCACTCTCTCCTCAGAGAGCAGCTGCTGCAGGTGTTGTTCCTGACCCCGAGACGGCTGCTCAGATAATAAAGCAGGAGTATCAGCAGTGCCGACAAACCAGCCACCTGTGCAGCGACTTTCCTGTCGTGGAGGTCGTTCAGGTGGTCCGGGTGGCTAGCGTGTCAACCTCCTCCCTCAGCCCAGGAGGGACATACAGTATTCTGGTAAGGATACAATATGGCTATGGCTGGTGACGTCAGGCGATATTGGACTCAGGCTGTACACAGTTTTTTATCCACCAGAACCTTGTTCATACTGGGACTCTGGTGGACTCATTATGGGTGGAGATTAGGTTTGTACCTGGTCACAAATATCCCATTGTGCCGGTGGAAATTATATACATAGGCTAAAAGCATAGAATTAAGGCTGGGGTTAGCCAGACGAGAGGCAAGCGGGACGTGAACAGGAGGAGCAGGAGACGGTCAGAAAAGATGGGGAAGCAAGTGAGCAAAAGGCAGAAAAAGGAAGAGACAGGCAGAGAAAAGTAAATACAGTGGTACCTTGAGTTACGAGTGTCGTGACCTGCAAGCTATTTGACCTAGGAGCTCTATCACGGAACAAATTAAACTGTAACTCAAGGTACCACTGTACTTATAGCACTCTCCAAGAAGAGAAAAGTGGAGAGCGAAAACAGAGCTTACAATCTTGGACAGACTCCACGTAGTTTAGGGTGATCTATACTGAAGTAGTCTGCAGCTGGATCAACATCTGCATGGAATCAACATCTGAGTGTCAAATCAAATGAAGGAAAACTATTCAAAAACATTTCAACAATATTTTATTCACATTTAACAATAAAGCATACAGATAAGACTTGAATAGAAAAACCCATAAAATGAATTTAAAACATGCATCTTAAAAATGGACGCAAAAGTAATTTGAGAACAAATAAAACAAATAAAATCCTTGTAGTTAAGCTCCAGCTCAGTTCAGACAGTGGGAAAAGACTGAAGAAAGAGAGACTGTGGAACTGTTTAAAAATAAATAAAATAATAAACGGGTATCAAAAAGGAATATTCAAGCTGTTGCTTTAGTTTGGTTTATTTGTTCACGAATTACTTTTGCATCTGTTTTCAAGATACATAATACCCCCCTCCCCCCCTCCCCCCAACAAAAAAACAAAACAAAAACAAAGATTTTATTTATTTTCTGTTTATGTTTAAATTCAAATCTTAATGATCTGAATGATTTAATGTTAAGTAGGCCTATATATCACATTAAACCAGAGCATAAATTTGATGTTCTGGACCCTTGCTTTAGGAAATTTTTGCTAACAGGACCTCTTTGAATTTTTGTTGAATACCACTGCTCTAGAGGATTTTCCCCTCGATCAATCCCAGGATGGCACTCTATGCTCAGGCTTTGTCCAAGTGATGAAAATTGATGGTCACATGGTGTGGCCTGATGCAGCGTTCACATATCCACACTTCTCTGCTGTGAGAGATAGGCTGTACAGGGTGAGTCGTGACATCCAAACTAATGTTGAAATCACCCACTTGTTGGTGCCAAAAAGCCAACGGGAAATGGTTCTCCAGTCATCTCACTATAACCCGGCTGATGGCTGGTCACATGAGATATGATTAAATGCTCCACCGAATAATGGCTCTTTTTTACTGGCTAGGAATTCAGGGAGATGTGCACTGCTCGTGTGCGTCCTGTCCTGAATGTCAGCTGTCAATCCAGCAGCCATCCCGCCATCACTGTAGAGATCCCTCCCTCCTGCAAGTGCCATTCGTACATATCGGGATGGATTTAATCAGGCCATTCCACCAGAGTGCACAAGGGTACCATTTTGTTTTAGCCCTGGTGGATAATGCAACACAATACCCGGAAGCGGAGCCTTTACACGGAATTTCTAGAGAGAGTGTTACGCAGACATTGTTTCGGGTCATCTCCCAAGTCGGGATCCTGAAAGAGATTCTGACAGACCAGTGCACCTTGTTCATTTCTTGCACACTTAAAGAACTTTATGAATTATTAGGCATCAAATCTATTCAACATGTACCACCCTCAGGCTAACGGGTCAGTGGAGCAGCTGAATAAGACTTTGAAGTCTATGATTCATAAGTTTATTCACGAGGATTAATGTAATTTGGATAAATGGCTGGACCCTCGGTTGTTTGCAGTGCAAGAGGTACCCCAGGCCTCTGCAGGATTTTCTCCCTTTGGCTGCTGTTTGGCAGAAAACCCCGAGGCACCTTGGACCTTATTAAAGAAAGCTGGGGGGATGGTCTAAGTGCCAGCAAAAATGAGATTCAGTATGTCTTGGACCTGAGAGCAAAACTCCACTCATTTGGGCATTTTTCATGAGAGAATTTGTTCCAAGCTCAACAGCATCAACAACAGCTGTACAACAAAAGGTCAAAACAATTTTCACCGGGAAACAAGGTGCTTAAATTCATTCCATCTTCTAACTCCAAATGACTTACCAAGTGGCAAAAACTGTTGTGGAAGAATTGAAATGTATGTTGGAGTTGAGAGTAATCTCACAGTCACTGGTGTATCGCCATCATTGACCAAGAAAGATGGCTCGACACGCTTCTGTGTGGATTACCGGAAGGTTAACAAGGCCTCATATTTGATGTCCACCCCACGCCCCGGGTGACAAACTCCTGGACCGGCTCAGCAAGACTTCTATTTTTTACAACACTGGATTTAACCAAGGGCTACTGGCAGTTTCCCTTGTCTCCAGCGTTTAAGGAAAAAAACAGCCTTCTCCACTCTGTGTGGTTTATACAATTTGTGACACTTCCATTCAGCTTGTTTGGTGCCAAAGCCCCTTCCAACGCCTCATGGACTGGGTATTGCATCCACACGCTGCTGCCTACCTGGATAATGCCATTATCCATAGTGACAACTGAGCGGAGCATTTGCAGCAGGTAGCTGTGGTGCTTGATCGCTGAAGCAGGGTGGGCTCACCGCCCACTTGAAGAAGTGTGTAGTTGGACAGAGGGAGGTAAAGTATCTAGGGTACCACTTTGGTTGTGGACAAGTGTAGCCGCTGGTAGAAAAGACTGCAGCTATTGCAACATGTCCACAACCCTAGACCAAAAAGGAGTTCAGGGGTTTTTTGGGACTGGCCGGTTATTTCAGATGGCTTGTTCAGAACTTTGCAGACCTTACCAGCCCCCTGAGCAACCTGACCCAGATCTGGTCGAGTGGACGGAGCGGTGCCTGGTGGCATTTGAGAGAGTTAGACAGGCCCTCTGTGGGGAGCCACTGCTTCATATGCTTAAGTTCTTGCTCCCTTTTGTCCTGCAAACTGACGCGTCGACAGAGGGCTGGAGCCGTTTTGTCCAGCAAGCCGCCCTGTAGTATACCTCAGTAGGAAACTGTCAGACCGAGAGGCAAGGTATAATGGGAGGGGACATGTTCTGCTCAGCAGTTCAGGAAGCAGCACCAATGAGGGACAGTTTAGCACATGCAGCTTAGATGTGCCAATCAATGTCCCTCTACTTAATCAGCAGTATGGCTGATCCAGGGTCCACCAGATCAGCTACTCCTATGACATCTTTTGTAGTAAACCAGAAATAATATTGTGTGTGGCATTTCTTCAGTGGTAACAAATCAGTAAAAAAAGTGGTCTGAAAAGTTGTTTCATGGTGACAGTATTTCTGTTGGATAGGTAAACATCCAACCATCCATTCATCACCTACACTCACTTTTTGCAATTTACAGTCACGGGGTCAGCTGGAGCCTATCCTAGATGACTTTTGGCAAGTTAGGAGTACACCCTGGACATCTCATCAGTCCATTGCAAGGCCCAGTATATGTCCCTTTACCTTTTGAGAGAGTATGGTTCAGTTGGATTCATCAACACGGCAACATGTCTACATTGTACGCTAACATAAGCTTGATTGCATTATACTACTAGCCTGTGGTAGTTAGCTAGCGGTGCCCCTTTGTATGTTTATAGTCTAGATGCATGATTCTGAAGGTATATTTTATGGTTTTTGATGAGGGTTGGAAGAAAGAGGCTTAACATTCTTGAAGTCATCATGTTTTCACTGGTGATCTGATAACCCACCTGTAATGGTCTTCATTTGGTTGAAGTGCTGGATAACATTAAAACCTAAACAGGACCCTCAAAGTAAAAGATAGAAGTTCGTGGATATTAGCAAACACTTGTAGATAACTGTAATTGTAATTTGAATAGTCTAATAGAGAACCTTTGTGCTTATTAAAGTAAAATGAAACCATCTGTGTTATTTAGCTTGTTACACTGTTTAGTAGTGGATATGCATTTTTATATTCATAAATTGTAATTAGCTGTAGATTAATATGTCTATAGATACTGGATAAAGTGTCTGAGCTCTTACTTTAGATACATAAAATGACTTTAGTCTACCAGATGTAACCTAATCGAAAACAAGCTCAGAGGAGGATAGGATAACTAACATATTCACCCAAATGATAGAACAGCTAACAGCTCCACATAAAGTGGAGGCTTTTTTCTTTTTTTTATACTAAATTAATCAAAGTAAAAGTGTGAAGAAATCAGTCATGCCTGCCAAATGTGATGACAAATGTACAGAGCTGCTTTTAAGGAAAAAATAAATCTTTTTTCATAATTTCACTTTCAATTAATTTCTCGTTTTGATGAAGTCAAAATCTAATTGCAAGTGAGTCTGAGCAAACATCTGTCATCATCATTTTCAGTAAGTGCAAGCTGTCAGGCATGTAATCAGAAAACCATGTGCTGTCAGTCTCATTCGACTGCAGTCAGCTGAGTTTTTTGTAAAGATGTGGGGTTTTGAATGTTTTAATAGTTGATACTTTGTGTGAACAGATGGAAACACTTCCTGGTCTCCATGACTGATATCCACAGCTGTTAATGTCTTTGTGGTGATAGTATCAACTAGTAATAAAAATAATTAGAAATGCTTTCTTTTTTGTTTGATTTGTTTATCCCATTTAGCAATATTGAACATTTTGCTTTTGGCTTCTTCAATCAGCCTTGCGGATACAAACATTTAGAATTTTGAATTATTTGTTAATATTGCAGAGACTTTCAGTGGTGTTCTGCAGGACACAAAGTTAGAAGCCTCACAGCTTGGTGCTGATAGATGAAAGAGGTGGTGAAGTGTTATTATGGTTGGAGTGTACTCAAAGGAATGCAATGGATGGCCACTCCATCGGGTCAACTCTGCTCACTCTGCTGTGGGGGAGAAATCTCCAGCTGAAGTATCACCTGCTTTGATATTGGGATGCTTTTCAAGCCTTTGGCTTTTTCTTCACATAACAAACACATGAACACACCAAATACATGGACAGCTGGGTGCAGACAGCAATGAGTTGTGTATCAGCAATGACAAAATTATTATGTGTGCGTGTCTTTAAATCTTTACACATAATCAAGTTTTAACGTCAGTGCATTCAAATGTATCACACAAGCATGCAGTTGTGTGTGAACTGACTATTTATGTGCAACACTGTGTGTGATAGATCAAATCCACATGATTAAAGCTGTGCAACATGCAGATTCTGAGGTAATGTGACAGGATTCAGATTTCCTGTATTAGTGCTGTGAGGTTGACTGTGTGGTAAATAACAATAAAGCCAGTCAATATCCTAGTTTATTCTGGGCTTCTTTTTGTTTGTTTTGTTTTGTTTTACCTTTGTGATCCATTATGGTCTTCTGAGACCCAAACAGAGCTCTCCTGGTCCTTTTAGGCTCCCATTAGCTTGAGCTGAGGAGTAGGGAAATGGGGAGAAATGAAATGGATATGCTTTAAAGTCTAGTAATGGGTTCATGTGATGCCATGCACATGGCTAATTAAGGTCAGGGGAGTTCACATCACAGACAGTCCTACGGATGTGTATATTTTTATCAAGGTCATTTATTATGCATTGCTTGGCCATCATGTTTTGCCCGAGTGGAAATAAAAGAAAATCCCTCCCTATCGTTCTCATAATATTACCAAACTCTTCTAAATGTTGTTTTTCCGTTTTGTGAATAAAATCTCAATTTAAAGACAACTAAACTACAGAGCCTCCTGAGGAGCAGCAGCTATCCCCAGATCACATATGAGCTCATATCTAGAAATCTATGTGCTAACACAGACTTAAGTGGTGATTAGTTTAACAAATTGCTCAATGGTTATTTAGCAAAAAGTTCACTTAAAATGCAGGTGATCATTTACACCAGGAAACACTATATCTGTTTGCTTTAATCACATGTAGATGAAACTATAATATCTGGGAAATTACCTCCAAATCTTTTTCTTTCTTTCTTTCTTTTTATGGTTGCATTAAGGCACTGCCATAATTTGATATATGTGGCCAAAGTTTGCAGTGAAAACAAGAGTTTAATATTTAGGCTATAGATGCAGCAATTATTTACTTCCCTTTAATCACTAAGTAATTAAAGGGCGGTGAGTATTTTTTGGAAAAAGAAAAACATTTCTGAAAGCACAAACAGCACAATAAAAATTATAAACATTGCCTCTTAAAAGTCTCAGCTAATGGTTGCACTGTCTTCATATAAAAAGCAGTGAATAAATCTCTGCATATATTCTTTCTTTCAGTTTCAGAGTATTACAATCCTTGAGGTGAATACTGCAGCAGTGTACAAAACAATCATTAACAATCACTATAGATGCTTGATCAGCTCAGCCCTCCCTCCCACCAACACACACCCCTGACCCCCTACAGCTCAGTTGTCATTACCTACCATTCATCCCACCCACCCGTCCACCACTGCAGGTCTGACCACTTGTTTTTTCACAGTATGTATCCATTCAAAGAAAGGGAATAATAAAAGCAGTACAGAGTGTTGAGAAAAGGCACAAAAGAAGAAAGCTACACAAAGGGAATAAATGACAACCCTTGTGTATTAATTTAGTTGAAAAACTGGGATTAAAAAAATATGAGCAAAAACAGCAAAAATATATAATAAATGTCTGACTAACACATGGCAGATTTATTAAATACTTATTTAAAAAGATAAAAGGAACATCATGCCGTGGCCTCTGTTTCCAGAAATGCCAAAAAACCAAATCCTTTTAAACTCTTAAAGCTTTCCCTTTAGGCTGAACATTCTGTATTCTTTTGGTCTATATTTTAACCTATTTCACCTCCATGTTAAAATGCCCCATCTTTACAGCAGAACTGAACACACTAACGACCCCCACAAAAAAAAAAAAAAAAGGGTTTTGCCTGGACCCTACCAGATTGACTGAGCAGACTGTGAACCAATAGTTGAGTAACTTCTTATAAAACCAATAGTTGACTAACTTCTTTACCATAAAGAAAGAAGCTTTTTGTTCATTCTAATGCAATAAAGCTCCTGAACTGTTATGATAATACACAAACATTACAGACATATAAAAACAATGCACCATTCAATACATCATCCCCAGATTTGATCATAAACTTCACTTCTATTATTACACGGATCAGTTTAACACTGATTATCCCTGATATTTATTTATTTATTTGTTGTTTTGAAGTATAAAAGTCCCAAGGTGATAAGCATCAGTGCTTTATTTTCTTGTTCACAATCAAGTATGGCATTACTGTTTAATCTCACGCTCTAAGAAGCAAAGCTAGATGAAGATCTGGGAGATTTTCACTTCAAATCAACCATAAAGATCTCTGTCTTTCGTAATCCTTTGAATGTCATTCACTTTTGATTTTTAATGCTAGTCTGCACCTCAGCAGGAAGAGCAGGGCTTTGTGCAGTGCTTAGAGGAGTTAGGAGAAGGGAAATATTTTACGCACTTAAATACATAATGCATCAGGCTCTACAGTACTACAGCTGGTGTACAGTTCATACACAGGGAAATTTGTAGTTTAATGATTAGGCTAAGTAAGTAAACATTAGGGGGACTTTACACTTCTTTATGTTAAAAAGAATTGTTTTCAGCTTCAGTTTTTCACAAAGCATATTTTTGTTTTTTAAGATACTAAAAGGAGTGATTAAAGGTTCCTTTTAAAATATAAAACCGCAATAATCTGACAACTGTTATAGATGTCGTGTACATAAAAAGCCCAAAAAACAAACAAACAAACAAACAAACATATGTGTACGTTATTATTGTTACAGGAAGAACAAGTTTTTATGATTCTGCCTTTATGCAACTATGTGTTAATCCTCTGTTGAAACGATGTTTTAATGTCTCTGTAAAGCACTTTGAATCACCCTGTTGCTGAATTGTGCTCTACAAATAAACTCGCTTTGCTTGCCTTACACTTTGAAAGAAAAAGAGATGGCAAAAACCGTCAACCCAAATCAAATGTTTTATACATTCTTAAGATTCAGATTCAGATTCAGATTTCTTTATTGTCATTACGAGTACAACGAAAGTAAGGTACAGGCCTTTTTGTGCAGACATATAGAAACATTATAACTCTATCAGTATCTATAAAAAAAAAGCAATATAAAAAACCCCAATATGACCATATTAAAAAAAGAAACCCAGAAACAATGTATTGCACTTGTTCGCTGTATGAACAATATAAATAACAATATGACTAAGTAAAAACAATATATTGCACTTATTATTATATATATTGCACTTATTATCGTGAACAGGCATTTATGGTTCTGACAGCAGTTGGAAATAATCCATTTTTCAGTCTATTTGTTCTGGTTTTGATAGCCCTGTCCCATCTGTTTAACGGCAGTGGATCAAGCAAGAGATGTCCCGGGTGGGAAGAGTCCTTCAGGATGGTGTTGGCACTCCTGAGGCAGTAAGAGTCATGAAGGTCTTCCAGTGTGGGTAGAGGACACCCAATGACCTCAGCCATTTTGGTCAAACTCTGGAGTTCTGTCCTGTTTGCCACTGTGCAGGTGGGAAACCACATACAGAGGCAGTAAGGATGCTTTCCATGGGGGAGCGGTAAAAAGACACAAGCAGTCCCTGGCTGATATTGTTCTTCCTGAGAATTCTCAGGAAGTGGAGTCTTTGCTGTGCCTTCTTCACCTGTGGTGTTCTTGTCCCAGGTCAGTTTCTCCTCTATGTGGACACCCAGGAAGTGGAAGTCACTGACCCTTTCCACACAGGCCCCACCAACGAGAATGGTCTTTATGTCTGTTTTATTTCTTCTGAAATCGATGATAAGCTCCTTTGTCTTGGATGTGTTCAGGAGCAGGTTATTGTCTCTGCACCACACAGTCAGTCGTTGCACCTCATTCCAGGAAGTTGACTCATCACCCCCAGTGATGTAAACTACCACTGTGGTGTTGTCCACATACATTAAAACTTTGAAAACTTTGGACTGCACCATTGAAGTCAAATGGCTTCATTCAAATTGTCTAGTTTAAGCTTTTTATAATCCATTTTGTGGTTTTGGTTTTGCTTAATAATTTAGATAGCTTCAGTTTAAATGATGATGAATTGATTTGTCTTGTATTTTTTTTTAAATGTTTTTATGTTGACCTGCTTCAACAAACTAAAAAGCTCAGAGGGACAAATGTATCTGTCAATAAACACTTAAATAAAAAGACCTGTGATATTGTGAGACAGGCCAGGATTCTCAGAAACAAAACATAATACAAGCAAATTGGACAAGAAATTGTAAAGCATAGATTAAGTATATATTGGGCGGAGGCCAGAGACGGGGACCCTGGGGCCCGATATTCGTGCTGCAGAAGCTAGCTCTACGGATATGGAAGGTCACCTCTCTGGCGGGGAAGGAGCCAGAGCTGGTGGTCCGACTAGATATACCTGGACTCACTTCAATGCACGGCCTGGGCTCTGATGACTTCAATGCTCATGTGGGCAACAACAGTGGAACCTGGAGGGGTGTGATTGAGAGGAACCCGAGTGGTGTTTCGTTGTTGGACTTCTGTGCTCATCATGGTTTGTCCATAACGAACACCATGTTGAAGCATAAGAGTGTTCACATGTGTACTTAGCACCAGGACACTCTAGGTTGCAGGTCAATGATCGACTCTTTATTCATGTCATCGGATTTGCGATCGCATGTCTCGGATACTCGGGTAAAGAGAGGGACAGAACTGTCAACTGATCCCCACCTGGTGGCAATTTGGCTCAGATGATGGGGGAGGATGCTGGTCAGACCTGGGAGGCCCAAACCTTCTGTGAGTGTCTGCTGGGAATGTCTGGCAAAGTCCCCTGTCAGAAGGAGCTTTAACTCCCATCTCTGATAGAGTTTCGACCATGTCCGGAGGGAGGCGGGGGACATTGAGTCTGAATGGCTCTGTTCCGTACCTTTATTGTCAAAGCAGCTGACTGCAGCTGTGGCCGTAAGGTTGTCTGTGCCTGTCGCGGTGAAAATCCCAGAACTTGCTGCTGGACACCAGCAATGAGGGATGCCATCAAGCTGAAGAATGAGTTCTATTGGCCTGTGGGACTCCAGGGGCAGCTGGCAGGTATCGGCAGGCCAAGCGGAGTGCGGCTTCAGCAGTTGCTGAGGAAAAAACTCGAGCATGGGAGGAGTTTGAAGAATGACTTCCGAACAGCTTCGAAGAGATTCTGGTCCACCATCCAGCATCTCAGGAGAGGTAAGTGTCTCATCAACACTGCGTACAGTGGGGGCAGGGAGCTCCTGACCTCGACTTGGGACATTGTGTATCAGTGGAGGGAATATTTCAAAGACCTCTTAGATCCCGACAACACATCTTCCGATGAAGAAGCAGAGTCTGGCCTTTGCAGGCGTGAGCTCCCCTATCTCTGGGGCTGAGGTTGCTGAGGTACTTAAGAAGCTCCACGGTGGCAAGGCCCCGGAGGTGGATGAGATCTGCCTGAAGTTCATCAAGGCTTTGGATGATGTGGGGATGTCTTGGTTGACATGCCTCTACAGCATTGCGTGAACATCAGGGACAGTACCCCTGGATTGGGGTGGTGGTCCCCCTCTTTGAAAAGGGGGACCGAATGGTACGTTCCAACTATAGGGGGATCACACTCCTCAGCCTCCCTGGGAAGGTCTATTCAGGGGTCCTAGAGAGGAGGGTTCATCGGATCGTCCGGGGACTCCTGTGGGGGGTGCTTTGGGAATATGGGGTGCTGGACTCCCTTGTGCAGGGTGTCTGGTCTCTGTATTCCCAGTGCCAGAGCTTGGTCCACATTTCCGGCAGTAAATCGGGTTTGTTTCCTTTGAGAGTTCATTACTTTTATGGATAAAATTTCTAGGCAAAGCCGAGGTGTTGAGGGGATCCGGCTTGATGATCTCAGGATCGTGTTCTGCTTTTTGCAGATGATCTGGTTCTGTTGGCGTCATCTAGCCGGGACCTCCAGCCCTTGCTGGAACGATTCACAGCTGAGTGTGAAGCGGCTGAGATGAGAATCATCACCTCTAAATCTGAGACCATGGTCCTCAGCCAGAAAAGGGTGGAGTGTCCTCTTCAGGTTGGGGATGAGGTCCTTCCCTAAGTGGAGGAGATCAAGTATGTCGGTGTCTTGTTCACAAGTGAGGGATGGAGTAAGAGGTTGACAGATGGATTGGTGCGGCGTCTGCAGTCATGCGGACACTGCACCAATCCGTCGTGGTGAAGAAGGAGCTGAGTCAGAAGGCGAAGCTCTCGATTTACTAGTCAATCTACCTCTCCCTATGGTCACCAGCTGTGGGTGGTGACCGAAAGAACAAGATCGCGAGTACAAGCGACCGAAATGAGTCTCCTCCGCAGGGTTGCCGGGCTCTCCCTTAGAGATAGGTGAGAAGCTCGGTCATCCGGGAGGAGCCACTGTAGAACCACTGCTCCTCCGCATTGAGCCAGAGGAGGTGGCTCAGGCATGTGGTCCGAGCACGTCCCACTGGAAGGAGACCCCGGGAAGACCCAGGACACGCTGGAGGGACTATGTCTCTCGGCTGCCCTGGGAACATCTTGAGATCTGGAGCTGGAAAAAGTGGCCAGAGATAGGTAAGTCTAGGCTTCCCTGCTTAGACTGCTACCCCTGCGACCTGATCCCGGAAAGGTGGAAGAAGATGGTTGGATGGATGGGTGGATGGATTAAATCAAACGGAACACCCAAGGAGGCCAGAGTTGTCATGATAAGAGAAGAGATAAGAGAACAAATTCAAATGATACCAAGGTTGAAGTGACCTGTGGAAATTTAACTTCAGATGGTTAAAAAATGGTTTGATGCCAACAAATTATCCCTTCACATTGGAAAAACAAAATGTATTACATTTGGAGATTGTACAAAAAATAATCATGAAAAAATCCAAATCAATGATATTGAAATTGACACAGTTCCATCCATCCATCCATCCATCCATCCATTATCTATACCCGCTATGTCCTGTGCAGGGTCACGGGGGTCTGCTGGAACCTATCCCAGCTCACT
>JBAMYA010000002.1:10942743-10972886 GCA_037176975.1 Arrhamphus sclerolepis
ATACTATTTCCCTGGCGTTGAAACACTTCTAAATAAATCTCCTCAAATGTTAAGTGTGGTTAGCTTCTGATTTACTCCACTGTCTTGCACTGTCACACTCAGCAGTAGAACAGTAGATGAGGCTCTCCTGTATCTGAGTCTCAGAGCAGCTTTGCGAAGGACTGAAACAAAAGCAGGAGTCATAAAACATTCAACATCATTCAAAATCTCTTCTCTCATGCCTACGTAGACAATACGACATTCAAACTAAGACAATGTTAGTTCAGGAAGCACATTTCAGGAAATCTTTTTTTTAGAGAATAATAAAATGTCGATGACAGAGGAAAAAAAAAACTTGTGAGGAAAAAGTGTTGTTTCCCACATTTTACTGTGACACATTGTCTGGTGAAGAGGTTGCATTGAAGTCATTGTTGGGTTTTTTTTTGTCTCCAAGGCTCACAGGAGTTTGAATTAATAAAACACCATGTAAAGTGGAGAAAGAGTTCACATCCTCCTTTTATACAGGATCTTTTCTGAGAAAATGACACCTCATTTAGAAACAATTAGATAATTTAATACAGTGATTTGAGCTGCCTTTACAGTGACATTCAGTCGGGCAAATATTACGTACTCTTTATGTGCAAATGTATGTCTTTGTAATTAAAATATCATTGAAAGTGTGTGGTTTAAAGCGCGAAATTCCTTTGCAGTTTATTATCTTATGAATTACTTAGAATGTAGGTTACAGTTTTCCTTCTGCACCTCTTATGGCACACACCTGTAAAGCAATAGTAATAATATAAATAGTAATAACAGCAATAATAATGAAATGAATAAAATAAAATTGAAATAAACTGACCATGTGCTGAACTGTTTACCTGCTAAACAGTAAGTTTGATAAATTACAACTCAGTTAGTCCATTTTTGCTGACGGAATGTAAATTTATTTATGACCCTGACAGTGAGAGAAAATGAAATCATCATATATTTCCAAACTCTCATGCAGTGCTTAAGATTAGGAGAATCTATTTTGGATGGAAACACATTCTATGAATAAATTGTTTGAATTCCCTTTTTTCAAACAAGTCCACTCTCCAACCTTTCCTGGGTTGCTCTCAACGAGTCGAGCTCTTCAATGTACAAAGAACACGAAGAATCCGCATGACAGGAGAATCTTAATCCAAAGTAAGGACGGGACACCCTTGAATCAAGTCAAGAGAGTGATATTTTCAATCAAAAACACAAAATCAACTTTAATTTCTGGAGTGTCTGCTTTTGATTTATAGTCATGGATTAAAATGCAACCCATTTCATACGATTTGGTGGTTATCCCATTTCACATTTTCATCAGATCTCATTCTCGGGCCATATCTGTAAAATTGAGAAATCATCAGAGCTGAAGTGGTGGAATATTGGAAGTTCAGCTTCATCAGCAGTCTGTGCTGCTGAAATGAGAGACCTTCAGTAGGCTCCTTCATCCCCCCCGCATCCCCCTCCGCCGCCCTTCCCTACACTTTCTTCCCCCTTTTTTTTTTTTTTTAATTCTCCTTCTCCCCATCTCATTTAGCTCTCCTCCTCACTCAAGAGATCTCTTGGTGGCTATTTTATCTGCACTTGTGTGAAATCATTTAATTAAACAAAGTAATAGCTATGCATTGCATGTCCAGATCATAACATTTTTAGTGGGGTAATAAGTGCTGTAGCAGATACAATAACCAGGAGCTGCGTTACCACTGTAGTGATGGCGATGGCTTTTATTGCACGCATAGATAAAATGTTCTTTAGCTGTGGAGGACATCTTCACTTACATCCATTATGATCTACTACATGTCTGAATGACCCGCTAAAGGTGTTATGATATTAAAATAATGCAAACTCTCTTATCATCACTGGGACTTGTTTGGATTCTAATGATTTTTTTTTTTTTGTTAAACCCTTATCAATAATGTTTTATTAATTTGGTGCACTATTGATTATCACAGAGTTATTTTGCATATAATTAATGGCTAAAGTGCTGTGGCATGCAAATCTGCACCTCAATTTTAGTCTCACTGGACTGCATGCTCATAAGTGTTTTGCAATGTAATATACAATCCGCTGATGGCTTATTAAGATCTTTACAGTCATTTAATCTAAGGCTGCGGTCAATTATATCTCTCTGGAGTAGCATTGCAGTTTAATTTGATATAAACAAAACAATAGGCTGTGAAGCTGTGGTCATGTTGGAAGTTGATACACCATCTCTCCTGCTCCACAAGCCTGTGCTGGAATGCAGATAGTCTTGGCCTGGGCTGCATCCCCCTGAGAGACTTCCCATGATGTTTGTAAACAATAAATAATATTAATTTCATGCTGGACACCTTCTTGGGATCAATACCTATCGACCAAGCGAATCAGTTGTCATTATAGGCTGCATATATTTGGAGCATAATTGTGCAGTTTATGGAAGAATGTGAGAGCACAAAATGTAAAAACGAGTCATGTTTTCCCAACACTTCTCAGGTCATTGAGCGCAGTCTCTTTGGATTGTGGCTGCTGTGACTCATTCTAGATGCTGCAACAGAAATGATGGTTTGTCTTGGTTTTGTGATTGATTGCAGGAGAACAAGCTGCTTTGAGACTCAGGATATTGTAACTCAAGCCAATGATGGTGAGAAAATTAATTACAACACCGCAGATCGATTAACAACAGAATGTGTCAGCTCCCCAAAAGAGCTGTGATTGTTCATTCCAGCCTGCTTGGGGAAGCAGAAGAGCAGGACGCCATACAAAGAAGACCGTGTAAGAGAATACGCCTTGCTTTAACTCACCAAATACTAGCCAAAGCAAGTAAAACACACTAATAATTCCTTAAAGTAGCCTTTCTTTCCTCTAAGTTGATAATATAACTCAATACGCATTTTTTTTAAAAAGGCAGATGCAGAGACCGGAAGAGATGCTCTCCAGCTCATACTGCCAGATAGGACTTGGAGCAGATTAGAATGAGAAGGATCATTATGAGCAACCTCACAAGTGACCAGAGCTGAGTCATTCGCTTCCATTTGGCTGCTGCGTGTCTGCCTTCTTTAGCCTTTCACATTCACAGCCTGGGGTTTGATTGTGGACTATATGGCTGGGAGGTTGTGTATCTCCGCATGTGCATGCATGTGTCTGCACTTTGTCCTGTCATCCTGATTGTAACTTTGACCTTTAACAGGGGGTGTTGGTCAGGGAGAGGGCTTAATGAGTTTGTAGGCTATAATATCAGAGCTCTATCTAAGGAATCATCCATCTACATGAGCTCCATAATTAGCTGGCAAGACAGTGGTCTAGCTCTGTGCTTCCATTTATTATTCTGCTGACTACATGTGGGAGTGGAGAGATGGATAAACAAAGACACCCCCCCTTTAAAGTGTATTAATAATCTGCTGTCGATTCCTTGCAGCGTTGTAAAAGGCATGGCCGAACGGTCTGGAAATGACTCCGCTGACACCCCCAGAAAATGACAAAAGCTATCTGGAGTGTAAGTCACAGTCAGGTCTGAGTTTGCTGACAGGTGTACACTCTCATGGGAGCACTAATCCTCCTGCTTCTTCATCATCTGTGTTTGTCCGTCACTGATGTGGCCTGCTGCAGCAGGCACACGCACACCTCGAGACAAACCAGAGGCATATTTATCTGAAACTCAATGACATGCAGATGTGATCAGTGTGAATTTGTATGCAAAGCACCGATGTGATTCCTATCATGCAGAGCTGAATGACATATCCATCATTTTCATGTAAGGCAGAGGATATGAAAAGCACACTCGCAAGAGTACAAATGAAAAGAAAAAAAAATTGAAAGAAACATCCTTACGTGCATTGTCAGTGTGTGGTTAGTTATGCTTGTTGATAATATGTAAATGTGTGCCCTGGGTGCGCTGAGGACGCTCCGCTCCCAGCGTGCACGCAGAGTCCGTTCCTGGTTTTTGCCCGTCTGCTCATCATCAGCAGCGTACACCTTCCCTGACTCTCAGCACTCCAGCATCGCTGTGCAAGCAGATGTTCTGCCCTCCGATGCCAATTCTTACCATTTTCGCAATTTGGAGAAGGTTTTTCGTTCGCGCGGAGGCTCCAAAGTCACAGGAACCGACAGAAACTGCCTCCCTCTTCAGTTTATTGACAGGGGGGAGAGTTGTGAGCGGATAGCAGATTTGGAGAAACGCACAGCGAAAGCGACGGAGGCAAGCGAGGCAGCAGTTTATTCACCACACCTGTGATGCGTTGTTCTGAGCAACGAAGACGCACGAGCGGTACACAGATGGCCGTGGCTCGGAAGAATACGTGCTGAAGAAAACACTTGGGCATTGTGTGTGGGGGGAAAAGGGACGTTAAGTGGTACAGAGGACACTCTCCGAGCCTGAAAAAAAAAACCCACAACGTGCCACAGTTTCATCTGTGCTCCGCTGCCTTTTTGAAACTTAAGTGATTAAAAGCCACGAAGATGCCCTTACCTCTGGGCTCTTTTGTCCGCTGCAGGTCGGGCTCAGCACTCCTCACTCTCTGGCTCGTGATTGCTGGCTTCACGTGCACCGGTGGTGAGTTATATCCTGTCATTTTATTTATTTATTTATTTTATTATCTTTCTTTTGGTTAATTATGCTGGCTTTGTGTGTATTGTGGAAAACCATAAAGGAAAAAGACTGCACGTGAAAGGTTCTGTTAGTTTTTCCTCTTTTTCTTTTCTTTCTTTTTTTTTTTTTTTTTTCCTGGGGGCGCGTGACGGAGCACGCTGTTGGCAGTCCTATAATTTGCTAGCTGTATCACTTATCAATTAGCCTGCACCCACAAGGTTACACGAACGACTCTGTGGCTTCTTCCAAGGTTGAAACTTGAGGAAAACATCAATTATAATTGGCCACGCTTCTTCTATATCGCCGGTGTATATATTTTAAGCAGCACGAGGAAGTTTAGAGCATTTTTTTTTCTAACCGCCGTGACCGCAAGTTACACCTGCAGTATATGTGATGACTGAACGGAGGGCTCGAGAACAATAAAAAGCAGCGCTCAGTTACATCGCGCTCCCGCATACTATCAATAAACGACCTCCAGTATCACCCCGTTAAAGATTTTCCCTGTAAAAGTTGGAACTGCGTCAGTAAAGAGCAGATCGAGCATTGCGCATGTATTCATCCGTCTAACCGGCTCCTCTGCCGGCTGCAAACAGCACCATTTAAGTCCACGTTGCTCCCCCGGCCAGGACTCATTCCTGCTGCATTTGCAGTATGGTGACAGCTTTACTGAGTTGGTAGACGACCTACTCGCACTGATGAGCTACATTTTATGATGTAGCCAGCCTCCTGGCCAGACACTCCAGATTGCATGCAAATGTGCTTCGATGTACAAAACAATCACTTGACAGTGAGGTGAAGCCTGGTACACTAGAGAGAAGTTTGTCCCAGTGGCAACGCATAGGCCATTTATGACATGGTCTATGATAAAGTATTTTCTCACAAATGCACGCAACAATCTGAAGAGTGGAGTTTTTTTTATTTTATTTATTTTTTTAATCTTGTAGCATTTCAGCATATCAAATTGCTGGTTCATGCCCTGTGACACCCAGTCCTCTTTGTGCAGAGCACAATCAAACACACCACCTGACAATTAAATTAGGTTTTCTCAATCAATGCAGTCAGTTTCACTATTGGCTATGATGCACATTCTCTGCTCATCACTTAGACCATTTTTGAAATGCTGCCTATACTCTCTCATCCTAAATATCATTCTCATAATCCTGCACAGCTGGAGGCCACTGGTTTCTATCCACAAGCAAGAATTCCACACACAATTTGCCTCGTGTTGTTTCCGACTGGTTAACCTTGCTTTGGACGGGAGGTAAATGTGTTAAAGTTGATGTAATTGTGTCTCCTGCTCCAGGACACGGAGATGATGAATTAAGAGGGCCTTCCGCTTGCATTAATTAGTTGTTAATTATGAATATATTAGGATTAAATAAACAGTCATGCTCAAGGGACCTCGTATATCAAACAAAGTAGGAAGCAGTGTGGTGGTATTTACAAGTCATTTTTGTGATGTATGCTGAGACTGATGCATTTTGATTGTTGTGCTGGGTGACATGGGTGGTGTTGGTGGATCAGTGGTTTTGTTCTGTTGCCTCGCAGACAGATGTTACATGACGCCTTGTTTTGGCAGTGAGGACACATTCCAGTCATGTTCGTTTGATTTTCTCTGTGCCCAAGTTTCCTTCCCCTGTCTTAAGACCTGCAGATGTAGGTCGATTTTTAAGAGTCTAAATTCCCAAAGGTGTGATGCTGTTTCTTTGTTCGCTTTTCAATGTACTGGAGCCCTGCACAGGGTGTTTCCCTGCCTGTCATTCGGTGTTTGCTGGAACGGGCTCAAAACTCTGTCATGACCCCAAATAAAATATCAGGTAAATGGAAAATGATGAACACATGGTTAATAGTTGAAATTCAGTTAACATCTGCTCTGTATTCTGTCTCAAATTTCTATCCAGACCTTCTCTTCTGTTTTATTTGCCCCATCCAAGCATCCTCAAAAGCTTCCATCACATTTTTTCCCCCTTTTTTTTTCTTTAACTGGACAAAGTGAGTTCCAGAAATGGATCGGAAGGTAATTTAGGAGCCAATTCTTTCAGCTTCAGTATTGGGATGCTCTCAGCTGAGATCAGTCAAGCCATCCTCTTCAGAGAGTCATGCTGCTGACTCTGCATTTGTTAGTATCAAAGCTTACTTGTCTTTTTTTTTTTTTCAGGCAAACATAACTCAGTAATAAAGGTAGGGCTGTCAATCTAGGTTTAAGCTGGCTGAGCATTTTCGCTTTCACTGCTCTGTGGTGATCTGACGGGCCGGACACAGGAGTAACGCTTTAGCTTTGAGCCTTAGGAACAAAGAACTGTTCTGCTTTGCCTTTGTGTGCACACCACTTGATGTTTTCAGTATGCAAAGTGTGTGTGTGTGTGTGAAAGAGAGAGGGAGAGTGTGTTTCCACAAAGATTTGCATACATGTATTTCTGCTGTGTATGTCAGATGCATATCATTCCATCTCCTGTTGCTCCTGCTCTTCGTCATTTGTTTAAACTTTGGTCTGCTGCTTGTTGTTAGTTTTTTGTTACCTCCTTGTGGAAATGTCATAAAATAGGAAGTGATCAATGTAGAGAAAATTTAAAAAAAAACCAACAGCATCTTTTTTTCTTTGCTTTCCTCTCTACCCAGTTGAGAGTGTTGCCAAGCAATTGTTGTCTGGTTCAACAAGGGAACATGGGATTTGGTATCGGGCACCTTTAGTACTCGTGTGAACACCTCAGAGCAATTTCCACGGGGTGTAAATCTTGCGATGATGCAAGGAGTTGGTCATTAAATGACAACAAGCAGAAATCTATTGCATAATACAGTCATTTGTGAATTATATTTCTTATTGGAGCAATATGAGATGCTTTTGCCAGATTTCTCATCATTGTAATGTGAATCATCCCAGGGTTTTTATTCTCACAGCCAATTTTGTCTCTCCACATTGACTCACTACAGAATATGATAAGGAGAGCAAAAGCTGAAATTAACATAATTTATTGGGGGAAATTGCCTTCTGGTCAAATGAATTTAAAATCACTTCATTTTTGTCCCATAGCTAATGTATGGCAAATGATTGCTATATATTTGTAGATATATGGTATTTTACAGGGAAATAATCATTTATAACCAGTAAAAGTTCTTAGCTTTAGTCACTGGGGATAAGTAAAAGGGAAAAACAAATTAAAATAGTGAAATGACCAGAATACTACAGCGGAAGCAAGTTTAACTTTAAGCTATTTAGTTTTTCACCTGCTGGTATTCAAACGGTACATTTTATGTTTCATGAAGGCAGGATATATCATGCAAAGATGGGATGGGCACAGACACACACACACACACATACAAAAAGACACAGTTTAATCAAAAATTGTGTTTTTATTTGCTGGCAGGAACAAATGCAAATGAATTGAGCTAATCTTTTTCCTGTCCAAATCCTACAAAGTAATTTCCTCAGTTTGAATTCGCGTTGATTAATGAAAGCAGAGATAATAGTTCAGAATAAACGAATAAAAGGTAAACACTGCATGTCAATACGGGTCAACTTTAAACAGCGAAGGAGCACGCTCCATTTGATGACAAATGCCCGGGCGCCTTATCTTTCAGAGGGCTACATCCCTGCACTTATCATTTGCAAATGGCCGACTTGAAAAGTAGAGGAAGGACACAGCCTTAGCCGAGGACACCGTGAGGATGAACCTTACAGAAGGGAGGGAGTTAGGTGTTATTTTATGCAGTCTTTGCAGTGGCTCTGCGAAGGCACTACATCTCTGTCAAACTCTGCCCTTTTGTTTCAATTACCCCATTTCTATGATTCAGGCTCTTGTAAGAGCGCTTAGGAGCTGAAGGAAGGCCCCTTCTCTCCACAGATGCAGCACGCCATATTCACAATTTGTGTTTTTCTATCTAGATAGGCTGAAACTGACAACTGATGTGGGATGAGATTATGTCTCACTTCATGAAAGGTCACAGTCATGGAGAAAATTGCCTCAAGTTCTACTGTTGTGTTTTAGTTGCTGCCAAATATCTTGTATGCGACCAGCTGCACATTTGTAAAGGCCACCAGTGAGAAGTCGGGCTAAAGTTGTTGAGCCAAAGGTTTGAGTCTTTCACTGTATAATCGAATGTCGTCTTCCCTGGTCCTCCTCTACTTAACTTTATTATCACTTTAGAATTTAAACTTTTTATTTTTTAAACTTCATATTCCTATTTTAATTGTCCTTCTTTGTACATCTCACTTTTGCCTGTTCCGCTGATGTGACAAAACAGCCCCCCCCCATCGGATCAATAAACTGTTTGTGTGTTGGTCCGTCGTGGAGAAAAAGAATATGCATTGCTGACAGTCAACCTTTGATTCCACGGTGTTTCTCTTTCTGAGGAAACAGGAATCACCTCAGTGAAAATACTGGACATGTGAAGGTTGAGCTTGAACCCCAGAGGTCAGTCACCGTCTAAAATACTGATGCTGCCCAAAAGGGCTCTGCTCTGGAGTCGTCTTTTCCTGAACATCTCAGCCCTGATGCTTCTGACTGTTGACCACTAGAATGACATGGTGGATGACTTTGGTTTTAACTGGCCTTACTGGGAATTTGCATTAAGGGATACACGAGTTTAAAAAGAAAAAAAAAAGAAGCAAAAACGCTACTTTTGCTTCTTCAGTCGACAAGCACACTTTGAGTCATGTCTCGTCAAAGCCAGCTGTCAGCAGAGCAGAGGATGTGAAAGACGTGTTCACCCGGCTGATTGAAAGCAGAAATGTATTAGACAAAAATAGTTTTCCGGCAGCAATAGCTGAGATTGTTTTTTGTGTATTCATAATGACACTAGAAGCCTTCTTCAGTCATGACATGCCATCAGTCAGTTAATATTATGTGCTGTAAGCAGAATATGTGTGGGATTCTTTAAACTGACGTCCTTGGAGATTTCACAACAGTAAGACCACCAGAGGGAGAATAAATGCAGGGGCTTGCGAGGTGTCATTGTGGGTGGGCAACTGACACGCTTCAAAAAGGCTTTTACTGGGAACTGACCTTGAGATACAGGACTGAGTGATAATTTTTCTTGTTTGTTTTTTACTATATATGATGTTCTGTCGGTGCTGCTCACATTGTGATAATAGAGGTGTGTAAGATGATGTTTTCAGGTCTTTACTGTTCTCCAAATGATCAATACTTTTCTTCAGTGGTTAATTGGCCATCAGTCACTGTCAGAGGAAGTGCTTGGAAACCAGACGGTTGTCTATGTGCAGCTTATATTAAGAGCCTGTTCTGTCCTTTGGGTCCTCCCGTGGCCTTTTACTCCAGGCCAGGTGGTGGCTGTGGAAGGCAGATCTGAATGTAATACGGAGCTCCACAGATTAATAGTTCCTTAGTGAGGCCACCAGGGAGCGGTGTGAAGGCCATTTCCACTTTTTCATACACTGGACTAGATGGGAAGAGAGAGAGGCCTGAATAAGAAAGGAGCTTTGAAACTGTGTAAAGACAATTTCATGTGAATTTCATTTGAAATATTTGATCTGTACCACCTTTGTTGTAGTTATTTTATGTGTTTGTGGCAGGTACAGTTGTGTGCTAAGGTCTGTCTACCTCTGCAGCAAATAGACCTGCTGATTAATAGACAAAGTGAAGAAATAGACAAAGTGATTGTCTGAAGAAAAAAAAAAAAAGGAATTCAAGTCCTACAATTCCATTGACACTTGAAGCTTTAATAGACTCATTAGAACTTGTAAAACAGGTTAAAGATTGTCATTAAGGAAATGTCACTTGATGACATTTCCAGTTTGATAAATTTTCTGACCTATGGGAAACCCCACTGTCTTCCCTGGCATAGAAGTAGGTAGGTAGTAGGAAAAAGAAGTATTATTTAGGCTTAAACATTTAGAAAATATAACTTTCTGACAAAGCTGTATATTTGCGAGAAAAAGCAAACCCTCTTAGACTTTAGAGGAGATACAGGAAGGGCTTAGCGAACTCACAAGTGGTGGTGCACAGTTTTAAAACTCGAGGGCTAAGTGTAGCTACCTAAACTCTGCATCATATCCACCACATATAGCCCATCTGTATTTTCTTTGGGCTTTTTGGCCATGTCTGGCCCTCGTGACATTTACCTTAACCCATTTCAAAGCTATAGCTTAAGTAATTTGAGCCACATCTGGCCCATACACCACAAGACATAAACCACGCCGATCCAGCTCATGACCTTTGAGCCACATATAATAAACATTACTATTACCAGAGCCCTAACCGAGCCAGATTTAGTCCAGATTTGGCCCAAGTGTATCTTCTATCTGAAGAATAAATTGTCTTCAATTTCAAGCTCTTCTTTACACGGAAACCCTTGAACATATGCAGTTCGTACACCTGTAAACGATTTGCACATTTTAGCAATTTCTTATATTGTTCAGGATTTTATTTTTCATTTGACTTTGCAGTTTTTCTTGTATCATTATTAAAATTTTCTGATATAGTTCCCCCCCCTTTTAAAAATACAATGCTTACCCCATTTAGCGTGGGATGTAAAAAACACAATTAGAAATCACCTAAGGCTAGACAGCCCTGCTGGCGCCTGATTGGCAAGGGTATGTGAGGGAGGTCTGGCTCAGCCTGAGCCAGAATTTGTCATCCTGAAGTGATTTTGTTGACAAGACAGGAGGCACAGTGACCTTTCCTAATTATGTATATGCGTCCAGGCACTAGTGCCTTAGGCAAGCAATTCAACTGAGTCAACACAGTGCTGACTTTGGAAGCATGTTTAAGCCAAGACACTATGTTGTATAATGCCACACTATAGCAGATGTAATGGTTAAGCTTCATAATAATTCAGTATTTTTATGACATTATTGCAAATTATGTTGCCTTTTACTCTTTCTGCTGGTTTATAAAGAAACACACTAATGGATCGTTTGGTGCCCCATTTTCACACTTGCACCTGAAGTCATCTCCAAAAATCATTCTTATGTTCTGCCATATGAGCTGATTCGCACAAAACATGAACCATTTGTCATCCTCCCTGAATGTGCAGCAGTGCTAGAACAACCTTTCTGATCTATTTAGGTCCCCCCGTTGTGTTTTTTTTGTTTTTTTTTTCCCCAAAACAAACCATTTCCCATGTGAAATCAGGTCTGAATATTACTGTTTCAGAGCTTAAAGCTAAGCAGCAGATTTTTTTGGCAAGGCCATCAGGAACACAAGGTTCACGGAAAACACATTCAAATCTGAACTGTGATAGAAATTGATCATGACAACGCAGCTACAACAGAGGCTAGATGCATTTTTTTTACAGCATGCCTTGCACTTGATTATGGCTTCTATGGATTTAGATGCTCGCTGGCATTGCAATCATGTTGAATTAAAGTGTGTGTTTGTACCTGCAGTTTCTTGTCACCAGTGGTTGGATATTCAAATGATAAATGCAGAGAAGCTCTACACAAGTACTGTTCTTTGATAACTACCTACTGGTTTCATGTTTCAGTCAGAGTTAATATTCAGTTTGATATTAGATAAATAGACTATCTAAGGACTGACTGACATGGTTCAGGGTTGGAGGGATTCTGAGTTAAGCTCTGCAAATATTGTTTTGTTTTTAAAGAAAAAATGTTTATTCAATAATTATTCAAAGTAGTGACATCCTTATTTTCTTGAACATATTTATAAACATACAAGTCGCTGTATACCAAAACTACTGCATGCGATGATTTGCTGTAAATGACTAATGTTTACAAGAGATGAATGTGAAAACTCTTAAATCTTTTACCAGCTGATGCCATTAAAACATCAAAGAATCTTTGATTTAAAGCTTTCTTTTTTTTACATTAAACATTTACACTTTACATCCCTTGAAGTCACTCAAAGTTCTCCTTCTTTAATGTGTTCTGCTATGTTTGCCCAGTCATGTGCACATCACTGAGTTATAAGATACCCACACTGGGTTTGTTAGCAAGTTATCTGGCAGCTAGCTCCAATATGTGCCATTCGTCCTAATAGAGGTCATCGCACTGATTTTTTTCTTCTTCATCCTGCCATTCATGTAATTCAGATTCACCAGATATGGTCCTTTAATTGATAATATTGAATATTTGTGTTTATAAGATTTAATATATGCAAGTTTGGGAATGTTGCCGTGCTGGTAGATTGCTTTGTTATAAATGGTACAAAGCATTACCTGTTTAGGAGACAACAGTCACAGTAGCAGATCATTTATTTTAATTAACTGCTCCAGGCTTGTTTACAGTAAGTTGATATGTCTGTCATTAAGTGCGCAGGTCATGGGTTAAGAAAGCTGAGTGCAGTCAGCTTGGAAGATGTATGCTGATGACAGAATGAACTTTTTATGTGGGTGGAGAAGATGCATTGCAGCTGGTCTTCAGGGCTTCTTTGTCAGAAAAGACTGCCTTTTCTTTGGCCTAACAGATGCTACTTTACTTTAATTAGACACTGAATAATGTGCATTTTCTGGTGTGCTGTTATATAAAGTGAAGGCTCCCTTTTGCAAGTCCTTTTTTTTTTTTTTTAATTTTCTTTCTTTTTTTTGGGTGGGTGGGTGTGGTGGTTGTTGGCTATGTTGTACAAATTTAGTAAAAACAGCAAATCTCAGTTCAGTTTGCTCATTTAATTAGTTTGCTTCATGTGCAGCCGGGGCAGGCCGACATCTGGTGACCAATAAATAAGGATATAAGGAGTTATTCATTCGCTGTGGCTGTCATTTAATGAATGCGAGTTGGTGTCCGGTTACAAGCAGTGATTGAAAGCCTGCTGGCCTCTGATCAAGTCCTGTTCATATGATATTGTTAAAGAAATCCTCTGATGACTTCCTACAGACTTCATTTTGAAGTCACTGTAGCAAATTGATACTCCCAGTTCAGAACAAGTCATCAGTCATAAGAAGACCTTGTCTACAAAAAAGAAGCCATCAAGCACACATGTGCATGCCAAAAAAGAAAAAAAAACAATAAAAAATTAAAAATGTATTTGCTGAACAATTAACTCCGAAGCATTTTTCCTTTTTATAAAATTTTATGGCTTTATTGAACTTGCATACTTCAGTCGGGGAATGAGATGTCAGGTGTGATGTTTGTGAGAGCCTTTAACAGACTTTTGTTTTATCTCATCTGTGCTGAAGGCCCTGACAGGTGGAGTACATAGTGCTGACTTGGAAAATAAACTGAAACTGTGCTTTTTGATAATCAAAACTTTTTCTTGTGGTAATGATGCTTTGACACTGAATCGGCTTCAGGGTGGGCGAGCTCATCATTACAGCTGAGCTGTTTTCCAGCATCAGGCATGGAAATGTAAAGGTCTAACATTCATGATTCCTTTGATGATATTCATCAAAACTGGTGAATGAGAATCACTTTATGTCTAATAACATGATGAAAATGGGACATACCAGGTGTGAGATGTAATTGTAATTGTTGGAGAGTAGTGCCCAAGGATTAAAACTCTGGACTTTTAGCTGCATTTTGGTGTTACAACCTGTGCATAAACATGTGCATATTCACTGAACACAAATCAGGGTCACAGTGTCTTTATCTGGGCAATTAATTGAACATTAATCGGAATCTACATTTGAAACTTTAAGCTCGAGTCTGTTAATTATTTCAGTTATTATTTTTATTTGAAATATTCAATAAACATTTCCCTTCAATTATTTAAAATCAGTTTTGGAGTCTTTCATTTAAAAAAAAAACAACCTGTCCTAGTTGTAATAGTTGAGCATATTGGGAGCAAAACCTTTGTTACTGTTCTAGGAGGGGTTAAAAAAATTACACTGAAATAATAACTAATTGCAGGTCACTTTTAATATGTCTTATACTTAAAAATATACAAATATACATACTCTAGAGTTGCTTTTATTGTGTCAGCAGAACTGTCTGGAAAATCCCTACCTCTATAATCTCAGGCCAGACTCTGTAGCTGTAGGATTTTTGCATTCTTATAACATTAATGCAAGCAGCATTTCAACACGTGAAACTAGCAGGTTAATTAATTAACTCCATGTTACACCTGTGCGACTGAACATATGTGCAATTGTAACTACGACAAAAATAAACCTGAGTGTATTTCAGGCTCTGAAAGCAGCGTCACCGACCTTCGCCCACCTCAGGTGACCACTAATTCATCAGTCAGGTAAAAGTTGGTGCTTGCCATATTGGTGTTAATGTGCCTTTAAAAAGAAAAAGTGTCTTCTTTTTAATTCCACATTATTCTTCCCTTTTCTACGTTGTATTTGACGCTGTTTTTGCTAGGCTACTGTGCTTTGTGGACATCCTGATTTACTCATCAGTGCGTTCCTATCGGCCGGTTAGCCGACCGAGGTCACAGAAGCAGTGACAGGATGTCGCACTCGGAGACTGTTCCTCCAAATTTCTTATTTCTGTCGTGGCCTGTCTTTAGTCACAAAACGGTCCTTGTCAAACAAATATTTAATTCTTGTTTGCACTTCACTGTGAAATGTACAACTCTTGATCTATTTATAAGAAAAATCTTCTAAACTGTAGAACTGCTAAAATAATTCCTTAAATCTTTCTGGCTAGAGACACCAAGATGACCTCAACCTTAACTGGGAATCACTCACCCATGGCAAAGTGGGCTATGCCTGAGGTGAGCATGTCATTCAGAACACAAGGCACAATATGTGACTATATATGTGTGTATACATGTGTGTATATACATATATATATATATATGTAATCAATTACTTTATTTTTGTGATCTCTGGGAGCCAAAATTTAATTGACTGCCGCCAAACATGTTTTCCACTTCTCTTAGAAATGCAGCTGTCCTTGTTTCCTGAAGTATATTTTAGTGCTTGCATTTCAGAGTTTCAATTTCAATATGTCCTCTTCCTTACTGCAGGTGCAGTGTAATCAGGCAGAGAGGATCAGCCTTAATCTGTACAGTCAGAAGTCAGCGCTGGCCCCTTCATCTGAACAGAAATATTTGTGGTGGACTGGCTCACACACCCTTTGTTAGATCAGCTGAAACACCCGAGGGCAGATTTACAACATGCTTTTCTTTGGTGCTAAATGATAGGTATCTGGCAACAGGCAGTCTGCAGTGAATTGCAAGTGTAAAATGTTGTAAATCACTGTGCAGTGATTAATTAAATAACTGAATTTGATGCTGCGCCTTGTTAATAAATCCTGACAGTCACGTTTTTTTCCTTTTTCAAAAACAGAGCTTGCCCCTACATACTGACTTTTGTGTAGGTAATTAAAGCAACCATCTGTATCTATCTCTTTTAAGCTGTTGCTTGAACTATCTTAATTAGAATTATTTTATTTTTCCAGTTTTTCTAATGTGACCCTCAATCTTGCTAGAAGAAAAAAAAAAAAAAAAGCCGCAGGCTTTAGTTTTGGTGTGACATGTTCCTCCGGTCCAGACCTCTGAGCACCAGGGGACTCCACTAGTTCAAGCCATTGAGGGGTGCAGGTCCTTTTAATCTCAACCGCTAATGACAGCCTGATAAAGACACATTATTTCAACAAAGTGCAGTCTCTCTCTGGAGAATCTCAGGGTGTACACTGAGCACCACCCCTTTCGAGGGTCTTATTACCCTTTTGTGTCCTTATTAGTGTCTAGCCAGGAAATGGGTAGAAATAATGAATTACTCTGTAAGGGGAAAAGTGTTAATAAGAGAACAAAAAAGTAAAGTTATTTATTAGCTCCCTCCTAGATTCATTCATTCCTAGATGGGTTTTCCAGTTTTAAGACCAAAGCCTTGCAGGACATCTTCTTTCTTCCTCACATATCAGCACATGTTTAGTTAGACCTGAAGACCACCTGTTAGATGTAATTATCAGATTCATAAGTCCTATAGGGCTCTTGTGTTTTGAGCTTTATGTCCTCCATGTTTATGCAATCCACATCCAATCACTTTATATTTCATTTACTCACTGATTCGGCATAAAATGTCGTGTGTCTTTGGGTCCGTCGCCTCATGTTTTGAAGGAAAAGACTTTACTATTTCCAGTCGCTGCTGCTCCTCTGTTACCAACTTTCACAACTTCCTGAGTCACTTCATACCATGTCCCTCAAACACCTCCATAGTGTGTGATGGACATATGATTATGAGAGTTGTGATTGGGTAGTTCATACTCAGCTCTTTAAAATCACGTTTGTGTTTTTTCTCTCTTTATTCATGTCCTTGGCCTCACACATTGCTTTCAGGCTGATTCATGACAAAGCTAAATGCTATTTGGTTTCTTTTCCATTTTCTTGGTCTGCAACATACACTTCATATGGCTTTGCTGTGTCACTATAATGACTGAATAATAACTTTCCTGGTTCAGTAAGGCTGTTATTGAAAATGTAATTGCTGAACTTTTTCACTTAAATATTTCTTATTTTTCTTGTTGAATGTGAAATCACACATTCTTGCACAGAAGCTCAGAGTAATCACTTTAAAAAGATACGTTTCTACTCTTGTATGTGTGCACTTTTCAAATGAAGTCAAGAGTTTTAAGAAAATATTTTTTTTCTTTCTTCCACACATGTGGAAAGGATCATGATGATTTTTATAAAAAGGACTACCTTAGTATCTTTCAGAGCTTCAGCAGCATTCAGCTTCGCTGTTTTGTGTTAAGATTGTTCTGCCTTTCAGGTTTCTTTCAATTAATCCTCAGCATACTTTGTCAACAAAGAGAGCTGAGAGACAATAGACTAGATATTGTTATGAAATACGTTTCTTTTTTTTTTTGAAATTCATCTTTGTAAATTGCTTATCAAACTTGAAATTGTCAGTAAAGCACATTTTCAGCACTGAGCCAAAGAGAATCTTTTTTTTTTTTTTTTTTTTTTTTTCTTCTGGCACAAACTAAAGCATTACCTGTGCCCAGCATCTGTAACAGGATGCCATTTTGTGTTCAGCCAACCCTAATGCAGAGAATTTCCAACAGCCTGTTGGAAATTACTAGTGCCTCGAGCAAACAGTCGGCCCCTACTGGCCCTAAGATCCCACTAAAACAGCAAAGCCAGTAACTATCAAGTGGTTTGTGCCTTTTTGTCACAAAATTCCACTGTCCAAAAAAAATGCCTAAAAAATATTAAATAACAACTTTTTTTAGTTGACATAAATAAACTCAAAATTTGTGACGGAAGTAAAAAATTTGGAGACTCTGCAGTTACTTAATTTATGGTGTAAAGTGCTGCAAAGTATGCAGTAATGCTGGTAAATTACAACATAAGCATTTCACTCGGAAGATATAATTTGACAAGTCTGCAGCATTTTATTTTGGGGCATAAAGGCATGATACTGTGAATTCCTCTGTCCCTTCTCAGCTTATGAGGCCCCTCTGTAAAAATTATTTGAAACGCCAGAAGGTGTTTGATTTGTGCTGAGTTATCAGCTCCAAGCAGGCTGTGTAGTTTCTCTCTTATCATGTCACCCAGCTGCTTGCAGACTTTCTGCATGTTTTTGAGCTCAGCCCTATATATGTTGACAATAGTCATGTAGAAAACACAAAGACTAAAATTGCCGCTTGCAGCAAAATGAGAACCTCCCCCTCTCGCCTAATTTTTTTCTTTTTTTGCCAGATTCTCATACTATGTGTTTGACAAGATTGCCTGGCAGTGCTGCAAAGTGGCACAACTCAGGCTGTCGTGGGCGTTATCCACTCTGACCTCTGTCATACAATTAGCTCCCTCCTTTTCAGAAGACTAGAACAAAGGTGAACTTGGGGTTCTGTGGCTGTGTTCAGTCAGGATGGAGGAGTATGTGTGACATTGATGACTCTAGGGCACTCTGTTGACCAGAAGAGTCGTTGGCTGTCACTAAACATCAGTGTCTTCCACCCAGCTAATGGCATCTCCAGATTGCACTATGAGGAACAAAAGCTAGTTGTATGAGATACTGAAGGAAAAAAATAGAGCGGCCCCATTAAGACTGCAGGATGTGGATTGTGACAGTGGCTGAAGACCTATAGAAGTGTCATGACAGATATGAACCAAGGAACAATTACAGGGTGACAATGTTGAAGCTAATCTGGCGGTTCCTTTGAAAGGAAGTGAAGTCGAAGGCAAAGGAAGGCCATGCTTGCAGACACACATGTAGAGGTAGTTTATTTTAACGTGGTAAAACTAAAACAATGTAAAACTAAGGCTAAACTGAAGAAATGATGAGAAAGGAATCAGATGTTTTATTCAAGAGGAAGTTTTCAAAAGGTGAATGTGTTAATGAAACAAAACCATACGAAGAATAACACCAAATGAAATGTTATGAAGAATAATTTGCAATTTTCCTGTGGCTATGGAAAAATATTCAATTGACCGAGATGAATATTTTCTACTGAATTAATGTATCTATGCAGATTTGCTTAAACCTGACAGTTGTCAATCTAAAATCATATTTCTTTTTTGATTTCTGCAGTGAAGTTCATGTTTTTGACTGGATCTTTATTCAACCTTAGTGTATGTGAAACAGTCACTGGGAGGCAAACCAAATGTGCTGAACAGAAGCAAAAAAAATACTTTTATGGTCTAAGCCCAAGGTGATCAAACACATCAGCAAATTGTACTTTTTTAAAACTGTAGTAAAACATTGTCAGCTTTTAGTTATCTTGGTCTTCCACTATATTTTTGATCCAGTCATGGCTGTCATTTGCTGCCGAAAATGAAGTGGATCAAAAGACAAGGTAGTTGGCCAGAGTTGTTTTATTGCTGTTCCTTCTCATTAGCTTGAACAGCTTTTGCAGCCCCAAACTAACGGTAGAAAGTGACTGACAGAATTGTGTTGCTGAAACCGTCAGTTTCTGCAATACTTCTTCTGTAGTAGTCACATTCAGCATTCTTCTGCCTTAGGTACAGTGTCATTGCTCTCTTTCAAGGCTGATTCATAGGACTAAACAAGTTCCCTTTTTAAGACAAAAAAAAAAAACAACATTATTCAGTAATGTCTTTTTTTTCTCCACATAGTTAATTCAGGTCCTGGGGTATATTGCATACAGAGTGTAAATGCTGTAGGTCCCATGTTTTTGCAATACATTGCATGAAGATAACACTTGGCATCAGCATTGTCACACTAAATCACAATCTTCATGACACTTGTAGTCAAAACATGAGCCTGTAAAAGCATGCCCTCCCACTGCCATGGTAGTCCTCTGTTTTCATTAAGCCTTTGACAGAATAAAAAATATTATTTCATATTTACAGCATTTTTTTTAACTATATAGGCTGTATTGTCTCCTTCTCCTTATTTGTCAGGCGACAGAATGCGTACTGGTTGATGTGCACAAGACTCCCTACTGAAGCCACGGCGTCCCATAAGTTTAAAAATAATACCTCGCTAATTCCTCTGCATGTCGATTAATTGCTGTGAAAGCTCCTGTTACAGTTTTTTCTCTCAAATTTTAGTTTGTTTCATTTTTACAGATGCATTTATTGCCCTGTATTATAGATTCATAATCCTATTGTCATGTGTGAGAATATGTTCTCTGTGTGATAACCCCCCCACCCCCCCTCAAAAAAAAAAAAATCAAAAAAACAAACACACCCACATAGTACATCCTTAACTGTGTACCGTTTGTTACTTACATCCATAAAGATTCAAATTCTCGAATACAAAAGTGTTTCCCTCCGGATTTGTTAGTTCATATTCACTCCCACACGTTTGTCATCCACCATGAACAGTCGGTGGCACAGCAGTAAAAATTCAAACTGAGTTAAAATTTCCACCCAGTTGGGGAGGACTTTGTGTGTTTTTAAATAGCAGTTGTCAGGGTAAAGTTGTCTTTCATAATCCTGTTCCCATAGAAAATAAATGTTTTTCTATTCATGGCATAGCATGGTTGACAAAGTGTATCTTAGTTAACATTTTGTCATAGTTTTCCATTTCATGTGGTTTTAGATGTCATTATGTGGCAGACGTAGATGACGGCCAGGCCAGTTTAGCACCTGAACTCATACTGCTACTTGGAATCATCCTGCTACAGTACACGCAGAATTTCACATTATTTTGCTGAAATAAGTAAGGCTTTCTCTGGGGGGAAAACAAACAAACAAACAAACAAGCATCTTGCCTGGATGGCAATGAATATTCTCTTAACCCAGTATCGGCATTAACGGCCTTCACAGATGTGTATGATACCCATGCTATGTGAACACAGATACTGGCTTTTGTAACAGTGTGCTGATAACAGTTTGGATGGTCCCTCTCTTCCTCTCTTCAGTATCGAGCACAAACTTGATATGATTTGCAAAAATAATTTGAATTTGCGATTCTTCAGACTCACAAGAATGTTTTCCATTTTATCTCATTTCCAGAATTGTCTGATCATAATGCAGAGCTGCCTGCCGGCTTGAAGATGATATGCCATTCAGAACTAATGTTTGAAGCCTTGTCCAATCCAAATAAAGATTCTCTTCATCTTTTAATGCGTTGCGTAGATGATGAAATCACCACATTTCTTTGCAACTTTGTGGGAGAAAGAAGCTTAAATTGTTAAACTATCCTCCCATCAGTCTTTCACAAAGTGGAGCCTCTCCTCGTCTTTTTGAAAGACTCTGTGGGAGGCTTCTCTGGGATCATTTATTATCTATTAACAATCATGTTAGCACTTGTAATTAACATGAAAAGTTGGAATTAGGATGAAGCTTTTCGTAGTTGTTGAATTTTCTAAATGGCCAAACTAAAGTTTTATGTCAAAGTAATTTCTATGAAGGAATTTTGGGATGGGCTACATGTCTTTTTTTTATATGAGGAAGGAGGACATTTTTTATGTTTATAAAGCCTACTCAGTCTTTAGTCATGAAAAAGTCAAAATATTTTTCACAAGTAATCTTGAGGGAAAAAAGTAATAAGGGGGCCTTTGTAACAGTATAGTTATTGAGCTTCAGAGCCACCCTCTTGGATATAAACACAACCTGATGATAACAGAGGAGTGCAGGCATCACTGATATGACTTCATTAAATAAACCCTTGACCCCAGAAATGCTGGGGTTGATTTATTTCTTTAACTCCCTTTACTTCACCAGTGAGTGGAGATCTCATGCAGAGATTACAGCTGTGCTATCGTCCCATCTTTAATTTAGAAATGCAGGAGGACTGCTTGGCTGAGATGGTTATCCACACTCTGTCCGTCTTGTTTCTTGCAGGCATGTTAGCTCTTCAAAAGCCTCCTTTGGGACTACATAACAGGCTAAGTGATAGTACTCAGATGGTTGTCTTTGTCTTTTCTGTCCCTTCGGACTGCTGGCAGGGGTGATGGTGTCAGAAATTCTCCAAATTTACATCTTTATGCTTCTGAGGCCACTGAGACGAGAAACTAGAGAAGTAACTAACCAGGCTACTGACGTGAGCACTACAGCTTTGAAATGTACTTTTCCTTCTGAGACATGCATGTTTTCATTGCGGCAAAGGGGTGAACACACAGTCGCAGCCATGAGCAGTTTCAAAATAGCTGCATCTTGATCAAGGACTTCTCTGCAGGGGTGTTGGTAAATCAAAGAAGCAATAATCTCTTTAACCACAAAGCCCCTGCCTTCAGAATTTTGTCCATATCTTCAGGTTGGTGGGGTTACTCACTCTGGGTGGCAGAATGAACAGACTAAATAGTTGTTTGACGGTAAAAGAATATTTACCAATATGTTCAATGGTGGAAATGGGCTGAAATCCCTACGACAGAACCAGGACATTTTACAGCAAAGCAAAACACAAACTCTTAGTCTTTCCTTCGTTATAACACAAGCTTCACTGGCCAGGTTACTCATCACGTACAATTATTTATTAGATTCTGATCAATGTGTGTTCTGTTTCAGAGTTCTGTTCTGCAGAAAGCTTTATCCGTAGCCAAAACTGATGCAAGGTCTGGCTGTCATGATGGAACGTTGACGATGATGTCCCAAGGGCTTTCATCTTTGCTCTTTGCATTTGCCTTCCAAACACTGAAAGCCTGAGAAAACAGTGCAATTTGTCTGAAAGGAAGCGACTTGGATCGATAGGATTTTCATTACAGTTATGTTTTCATACTGCAGTAGAGGCAGGGTGTGGAGCTCTGATGAATGAAACATTAACGTTCAAGTCTTCTCTCCCTCCCTCTCAGTCGACAGCTTGCATGCCCTGTCACTGTAATGATGCGGATGTGCTGGGATGAGTTTGTGCGCTGGGGCCTGATTCTTCTCAATGCCTCATCCCCAGTCAACAGCTGACTGTTTTGTCATTGTAGATTTCAGGCAGTGTCTTGGGTTTGCATGGGGGGAGCATGATCTTTCTGAGAGCTGCACTTTATTGAATTATCCCTCACTAGTTCCACATTGAGTGGTTGAGTTAAGCAGCTTACTGGTAGCCCTGAAAAATACGACTCATGGTCCAGCAAAGAGTCAAGATGCCCCTCTGGCAATTCTAGTGTTTATATTCACTATGTACTTAGTACATAGGTACAGCACCAGAATGCTTTGTTCCAGTTAAGTGACACTGGTTTCAGATTTTACAGTATCTGGGAGCACATTTAGGTGAGACTCAGTGCAACTCAGTGAAATCACCAAATCCAATGAAGGTTTAGGGTGATGATGGTTTAAAATCTGTTGCAAGAGATATACTTTTCATAATGATGCTTGACAATGCTGTTTCCATCTGCCACATCCTGGGTAGGATTTCATATCTGCACCATATGATAGACACAACAGCTCATGTTGAGTGACGACAATGAGCTTGAAGTTGCAGGGATGAAATATTAAATGAAGACTCGTGTAAACCAAACTGAGAACAAACCACTGAAAAAAGCAACACTGCCTGACAACATGACAGAGGAAATTCCTTCAGAGCTGGTTGGAAAAGTTCCTGTTAGAATCAGGAGAACACAACACAGCTTCCTTCTTGGGCTTTTCAGTTGAATGATGATGGTTTTATTTATTTTGTTATTGTGTGTGTGTGTGTGTGTGTGCTCAGCAGTATATTTATATGTTATATTTTTCAGTATCAGCTTAGTTAGTACTAATTTTTTCTTAATTTTTTTTTTTTATATAGTTCTACATATTGTACAAGTCAGTGCCATATCAAATGACACGGTTAAGTATCTGTACTTCAAAACAGTTTTTTTTTCTTTTTTTGTGCTATAGTTTTATCTTTTTAGTGTGTTTTATTTTCTAGCACTGATAAAGTAGACCTTTTGCTCCAATTTACTTTTAAGATCAAAATCTTCTCTAGAACAGAAAGAAGTTCACGTTGGAAGCATTAACATTAGTCTGCATACATTTAATCGGCATGCACTATCACAGCAGGCAGGTTTTAAGATGAGAGGACACTTTGCTAACTTACACGGCACACAGGAAGTGCTGATCAGCAGCCATTACAGGAGAAGGTTTAGGTGTAAAGCACGACAGCGCGCTCTCTAAATCCAATAAACCTCCTTGTGATACAGCTGTGGCAGGTCAGCCAGATAAAGCAGCAAAAAAGGCAAACCAAATTGTGCTTACTCACACACTGTGCCTGTTGCTCATTATGCCCTTTACAATCACAAAACAAACGACTGCTATGACTAAAGGCCTACAGATATAACTGATTCACTCTCTTGGCATACAGGCATCGTCATTCATCACATGTTGTGTGGCAGCCTAATATATTGCTTAGTGTTTAGTGTGTGTATAATGCATGCAGAAATCAAAACAAGGGGAAATTGCTCTCACTCTGTGTGCTTAAGGACGACCGCACTTGCTCTGGTGCTGTCTGCAGTAGCAGGCAGCAGCTGTGTGGAACTGTTTGGCTTCCACTTTGCTCTTTACTCCTCTTGCTCTCTGCTGCTGTGCATCTGTGCGCTATGTTTTAGGTTTATGATTTTTTTTTATTTATCTTTTTTTCCATGCAGCTGCATGTGTGTAACTGTCTCTCCTGTGATTAACAATCAAGCTTTGAAATTATACTTATCAGACTTGTTCACATAAAAACTGAAGTGAGCTAATTAGGTTGTATTTTTACTAAAAAACAGAAGGAAGACTTTTTTTTTTTACTTTTTCTTTTTTAAACTAAAAAAAGCTTCTAGTTCTTAGACCTTGGAATTAATAAATCATCTACTATTCTGCCTGAGTAAAACAAATGATAATGTGAGTTGATCATGTTTGGGCAACTGTGATGACATGTGACGAATAACTGTGATATGATCTGAGGAAGTGAAATGTAAAAGAAGCAGAAGAAGAAGTTTGATAATGAGAACATGTTCTAAATTTAAGGCACGTCTACATTTTATAAAAAATCAAGGCCATGTGAAGAATCTTGGGCTTTTGTTCTTTTTTTATGATTTCCTGAAACTGAATTCTGAGCTCACCCTAGCTTTTATTTTTTAATGATGTTTTTTTGATGAGTTATGTCACCTTTCATGTACACTGTGGTACAGTCCCGGGAATAACTTTGCAAAGAACTAGAGTCTATAATCAGAACCTGATTTAATGTAAAATCTCAATGAAACTAAACTCCACGAGGAAACTCTGACTAACAAAAGAAATGAAAACCACGTCTGCTGGAAAAGACAAAGTATCAATTGATGCCTGGTGACAATGTATCAGTTACATATTTATAACGTCCAGGTCTGGACTATGAGAAGCTTTTTGCTGCATAATGAGCTTAATGCGGTTTTTCTTTTCTTTTTTTTTCTTTTTCTTTTTCTGATGATGTAATCATTAATGATACAGAATAGTGGGAAGTAAACATAGTGATTACCAGGCTTGTAGTACTCGAAGCCAGCACTCAGACTGAAATTCGATTTGACCCCTAATTTTAAGGACTTGTGACTTGACTCCGACAGACTTGTTCATTAACTTCTTTCAGACTTACAAATAGAGACGAATCCTCAGATTATTTGACTTATTCCATATGCCATAACAACGGTATGTTATTAGATATTATCTGTCTCAAGTTCAGTATCCATTTTATTCCAGTTCCACATTCCCAGTTGGCGTCACTTGCATCATGTTCATGAACAAACTGATGACAGAAGAATGTCCCTGTGATTGTGAGGTTTGCTTTTACTGATTTTTTTTCATGCAGTTGTAAAAAGTGCACTCCTAAGTGTTCCACCACTAAGAGCACCATAGACAAGATGGGACAACTTCAAAGCTCAATCATCATCTGGCAAGAATTCACCCAGAGCAGTAAGTGCTAAAAAACATTATTTTCCCAGTTTATAGCAGGGCGTGAGTGGACGAGGATACTTTCTCTGTGGGAACTTGCTGACCGTTGCACACAAGTTAAAGCTCAATTTTGTTGCTTCGACCGTTCAGAGCTGCAGCTCTAGCCTATCGATGTTAAAAAAAAGTGGCTAATAACGTTACATGCTCATATTTTTGAAATGCAGAATACCCCATGGGTTCCAGCAAAGCACATTAGTGTTTCGAGAGTGTCAGTGTTTTTGAAGTGTGACAAGAACATGTGCTTGGAGATGTTTAAAATGTGTTTTTAAGACTGTATGTTTAAATAGCTTCCAGCTGCATCAGTTGGTTTGGACTTGACTTGGATCAGTTGTAGACTCCACTTGGACTCCACTCAGATTTTTCTTTAATGGTTGGATTTTGTGTTCGGCTCGCACTAGGGACATGAGACTAGATTCGAACTTGCAAGTTTGGCACCTTGACTACAACACTTATATTTTCTGGACAGCTGTAATGCCTGTCACGGTCCATCATGCTGTATAATTTAGGTACATTTTAGGTAAGGTATTGGATATGTGATGGATTTTTTTTTTTTTTTTAAAGTGTGGTAAGTAGTGTGTCAGAATGTCTGCTGAAGGTGAATGTCTCATTGGTGACAGACTGTCTTTTTTTTTTCTCGCAGAGTTGCCCCTTTCATTTTATATATGCCTGTATCAATAAACCAGCCTACTCTCATCTTCGCCGTTTGAAAGGAACTTTGTTGAGAAAGTGATGTGATCCACATTTGTCTTCGCAAAGGAATCCTTTTTCTGATGAGCTGCAGTTCATAAGTGATAGACAGTTCTGTTGTAGCAATCGTTCAATTCTTTCCTCATCTGAGGACAGGTGAAGCAGTAAGCTGATGGAATAGCTTTTTTTCACTGCTGTTTCATTTTGCACTTTTTGTGCTGCGGCTCATTGCTACTTCGTCATGAACCCAACATCTGCAGGATCTGAGACATTTAGTTTATACGCTCTTGTACTTTTTGTCCTTTTCATGCCATCATTCATCAAATAGTTTGCATTCTAAACTTTTAGGCTTCTGTTTTTGGTGTCTTACCACTGAACCGATGGAGAGTTGGATATGCAGCCTGGAGGTGATTCAGAGTAGTCCCCTCTTCCTTCCATTGCAAACACACACTCACAATCTCCCTGATAAATTCTGAAAGCAAGATTCGCCTGCTGTGGAGGAGATTACAGCGAAGTATCCTATGCTAACATTCAATCTGGGATGATTTACGATCCCTGTTTATTATTTCCGTTGAGGTCCAGTTTTCTTATCATGGCTGATGTTGAGTAGGAATTTGGCTGTTGTTTCCTTCAGATAAGTTCTGCACTTTCTTTATTTTTCATTGCACTCATCAGTTATCCATTTACCTTTATTGTAGTGAGTCACGTCCTCACTGTAGGTAAATGACGCTAACAGCCATAAATGCAACTACAAGGTTCAAAAACATAATTCATTTTCAGAGGGGTTTACAAGGTTGATTTTGCTCTTCCACCACGGTGTTATCGCAGACTGGGGTGGTTTTCTCTTTTGACCTTATTTGGATTCTGAGATAAGCATCCCTCTGGCAAAATTGGACCAAATTAGTCCTTTATCTGCTCTGTTTTAAGGGAGTGCTGTGTGACATTTTTTTTCTGCTCAATGCACGCTCATTCAATGCATGTGCTTAGCTGCTGGCTTCTCTGATTTGTCCAAATTTGTTTTAGTGGCTGTTGGTGCTTATTCAGGTCACCCAAGAGAACTAACCTTGGTATGAATGCCTTTAATCCTTTATCAGATCTAGCAGAGAACTGCCAACAAATCTATTTTGGTTGGAAAGAATTCCTACACTTTGCAAACTGTGAAAACAAATGATAGGATTTGTGTAAAAGCTCAGTACTCTCCAGTATGACACAGCCTCTTTTTAGTCACATCCGAGCAAATCCTTACATGGGACATGAATTATTCAGAGACCTTAAGTTGTTGCTAAGTGGGTCTGAATTGTATTGTGCATGTTTTAAGTTGTTTTAGATGCATAAAAGGATGTTTCATACCAGTTATTCACACAGAGAATTCATTTTCACCGTCCACATTTTATTTTAAATTTAGTAATCAGTTTAATTCAGATCATATAATTAAATGTGGGATTTGATGAATTAAAATTTGTTTGTGATGTTTTGGATTGTTTTTTATTTAAATCTTCAGTAGATAATAATTACATTAAATAATATTGTTTTAACATAAGAATTGAATGTCAGTTATTTATTTTATTTTATTTTATTTGCATGTTTTATTTGTTTTGAATTGACTGTATTTTTAACCATGCATGAAAATATTAGCTACAGTTCTTAAAGGAAACTAAGTCATTGTTGGTAGTTTAGATGGTGAGTCCACATTTACTCTGGTGAGAAGGGCCATGGTTGCTGTCTCGTTTTAGTCTGTGTCCTCGTGATGAACTGGTGACCAGTTAGCCACCAATTCCACTTCCCGATTGAAGCCGTTTCAGCGAGTACATTTTGTTGCAGTTCCTCGACTGACCACTAGGTTCTGCAGCAAATCCCAACAGAGCAAATCATTGACCCCCATGCTAAAAAAGACAACTTTGAGGCTGCATTAAATGAATTTACAGCCTGGTACAATAATCAGTTTTGGTCTCTAGATGTTATATGCATGACAACTGTACAGAGAGGGATTTTTTTTTTATATATATACACATCCATCCATCCATTTTCTATACCCGCTAATTCCTGTTCAGGGTCACGGGGGTCAGCTGGAGCCTATCCCAGCTCACATTGGGCGAAAGGCAGGGGTACACCCAGGACAGGTCGCCAGTCCATCACAGATATATATACACAACAAAAGATAAATTTATTTTAAGCCATAAAGCTGACCAATCAGATGCCCGGCTCTGGCTCTGCCATCGGCTGTCATAGCTTTGTCCCACCTCTTTGCAACATAGCACTGCACGATTCATAGAAAACTGGCCTTCAAATGCTGTGTATAAATTTATAAGTCATGTGACCGAATACTTCGTCCATATATATATATTTTCAGTGCTGGATGCCCCACCCCTCACCTGGTAACAGTTGCTACAGACACAGTGAACAAGTAAAGTCAGGAAAATGATCCAGAGTATGAATGAATGCTGTTACATAATAGTGGTAACGCAATATGAGGAGATGTGCTTTTCCAGTAATTTGAAGTTGTAAGGAATTATAACATAGTTTCGCCAGCAACAGGGCGCATACGCTGATGGCAGAGCACAAAGCTAAATGTCACCTTGCACCAAGCACTTTGTGACTTATCTGGTAGTGAGACATGGAATGAGCAGATAAAACAATTCTAAAGGGGAAATGATTTTGTCCATAATCAGATTTATTTACGCAGCCCACTGAGAAAGATTGATGTCTTATCTATGGCTGTGGATTGCAATTCTCTTTGCTACGATGCAGATAAGCAATCAGTCTGCCGTCTCCAGAGCTGTTTTAATTGTCTTTGTGTGTTCGTCCATGTGAATTGTTTGTCTATCAGTATGTTTTTTGACAACTGAGAGGCTGTTGCTTCTGACTCAAGTCAACACTTCCTTACCCAGCTTCTCCCATAACGATCTTTCATGGCTGATAAATGCATTATATCAAACGACCACCATTGCCCATGTCTTGCTGGGAGACATGTTTTTCCCTTCTCATATGTGTGAATAAGGATAAGCCAGCATTTTGACTGGGAAGACTCACTGTCAAAACCCATGTTGTTCTTTTCCTGACAGTTGTTTTATTACCATCCTGAGGTAGTGTGACTTTCTGTTAGTACAAAATATTAGGATGCATCCTCAGTATGTGCAGTGATGAAGCGATCTGCTAATATAGTTTGTCAGTGAACAACAGTGGAGCGTAGTATATCTGCTCACGAAGGTAGGGAAGAAATATTCCTTGAATGCAGGCCTATTATTCACAAGCAACATTATGTTAATGGCTTAGTGTGCCAAGGATCTGGACTGTTATTGTGTATTTGCCATCTTCAGGTTATGTGGTATATGGATGCTGTAGTTCAGTGTAGTTTCCATGGTAGCCACTATTTTTGATGGCGGTGACTGCAGACTCTGGCTTTGGGATTTACTACGTTGTACAGGGAATTGGGAGCTCTCCACCTCTTAAAATAGGCCTGCCAAGGAAGGTGTGAAAGCAAAAGTTTTGCATTACCAGCTGCAGAGTGTTGCGTAGAAGTTAGAAAATTGCTCCTTTTTGCTCTTTCTTACTTCCAGCAAAAGTGGTGATAGAAAGCTGTCATATTTTCCGGGAATGAAAGATTTTGTGACTTGTTATCATGTTAAATCCTCATTCTTGAGGAATGAGCTGCGACAGGGTGCTAAGCAAGATCTGAGCAAGATTGCCCCCCACCCCCACCCCCCAACACACACACACACACACACACACACACACACACACAAACACACAAAAACACACACACACACACACAGATAAACTATCCTTTCTACTCTTGT